>SJYO01038709.1:45889138-45911638 GCA_006410555.1 Capra ibex
CTGTGGTGGGAATACCGTCTTTCACTTCTCCTTGATTTTTCGGAGAACTACTTTCACTTTCACCTCTCACTTTTTCAACCGAATTTCGAGTTGTAAGTCTTTTGATTCTAGTACCGTAGGTCAGGGTAGTGAAGTACCCTTTATCTACCTCTTTGTCATCTTTGTCACAGTCTGAAATAAAAAACACCGAGGTTTTAGTGACGTCTACCACTGACGTCGGTGCTTTAATTTTCTACGAATGAGGAACCTTCTTTTCAATACTGGTTGGATCTATCATATAAGTTTTCGTCTCTGTAATGAAACGGCTGATTCCAGGCAGATCAGTTCCGATACCAAAAAGGACACTCTCAACATAACACTTCTTTTGACTCGTGGCTTCTTAACTACGTAAACTTAACACCACAACCTCTTCTGAGAACTCCCAGGGAACCTGACGTTCCTCTTGGTTGGTCAGGTAAGACTTCCTCTAGTTGGGACCCTAAAGAAACCTTCCTTACTACGATTTCGACTTTGAGGTCCTGAGACCGGTGGAGTACGCTTCTCAACTGAGTAACCTTTTCTGAGACTACGACCCTCTCTAACCCCCGTCCTCCTCTTCCCCTACTGTCTCCTACTCTACCGACCTACCGTACTACCTGAGCTACCTGCACTCAGACTCACTTGAGGTCCTCTACCACTACCTGTCCCTCCGGACCGCACGACGCTAAGTACCCCAGCGTTTGTCAGCCTGTCCTGACTCACTGACTTGACTTGACTGTGTTGAGAACCCTCTCATACAGGTAAAACTCAGACAGAATCCTAAAATATGCGTATACAGACAGTCAAGTCAAGTCAGTCAGTCAACACAGACTGAGAAAAGGTGGCGTATCTGATATCGTACGGTCCGAAAAGACAGGTAGTCGTTGAGGACCGTGGATGAATTTGAGTGCAGGTAGCTTAGGCACTACGGTAGATTGGTAGAGTAGGAGACAACACGGGAAGACGGGGGTGGAAGTTAGAAAGGGTCGTAGTCTCTGAAAAGGCTACTCAGTCAATCAGTGTAGTCCAACGGTTTTACACACCCATACTTATTTATAAATGACATGAAAACGAGGGGAGAGCACCTCTTTATCTTCTTACGAATACTTACATTAAGTATTTTAGGTCTACATCAGACACATACTCATTTATATATGACACGAAGACGCCGGGAGAGCACTTCTTTATCTTCTTACGAATACTTACCTTAGATGTTTTTAGGTCTATATAAGAAATGTACAACTTTTTCTATGCCATATTGAAATAATTCTTAATTATGTACAAGTATTCTCTTTTGCATTTCAACTATGTGTTTATGTTTCTTTCTTTTTTTTTAGTGGGTACTAGAGTAAATGGTGACTGGGTCTTAAGACTCAAGGACCCTACCCCTCTTTTTTTCAACTCCCACGGGATTAAGAGAGTCATATTTTATTAGAAAGGACGAGAAACTTACGATTGTATCTTGTAACAAGTATATCCACGAATAACTAAACAAATGAGTGTAAATTCGGAGATGAAAATGTTTATGGCTCATTAAACTGGGGAACAAATCTCTGACAAATGAAGATCCAAAAACAAAACAAAACTAACAAACAAACAAAAAATTGAAAATGATACTAATTTATTACAACGTACATCACCGATGCTATTTATCACGACGTTACTTGTAACCCCACGTACGTAGAAAAACTTAATTCCAAAAGAGGTCCTTTTACGGGTCCCAAGGTATGTCAAGTTGTATCACCACCATGATTAAATGTACGGGTGACTGTCACGTTCTCCCAGGAGAAAAGAGGTGTGGGAGAGGTTTAATAACAAACGTCTCAAAAACTACTACCGATAAACCTCACCACACTTCATTATGAAGTAACATCAAAACTTAACGTAAAGAGATTATTACACTACAACTCGTGGAAAAGTTCACAAACAACCGGTAGACATACGGAAGAAACCTTTTTACAGATAAATCTAGACGGGTACATAAGTTAACTCAAGTAAAGCCAGCGAGACAGCACAGACTGAGAAACGTTGGGGTATTTGGTGTCGTACGGTCCGGAGTGACAGGTATTGCTTGAGGGCTTCAGGTGGGTTTGGGAACAGGTAACTCAGTCACTACGGTAGTTTGGTAGAGTAGGAGACAGTAGTAGAAGAGGAGGACGAGAGTTAGAAAGGGTCGTAGTCCCAGAAAAGTTTACACAGTCGAGAAGCGACTCCACCGGTTTCATGACCTCAAAGTCGAAGTTGTAGTCAGGAAGGTTACTTGTGGGTCCTGACTAGAGAAAATCCTACCTGACCCACCTAGAGGAACGCCAGGTTCCCTGAGAGTTCTCAGAAGAGGTTGTGGTGTCATGTTTTCGTAGTTAAGAAAACGTGAGTCGAAAGAAATATCAGGTTGAGTATAGGTATGTACTGGTGACCTTTTTGGTGTCGGAACTGATCTACCAGGAAACAACTGTTTCATTACAGAGCGAAAAATTATACGATAGATCCAACCAGTATTGAAAGGAAGGTTCCTCATTCGCAGAAAATTAAAGTCCCGACGTTAGTGGTAGACGTCACTAAAACCTCGGGTCTTTTTGTTTCAGTCGGTGACAAAGGTAACAAAGGGGTAGATAAAGGGTACTTCACTACTCTGGCCTACGGTTCTAGAATCAAAAGACTTATAACTCGAAATTCGGTTGAAAAAGTGAGAGGAGAAAGTGAAAGTAGTTCTCCGAGAAACCAAGAAGAAACGAAAGACGGTATTGCCACCACAGTAGACATATAGACTCCGATAACTATAAAGACGGTCGTTAGAACTAAGGTCGAACACGAAGTAGGTCGGACCGTAAAACACTCTACATCTTATGAAACCTGTAGACTACACTTCTTAACTGAGTAAACTTTTCTGGGACTACACCCTTTCTAACTTCCGTCCTCCCCTTTCCCTACTGTCTTCAACTCTACCAACCTCTTGTAGTGACTGAGTCACCTGGACTCAAACATATTTGAGGCCTTTGACCACTACCTGTCCCTCCGGACCGTACGACGTCAGGTACCCTAGTGTTTCTCAGTCTGTACTGACTTACTGACTCGACTTGACTTGAGACGTATATTCAATTTATTTGTCCCACTGTTATATGTCGGAACTAAATGAGGAAAGGATTAAACCTTGGTCAGACAATAAGGTACAAGTCAAGAATGACAACGAAGAACTGGACGTATGTCTAAAGAGTCCTCCGTCCAGTCTACCAGACCATAAGAGTAGAGAAAGTCTTAAAAGGTCAAACAACACTAGGTGTGTCAGGTTCAGAAACCGTATCAGTTATTTCGTTTTCATCTACAAAAAAGTCTTTGAAAGAACGAAAAAAGTACTAGGTCACCTACGACCTTTAAACTAGAGACCAAGGAGACGAAAAAGATTTAGGTCGAACTTGTAGACCTTCAAGTGTCAAGTGTATAACAACTTTGGTCCGAACCTCATAAAACTCGTAATGAAACGATCACACACTCTACTCACGTTAACACACCATCAAACTCCTAAGAAACCGTAACGGAAAGAAACCCTAACCTTACTTTTGACTCGAAAAGGTCAGGATAACAATACGGGTCTCAGGTTCAGGGTTTTTGACTCTCTTATTCTACAGGTGTCGTTACGTTTTCGTACTTCTCCAAAATAAAGATCGAGTTCGATCCCGAGGGCGGTGTAGGTTACGTCACCTCACCTCGTTCCTCGGGGCTCGGGTCTAAATGTCGTCATAAATATCCAAAATCTTGTCTCTCAACCGTTCCCGACTAACCGACGTCCTCAAAGGATCATAAATGATTAACCGATTAGAAATAACCGACGTCCCCGAAGGACCATAAATGATTAACCGATAACCGACGTCCCCCTACAGAAAATGCAGGACTATTTGACTTTGGTCCAATGCCCCTCATACGACTAATCTGTTCAGGACCGTAGGCGCCCCTACTGGAGTGACCCGTTACTGAGTCGGAAAGGGATGGAATCAGGGACTTCGGATAGTACCGCAAACAATCCAGGGTCTAAGGGGGGACAGGAAACTAGTATCTCTCCTTAGGAGGAGAAGTAAGACTCTGTAACGGACTATAACAACAGAGTCGTAGTAGTGAACTTGACATGACTATACAAGAAAAATGTCTCCAGGTTCCAGCTTCTTATTTAGACCGGTGGTTCATAACCCCCCTAAGGTCATCAGCTTAACTCATGGAGTACCCAATCAGGTAATGTTTCGTAGGTCCACTAGAATCGTCCAACTACACCCAATCGTGGTCGTCAAAGTCTCACCTCTTCCTCCCGGTGGTTGTCCTCTCAGTAACCCTAAACAGACCCCGGTCGACCTCCTGCTCGAAGTAAAAATTCCCCAACCACCCTACGCCACAGCGGAAGGTAAGAAAAACCCGGAAAAGAACAAGGAGACCCCACCGTACTGGGTGCACCAACGTCACGTGGGTCCCAGGTTAAGGCAGGTGGAAATCCCGTCACCCCCACCACTCCTCTTGTTGTATCCCCGGGAAGGTAGAACCGAGATTCCAAAAACTGACCACAGAGAATTGGGTCTGGACTAGAGGGCCCGGGTATAGTACCCTGCCCTAACAAGGAAATGAGACCGGGAGTACTTGAAGAACATAGTCACTGGTCTATACAAATACGTGAAATGAATTTCGGTCGTAGAGAACAACCTTGCACGCATCACTCTCTCTACAAAATCAGAAAGGGAGTTTGTGATTTGTTTATCCCCCACCTGAAGGTATATGTTAAAGTTTCCCTCAGTTTGGAGTAAATATCCCCCATAACTCACGGGTTTTTTCGCGTTTCCCTTCCTCCCAATGGGTCAGGGGAGGTCAGAGATAACGGTCGAAACAATTTCAAAGAAAATCCCAGGTTAAGTAAGAAAGATGAACAGGACTCGAGACCCCTGACATGAGTGTTACATCGAAGGTAAACCAGGGGTCCCGACTCTGGTCAGGAAATTGTTAAAACGAGTGTTTACGTCCAGGTAATAGTCTCGGTTATCTACGGCCGTCGGGTTTGGATCCATAATAGAGAAGATCCTCGAAGAATCGGTGATAATAACGACAGAGGAACAATCACCTAGTTCGAAGATGGGTGGGTCTTTTGCATAGTTGGTTTTGATTGTCCATTGCTATCGGTATGAACGGACCGGAATGGAGACATTTTAGATAGAGGGTTACGACAGGGCCGGGAAGGGGGGTCATAGAATATGGACACACGACAGGAAAAGGGCCAGAGTAGTAGACTGTCCGGAACGTCCACGTCTGATACAGGACATACCAAAAGAAAACAACCCCTTTGGCGTCGACACGACGAACATCTTCGCAGTTTCAGGAAAAGAGAGGGTTTACCCACCAAACTACATTCACCCATGTCTCTACATACGGGTCCAGTCGTCCTTCGTTGTCCAACAGTAGGACTAGGGCTATGGTAGGTAGGAACGGGCGTCCCGCCAACCACAATAGGACGTAGGTCGAATTTAGCCTATTCCTCATATATCCCGAAACCCCCTCTCAGGGGTAGGGGCCACCACCATTAGGATGTCGGTCGTGTACTCGAACCGTAGGTCGCCGGTGGAGCACCCGACGACGTAGCCGTCGTACCAACGGAGCCCGGGACCGTAGAAGAGGAAAGACCACAGGACCCTGTACATGATACCTATGGCGGACCCCGTTCACCTGGCGACGGTTCTCAGACGCATAAAGTCCATCCAAGAATTAGAGAAAGGGGAGACGGTAGTTCTTGGGGACAAGAAATATATATCCCGGAACTTATACGTGCCACGGCTTACGTATGACCGACAGTCACATTTACCACTAGAAAAAAGGAAAGCGGGAGAGATCACGAACACAGTGTCGATAGTTAAGACGAAAAACCCGCCTACAAGGTCCCCCGTTTCGGAACCGAGTCTGCTGGGAGGGTCACAGTAGATGATACCGACGGGGGCGAAAAGAGACGGGTAGGAAATATATTGACGAGGGTAAACACTTGGTATAGTCGAGTGACAGGAAATTACCATACAGCGACTCCAGAGAAGGATACCGCCAATGGAGTCGGTTATGAAGTTGTGTCAGTACCTCTCCGGGTAGGAGGAGACCCTACCCGTTCTCTCATCGTCCTAAATCTTTTGTTCCACAGACTTTCATAGGCACCTCGTAGATTGTCGTCCCGAACCATTACCCAATTCACTCGCAATCTTTAGGTGAATGGACCACCGACAAACTCCTAGGGGAAATACCGTACCCCTCACATCTGGTCCTCCGCGACAGGTATTCAGTTGAACAATCACAGTACCTGTTCCTCTCGTCGCCGGTGCTATTATGCCTCTGTCCCACCGGTAGGTCGTCGATGACCCAGGTCGGCAAATCTCTCCATACGGTGTCCGGCGGAGGTTCCAGGGGTAACGACACAGTCCTGAGGGAAAGGGTGAGGGACGAAAAGTAGGTGTTTGTCAACTTTACCGAATCGACCCAGTCCCTCTCGATCCCGGCCCCAAAGATCGTTACGGACGGCCTCAAGGACTTTGCGGACGGAGTAACCGAGTCAGGTTCAGGTCAAGAATAAAAGAGATGAAGGAAGTATATCTCCGGCCCGGAAAAGTCGTTCGGGGTCCTAGGTATCGGACGTCATGGGTTGTCAGGGATTCTTGAGGGAGTGAACGGCTCCTCAGCAACCGAGTCCCTAGACATTTTATCAGAGAAGGTATCGGACTCAGTTGGTAGAAACGGGGACAAAATAAAACATAGGGTTCATTTGTTGAAGGACAAATCGTTAAACCCGGAAGAAACGTGAGCGGGTCATGGGGTTACAGGGGTTTCAGACTTCCTCCAGCGGACACCGGAGATCCGTATGGAGGAACCATCATCACCGGTCGTACTCCATTAGGTGTATAACGTTATCCTGTTGCAGGTCCACCGATCAGGCCATGAGTGTCTCCAGGAGCGGATCTCGGAGTAACTTGTTATAGCCACTCAAAAATTTAGGGACACCTTCCGCTCAGGTCCAGTCGACAGGATGTCAAACTGACAGAAACAGTCAGGTAAGCTTACGTTTCTAGACAACCGAGACCCCCTGGTCTCCGTTTGACTTTTTCCGTAGAAAATTCGGGTTCTAACATATGGTCTACATCAGACCACCATTTGTCGAGTCCTCCCACATACCCAATCCCTGTCACCCTACTTACAGTGGGTGGGCAAACAACTGAAGTACTTCTAGAACCTGCCCAGATTTCAGGTAAGGGGGCCCGAAAAAGTGTCCGTCGTCCCCTCATAACGTACCCCTGACCGTGAAAAATTCTTAGGGATGGAAGTTCTCCACGACATACACACCACACTAAGGAACGGTCCGGAGGACTGAGTACCCCATGACGAAATAGAAGTGTCCCCATCGTAAACGAAAATCAAGTTGTTACTACCCTCCAGAAACAAAACGGTCAGGATGAGGACGGTAGAGCCGGGTCCGGTCTCCCATAAAAACCTAGGTAACATCGTATCGGCCCAGGTGTCGACGTCCCCCAAAACCACTTACATCAGATAAGTAGAGAGTCACAGTCCCTATTTTGTACTTAACCAACAGGTTCGGGCAGACACTGACTATAGGGAGGTCTCAGTTTCACTTAAACACGTAACTGAAACCTGTTATCCAGAGAAGGATTATTTCCCCGGCCTGTAAGGTCCTAGTGGTCTTTAGTCACCCTGTGGGCAACGCGAGGGTTCAGGTGAAAAGCAAATCATCAGGTCATTATAGAAAAACAGGGCCACCGAGGGACCTGGTTCGATCAGAAGAACCTGTAACCGGGCTTAAAAACTAACTCCTGGCTCATAACCCGAGGGTATAGGTGGTACTTCGACTGGCCAAAGGGGAGGTGTAATTATCAATGGGTCCTGAGCCCCTCCCCACGACCCGGGACTGGGGGGTTAGTGATAGAAGAGAACGTATATTTTACACCCATGGGCTCCCTCTGAGAAGAAAAGAATGTCAGGAAAAAAAAGTCCAAAGAGAACCCCGTGAGTAAAAAGGTCACGGGAACGAGAAACGTTATCCACGTAACCAGAGAGAAATCCCAGCCAGACCGACCAAAGAGGGAAGGAAAACCGACCCACAGAGCTCAGAAGGTCCTTAGTCCATGGTCAGAGCAGGGGTGTTTCTTTTAAACTCGGTCGAGAAAGACTAAAGAAGCCAAAAGGAATCGAGATCTAAGGGAAAGGAGGGTAGATTAAGTAAGGAGGGAGAGGAGTCCCCAGAGAGACAATAATTTGTGAAAGAGTCGACGGGAGTGGTCTAGGACATAACTGACAAGAGGGTCGGAGAGATAGGAGACATTGAAGGAGGACTATAGGCCTCGACGGACTAATTGTTTCCGATCGTTCTGACGACACGCACTGAGTAGTCGAACTCCCAGGTACCCACATATGACGGACTTTCGGAGGTAATTGGAGAGATTTTTCCGACGACCCGAGAGTAAACCGAGGACGGAATAGTTTAAATGGAATCTGTTTAAGCAACAAAAGGACCGCCGACGGGCCTCCGGTCGGTAGTCTCAGATCACCATGTGAGCCTCTGCGAGGGATGGGAGTCGCGCAAGTTTTAGGGTCAAACCAACGTAGTTTCCTTTGGGGAGGAGTTAATCCACCCCGACGCATCACCCAGAAGGTAGGTGAGGACCTTGTACAAAAGTACGAAGACTATCTTAAGCGAGGGTAAGGAGACACCACTTCTCGTGGACGTTGTCGACGACTGTTAGTAGGGTTTATCCTAACACTCATTTGTTCTATCTTAGATTCTCTAGTTATTCTGGAACCCCAAAAAGCCTTTTTCTTCCCCAAACTCAAAAGGTCAATATATTTAGTGAGCATCTTTTACCGGTCATGACCATACAAGCGAGGGGTGGCCCTAAAACGACCGGGGTGGGCCTGTACCTTACGAGCTTGCCACCTACTTCCTCGGAGGGCCAAAGGCAGGAGTCTGTTCAGAGACGGGGAAACTTAGGAAGGTGCTCAAGGAACCCGGCTGGGGGGAAGGTACCACCTCGACTCCCAAGACCCAGGGAGGAAACAAGATGTCTGCTGAGGATGCCATGGACGCCCCCGTTCTCACCGACGTATATACCCCACCACCCTAAAGTCACAGATTCAGTTAGTCCGATCCTACATTTCTCCTAAGGACCTCATAGCCGAAGAAGAAGACTGAGAGGGCTAGAAGTACCAGTCAGTAATGTCTGTTTCGCCACCTTCTCGAAACTGGGTATTACTGCCTCGAGTGTTACTTGTTGTTGTTGTTTTTTTACCGCGGCCGTGTGTTTCTTTCCACTGTCTGTCTTCTGTTTGTTTATAACCGCCTCGGGGTTCGGGTCTAAATGTCGTCATAAATATCCAAAATCTTGTCTCTCAACCGTTCCCGACTAACCGACGTCCTCAAAGGATCATAAATGATTAACCGATTAGAAACAACCGACGTCCCCAAAGGACCATAAATGATTAACTGATAACCGACGTCCCCCTACAGAAAATACAGGACTATTGGAGTTTGGTCCAATACTCCTCATACGACTAATCTGTTCAGGACCGTAGGCACCCCTACTGGAGTGACCCGTTACTGAGTCGGAAAGGACACTAAGGATGGAATCAGGGACTTCGGATAGTACCACAAACAATCCAGGGTTGTGATACCGGTGACGACTCTAAAGGTCTAAACTACCGTATCTCTCACGTCGTTAAAGTGTCGTACTAGAAAATCCTAAACTTTATTGAGTTACCTTTAAGGTTGTGGAGGTGATCGAAACAAGCATCACTACAAAGGATTCCGGGTGAACTGAAGCGTAAGGTCGTACAGACCGAGATCCACTCAATAGTGTGGTAACACCAATAGACCCAGTACTTCTAGAAAAAAAAAAAAAAAAACCATGTCAAGAATACACATAAGAACGGTGGAGAAGAATTATAGAAGATGAAGACAAACCAGGTAAGGTAAAGACAGGAAATAACACAAGTAGAAACACACTTTACAAGGGAACCATAGAGATTAAAGGAACTTCTTTAGAGGTCAGAAAGGATAAGATAAAAAAAGGACATAAACAAACGAAATTAGCGACTCCTTCCGAAAGAATAGAGAGACGATAAGAAATCTTGAGACGTAAGTTCACCCATATTGAAAGAAAAAGAGGAAACGGAAAACGAAGAGAAGAAAAGAGTCGACAAACATTCCGGGTCAGTCTGTTGGTCAAACGAAAAAACGTAAAGAAAAAGAACCCCTACCAGAACTAGTGACGAAAGAGATGTTACAGTAAGGATCAATAGTTCCGTGATAAGAGGTTTTATATGTTTGTCCAGTACATCCGGTCATAGTTTCTATTTTTAAGTTAGTTCTTTACCCGTCTAGATTTATCTGTAACAAGGTTTCTTCTGTATGTTTACCGGTTGTCTATGTACTTTTCTACGAGTTGTAGTGATTAATAATCTCTTTACATGTAGATTTGATGTTACTCTATAATGAAGTGTGGTCAGGTTTATCGGTAGTAGTTTTCAAGATGTTTGTTATTAAAGACCTCTCCCAAACCTCCTTTCCCCTGGGAGAACGTGACAGCTACCTGTACATTTAACCATGTCGGTGATACCACTTGTCACACCGTCGAGGAATTTTTGATTTTTATCTTGATGGTATACTGGGTCGTTAAGGTGACGACCCGTGTAAGGACCTCTTTTTGGACTTAAAGTTTTCTATGTACGTGAGGTTACAAATAACGTCGTAATACATGACATCTGTTCTGTACGTCGTAAAAAATTATTTTCGTCTTTACTGGTTTTTTTTTTTTTTCTTTCTTTCTTTCTTTGGAACTTCGGTTGTCAGAGATCTGTCCCCTATTTTAATGATCCGTAAACATTGTCATTTCCGAATTTCCATTCGTTTGTTTGGTTCTTAGTTCATAGATTTGGTTCAAGATACAATCGTATGTTTATCGACTTTACTACTAAAATATAATTTTCTTCATCGTGTGGTAGTAGCGGGACTCGGTCCTTGAGTCTTAAGACTCGGCTACCATTTCACTGTAGTACCCACTAAAAAAACAAAGAAACATAAAAAACCGTTTAAATGGAGAAGACAATACTCATATACAGTAAATTATTTCGTTATATCATAGAAAAGGTTGTACACTTCTTATGTAGACCTAAAATATTTAACGTAAATATTAGAAAGAAGATAAAGAGTGGTCTCCCGTCGTTTTCGTGTCATTTATAAATAAGTATGTGTATATATACTCTCATATGTAGACTTAAAATATTTAATGTAAGTATTCGTGTTGTTTATAAATAAGTATGGGTGTATATGAGACCTCTCAGGGTTCCTCTAGTTTGGTCAGTTAGGACTTACTTTGGACAGGACTTATAAGTGACCTTCCTTACTACGACTTCTACTTTGAGGTTATGAAACCGGTGGACTACACTTCTTGACTGAGTAACCTTTTCTGGGACTACGACCCTTTCTAACTTCGGTCCTCCTCTTCACCTGTTGTCTCCTACTCCACCAACCTACCGTAGTGGGTGAGTTACCTGGACTCAAACTCGTCCGAGACCATTAACCATTACCTGTACCTTTGGACCGTACGATGTCAGGTAACCCCAGCGTTTCTCAGTCTGTGCCGACTCGCTGACTTGTATATGTACATTTTACGGTTATGTCGGAGTTTTACCTGCATGATACGAGTCTCACCACATGATGTCTACAAAAGTATTATATATACACTTTTATTGGTGTCTACTTATGAACATACATACTGATTTTCCTATGTTTTCAGACATGTCGATGTTGTCATTCCGATAAACTCCACTGTACGTACCTGGCTCTCTACCAGTATGATTCACTTCACTCAGTCTCTTTCTGTTGATGGTTTACTATAATGATTTTACACTTTAGATTCTATACTATGTTTACTTGTATACGTACTTTGTCTTTGTGTACCTGTATCTCTTGTCTGAACATAGAAGGTTGCGTCTCTCTAGACCCCCTCCCTACCTCATTCTCTGAACCCAATTCTCGATATTTGACCTCATGTACTTTACCCCTCTGTTCAAGGATGACATCTCGTGTCTCTTGATATAAGTCATAGGATACTATTCAGTATTACCTTTTCTTATATATACCCTGAAGGGACCGTCAGGTCCCCTATTCTGTGGTGTGAAGGTGACGTTCCCTACGTCCAAGTTCGGGACCAGTCTCTTCATTAGGTGTATGGTGTGTCACACCGGTTTTTCTTTTTTTTTCTAATTTATTTTCTCTATATATATGTGTGTTACATAGATATGCGTGTATATACATATTGACTTTGTTATTAAGGATATCTCCGAGACCTCTTTTCCATTGGGAGAACGTGGCAGTCATCCGTACATCTAACCATGACGGTGATACCACTTGTCATACCGTCGAGGAATTCTTAAATTTTATCATAAAGGTATACTGTGTCATTACAATGAGGACCGGTATAAGGACCTCTTTTGGAATTAAGGTTTTCTATGTACGTGGGGTTACAAGTAACGTCGTGACAAATGGTATCTGTTCTGTACGTTTAAAAAAATTAGAATGGTTTTCGTCTTCTTCTTTTTTTTTTTTTTTTGAACTTCGTTTGTCAGAGATTTGTCCCCGAGTTTAATGGTCCGTAAAAATTTTCATCTCCCAATTACTATTCATTTGTTTCGTTCTCAGTTCATAGTTTAGGTTCAAAATACAATCATAAGATTGTCGTCTTTTCCACCAAAATAAGATTTTCTTGATTGTGTAGGAGCAAAAAAATAGAGAGACAGGGTCCTTGAGTCTTAAGACTCGGTTACCATTTCACTCTACTACCCCAAAAAAAGAAAGAAAGAAACATAATAAGACAGTTAAAATGTAAAAGAGAATACTCGTACATAATTAAAAATTTTTCAATACGTCATAGAAAAAGTTGTACATTTCTTACGTAGACCTAAAATATTTAATGTAAGTATTAGTAAGAAGATAAAGAGGTGTTCTCCCGTTGTTTTCGTGACATTTATAACTAAGTATGTGTGTATATGTATACTCTCTTATGTAGACCCAAAATATTTAATGTAAGTATTCATAAGATAAAGAGGTGTTCTCACTTCGTATAAGTGTTTTTTATAAATAAGTATGGGTGTAAATGAGACCTCTCAGGGAACCTGACGTTACTCTACTTTGGGTAGTTAGAATTTCCTTTAGTCAGGTCTTATAAAGTGTTATGGGGTGCAGGTTTCTGTCTCTTCGGGGTCGTTCTGTCATCCTACCCATTTGACGTAAATCTTAGTTTGAGGTATAGGTGGTCTCTGTGAGTCCCCGAGTTTGTTTGGAACACACGTGACCTTGGGTCTCTGGGGTGTCTCTGACTCTGTCTTGACACAAACTGATAGAAGACACCTCCATGCCCAGTCGTCACCGGACGAAGTCCCTGTCCCCGAGACCCAAGTCGTCCGGACCCATACCGTATTCGGGAGAACCTCCTCCAGTGGTAATTAGGGTGGTATCTCGGTGGTCTTGAATGTGTCCTGACCCTTTGTCTGAGAATCTCCCGTGTTTGTCTTGGAACACGTGTGATCCTGGGTCTTGTTTCCTCGTCACTGGAGTGTTCTCAGACTGAGTCTGAACGGACACTCACAGGTCCTCAGAGACCGTCTCCACACCCAACCGCCACCGGACGACGTCCCAACCCCCGTGACTCACATGGTGACACACGTACCCTGGAAACTTACTCCAGTGGTAATAGAAGTAATGGAGGTGGTATAAAATCGGAGTCCAGTTTACTGTCCCTCCCTTGTATCGGGGTAGGTAGTTGTCTTTTCACCTAATTTCTAAATGACTCGTACCGGGGTGGGTAGTCTTGTTCTGGGTCAAAGGGGGAGTCAGTCAGAGAGGGTAATCCTTCGAAGGTATTCGGAGAATAGTAAGACGTAGTCGACCTTCTGTCTACCTTTTGGTGTTAGTGGTTTTTGATTGGTTAGACTAGTGTACCTGGTGTCAGAACAGATTGAGTTACTTTGATACTCGGTACGGTACGTCCCGGAGGGTTCTACCTCACCAGTACCACCTCTCAAGACTCTTTTACACCAGGTGAACTCTTCCCTTATCGTTTATGGGAACCATAAGATCGGAACTCTTGGGGTCCTTGTCATACTTTTCCGTTTTTCCTGTGACTCCCTACTTGAGAGGTCCAGTCATCCACGGGTTATACGATGACCTCTAGTCACCTCTTTATTGAGGTATTTCTTACTTCTCTACCTTGGTTTTGTTTTTGTCGTGAGTCAACACCTACACTGACCACTATCTTCATTTAGTCTACGACATTTCTCGTTATTACGTATCCTTGGAAACTACAATTCAGGTATTAGGTCCGTTCAACCTTCACCATTTTGTCCTCTACCGTTCTCACTTGTAGCTGTAAAATCCTTAGTCCCTTGATTTTACCTGACCTTACTCACTTAAATTGAGTCTGTTTGTAATATAGATGATGACACCCGTTCTTAGGGAATCTTCTTTACCTCATCGGTAGTATCAATTGTTTTCTCAGACTTTACGTCATAAACCCACGTTAGAGTCTTTACTGTCTTACTAGAGATAAGTAAAGGTTCCGTTTGGTAAATTATAGTGTCATTAGGTTCAGATACGGGGCTGGTCATTACGACTTCTTCGACTTCGACTTACCAAAATACTTCTGGATGTTCTGTAAGATCTTGATTGTTGGTTTTTTCTACAGGAAAAGTAATATCCCCTGTCCTTACGTCTTCATCTTTCTGTTCTTTGTGGACCTCATTGTCCGTTTAAACTGGAACCTCATGTGTTACTTCGTCCCGTTTCCGATTATCTCAAAACGGTTCTCTTGTGTGACCAGTATCATTTGTGGGAGAAGGTTGTTGTGTTCTCTTCTGAGATGTTTACCTGTGGTGGTCCACCAGTTATGACTTTAGTCTAACTAATATGGGAAACGTCGGTTTCTGTCTCTTAGAGATATGTCAGTTGTTTTTCTTCTGGTCCTCGACTGACACCGAGTCTAGTACTTGAGGAACAACGGTTTAACTCTGTATTTAACTTCTTTCATCCCTTTTGAGGATCTGTTAAGTCCATACTAGACTTAGTTTAGGGAATGCTAATATGACACCTTCACTCTTTATCTAAGTTCCCCAATATAGACTATCTGTCTCACAGACTTCTTGACACCTGTCTCCAAGTACTGTAACATGTCCTCCGTCACTAGTTCTAGTAGGGGTTCTTTTTCTTTACTTTTTTCCGTTTTACCAACAGACTCCTCGGAATATTTATCAGCATTGTACTTCTCTTCACTTTCCGTTTTCTCTTTTCTATATGTGTAAACTTACGTCTCAAAGTTTCTTATCTTTCCTCTCTATTCTTTATGAAGGAGTCACTAGTTACGTATCTTTATCTCCTTTTGTTATTTTATCCTTTCTGATCTCTAGAGAAGTTCTTTTAATCTCTATGGTTCCCTGTAAAGTACGTTTCTACCCGTATTATTTTCTGCCTTTAACATACCTGAATTGTCTTAATCTTCTATAGTTATCACCGGAAAAACTAAAGAGTCGTCACGATAGGGGAACGTCAAATTGAAAAGTATAGTGACTGTTTTTCGGTTTACTCCATGTAAAGGTCTGCGTAGAAAGAAGTGACTTAACGTCAATGGACAACTACAAAGGAAGGACTAGCATACCAAACAAGAACAAAAATAAAGTCACACGTTTGAGACCGGCAAAACATTCCCATCCACAGTAGATAACGGGCTGGTGGAGCACTTATCCGTCACAGGTAGTCGGGTTCCAAATTTTAACGACAAGGGCTTATACCAGACTTCCATCGTCGTAAAGGAACCTAAGAGAAGAACAATAGTACCCTTAACGTAGAAATCTCCATAAGCGGTAAAGACTAACATTTACTCTCATCTTACTCAATCTCCTTTGGGGGCTTTCGCACACAGAGGAAGGAAGAAACAAAATAACATCAAGTATAAAGAACAAACTGTTTCGGGTATATGTCTTAACGGAAACAACATCGATATGGCTAAGAACGAGGGAATGTGGTCATATATCTCCGTAAGTCCTCGTCAAATAAAGGAGACTGGACAAGAGTCTTTCACACATCATGTAGTGAGAACGATTCAACCAGGGACACCTAATACATAAACTGTCCATAAAGACCCTTAGGTACTAAAAGTCGGAAGGAGAGTGGGTAGGGGAAACAATTCGTAGTCACACAAGGGTCGTGACCCACAGGTAAAGTGAAACCTATCTCTTTTTAAATCTCTAGTAGTGTGACTCACTTCCTCCCAGCTAAGTTCAATGTAGTACCTTACATTGCCCCTCCACCCTATGTTTTTAGGTGTCGTCACTCGTGGGTGTGTTTCAAATTTACCTATAGGTTGGACCGTTCTTTGAATACCCTTCGTCTCCTGGGACCACCTACCTCCCCCATACATACCTCGAACCTCAATTAAAGAAGGGGTTTTATGTATATTTGATACCTTAGGTGTAATTTGGATGAAGTTGCTCTCCCCGTAAACTTTGTGAAAGATTAGAGTACATCCACTTTTGTTCGTGTCGACTCATCTAGACCATGAGAGTCACGGTACCTTGTTCTTAGACATGTGTATTTTGTTTTCGTAGGAACTGTCAGTTGAATTTATCTTATCTTTGAAATTCAATTTTATTTTAGGTTCTCACTCCTCTGTGATCCAAACCACCGTAAGAGATCGAGTAAGATAACATTACATATTGTTCCGAACTGTTTTCGAGGTTCCGCCACCTCCGGTTGGATTTTCTCCTGCCTTATTTCTTTGGAACGTCGAACCTCCGACAAGAGACATTGGTGTCGGACTTTGGATAGTGACTACCTGTAGACTATAAGTGTTCCGACGACCTGACCTGTACTGTGAATGGGAACTTGTACAGTCCTCAGTGTGTAGGTTTTCACTTATTCATTTATTTTTGTTTGTTTGTTTTTGTTTTGGTCTTTTGAGAGTCTTCTTTTGTAGTTGTCCATTTATGTCGAGTTTTACGAAAGGTTTTCGGTTTTCGGGTACTTGTCACGAGGTGTTTTAAAGAATGGTCTCTATGTTTTCGATTTACCGGTACTCGGTAGTTGAGAATCGTGATCTTTTCCGGTGGTACCTGTTGTGAGGTCTGGTCTTTACCATCCAACTGTAATCAGTCCCTCTAGTAAAATATCATCATCCCCCTCATTGTCACCCTCCTCGGTCATATTCTAAGTGACAGGTTCACGGAAATATCTTTTTTTCTCCGTCTTTCATACTGTACCGGAGAGGTAAGGTTGCTATAGAGTCTTTATGTGTCTAAAAATTTTGGTGTGTGGGGTCTCGTACGTGACGTCCTCGTAAGGGCAATGATTCTCTACTTTCATTTATTTTATGGGTCCCTGTCTCTCTAGTCACCTAGTTCTTTACCCTGTGTCGAAGTACTACCTTATACTGAATCCATAACTTTGTTCCTTTATTACAGTAACAGTCTCCATGTCTCTTCACACCACTATTAGTCTCAGTCACTTCTTCCCGTCTAATCTCGATACAGTATCCTAAATGAAAAGTTTTCCCTTTCTGTTATGACGACCGTCACTCATGGGGTTGCCTCAACTCTACCAGTGGGTCACGACCCTTGAGGAACTACGAATCGTTTCCCTTACCCACTCTCCTTCCGAATGTAACCTTCCGACTTTAAGTGTCTAACGGTGTTTATGGACAGTTTATGTATTAGGTGTCCCTGACTGTATCGTTCTTACTACATTACGTATGAAAGACTCTCCTTCAGCCTCCTTTATTGGTGACGATTTACGGAGACACATAGGCACATTCCATCTCAATGTTGTTTCCGTTGAGACGTGTAGTCGAAGTAATTTGTTCTTTATACTTGATGTTATTTTGACTCTTTCTTCCTCTGAGTTCGAAGGTACTCGAAGAAGATCGAGTGAGATGAGAGTAAAAGTTCACCTTTACAGTGTATGGAGATTTCTACGTCAATGGTATCATTGTTCTCCTCTTGGGTTTCTTCACGACGGTGAACAACCAGGAGAGTCCTTGTTGTAATTTGGAACCTGACTACCTGTGACTTCTAGGTGTTCCGTCCGTCCGAGATTTACGGTGAATGGAAATATTTTACCGGTCCCCAACATGTGACTTCATTTTTGCTCTTGTTTGGTGTGTTAGTTTTTCCTTTGAAGTTATCCATTCACATTAAATTACGAATCTTTCTTCCGAGACCTTTACACTGAGTAAACGAAAGAATAGTCACTATACTTTAAAATTTGTCGTTCCGTTATAGTTATGACTTTAGTTTTTCCGGTGATAGGTTTCGATATGTCTGTTCTTCCTCATCTCGTCACAATCATTTACCCTGGGAATATAAGATGACCACCCTCCATTCACCAGTCTCGGAAATACTCGTACTGACAGTTTACCGGACCCTTAGTGTTTTACTCTGTCTACTACAGTATACAGTCAAGATAAGGATCTAATAAACTCTTTAGTTGTCTACTACCTTTTGTGTCCGGGTGCGTGGGTGGGCGTGTTTGTATATGACGTCGTCGTAAGTGTTACGGATTCTCTAATTTCCTTTCTCTTAACAACTCACGTCTGTTTTTCTCTTTCTTTACTCTGTCTCTATGGGTTACTTTATACTGAGGTTGGAATACTTTTACGTTTTTTTTTTACGGTAAAAAAGGATTTACTTTAAATCTCTCTTCGGGTCATTCGTTTCTTCACGCCTAATTTCTCTATAGTGTAGTACATGGAAAGCCCCCCCCCCCCCATTTTTGTTAACTACTGTTACTTATGGGTTTGTTTTCACTTTACATGAATGTGAGGACCATCCTTTTAATACCAATCGTTTCCCTCAGTCACCCACTCTCCGGTTTTCCACTTCCGAACTTATTTCGATACGGGTGTTTATGGACACGTTAAGTATTAGGTCTCCTGGAGGACATAGTTCTCCGTACACGAGTTGTCTAAGACTTTGGTAATGACACTGTTATTGCTGTCGACTTATGGAGGTCAATACACACCTTACCTTCCTCTTTGCCAGAGGGACGTTTTTGATGTTGTCACATTTATCAGAATTTATTTTTGGTTTTATAGTAAACATCTGAATTCCTTCGTTGGTCTACAGGTAACCGTCTGTTTACCTATTCTTTCGACACCATGTATATGCGTTACCTTATAATGAGTCGATAATTTTTCTTACGTAAACTTCGTCAAGATTACTCCACCTACTTTGACCTCGGATAATATGTCTCGTTTCATTCAGTCTTTCTTTTTGTGGTTATGTCATATAATTGTGTATATATACCTTAAATCTTTCTACCATTGCTACTGGGATACATACTCTGTCGTTTTCTCTGTGTCTACATTTCTTGTCTGAAAACCTGAGACACCCTCTTCCGCTCCTACCCTGCCAAACTCTCTTATCGTAACTTTGTATATATAATAGTATACACTTTGTCTAGTGGTCAGGTCCAAACTACGTACTCTGTCTCAGGAGCCCCGACCACGTGACCCTACTGGGACTCCGTACCCTACCCCTCCCTCCGCCCTCCCTCCCAGTCCTACCCCCTGTGTACATGTGGGTACCGACTAAGTACAGTTACATACCGTTTTGGTGATGTCATAACATTTCGTTAAGTGGAGGTTAATTTTATTTAATTTTTTTATTTTTATATATATAGTGAATTTCTTTTTGGAGTTTCTTATGTCTCTGTTTTCAAAAACCGCTGATGAACACAGAGTAAAATGAGAGGAAATGTTGGTCCGGGACCTATTGGTGGGTGCCACGAAAATGGTATCGGTGTTCTCCTCCGTTACTTCTTTACGACGGTGGGACACCTGTAAAAGAGATTGTCGTTGGAATTTTACGGACGACTACCTGTGTGGTAAGTGTCTCCACGGCACTTATCACACTTGGGAATTGCTTAAAGGTCCCGAGTATATCCCCCCTTTTTTGAGTTCATTTGTGTCCTCGTCGAATGTCCTTCTTCTATACTTGTCCATTTGTGTTAATGTACAAAGAAATTTTTCTGCGTACTATTAAATGTGTATCCCACTTAAGCTTCTATGTTTGTACATTCGACGTTCCTGTAATAGTAGAGACGGACTCGTACCTTTTTCCGGGGACAATTTTCGACCTGGACCGTAGTCACCATCTCATTGCAATCATGTCACCTGTGTAATCCCATGACTACCCTACCTCGACCATTCTCGGTGATACTCGTACTGATCTTTTCACGTGAGGGTACTTTCTTTTTATTTATTTATTAACTTCTCCATCTCTGTCATACTATTTAGTCCAGGAGAGGACCTTATAAAGTCTTTACTTGTCTAAAGTTTGTGGTGTGTGGGGTTTGACCCAGGGTGTCGTTTCAAGTCTTGTAGTTTCTCTACTTTCATTTCTATCGTATGGATCTATCTCCTTACCTATATCTTTACACTATGTCCAGATCTTACTTAATACTTAGTTCCTAACTTTATACTTTCACCGTCAGAAGTCTCTATCTCTATTTACATGACCAGTAGTACGACTCACTTCCTACCAGTTAAGTTCTTTATAGTACCCTACGTTGGTTCTCCACCCTATGTTTTTCGGTGTCGTCACTCGTGGGTGTGTTTCCACTTCACCTGTAGGTTGGACCGTTCTTTGAATACCCAACTTCTTCTGGGACTACCTTCCCTACCTTCATAACATTTTATCAATGTCATCTTAGATCCACCCTTCAGGCACACAATCCATCTTTTGTACAAGTTGGAGCAATATACAAACCTTTTAAAATATTATTTCACAACCCCTTTCATGTCTCGTTTCTTGTTACTTTTGGTTTTACGTGTACTTCGTATTAAAGTACAAATTTTTATACTCGACTTTTTTCTACGTCTTCTCTATCCGATTTTATAACACACGAGTCAGTGAGTCAGTACAGACTAATAAAACGTTGGGGTATCTGACATCAGGTGGTCCAAGGATACAGGTACCCTATGAGGTCCGTTCTTATGACCTCACCCAATGGTTAGGGAAGAGGTCCCCTAGAAAGACTGGGTCCAAAGATTAAGGACTGAGGACGTAACCGTCCGCCCAAGAAATGGGTACTCGGTGATTCCTTCGGGGTTTTATAGTTGACATCACTTTAATTTGTACCAAAAATAAATGAAAAGTGTGAGGTACGGGACTGGTTCAAGAAAAGGGTTATAGGTGTCTGATCTAAAAGTTATTATTTTCATCGTAGTAGAACGGAAACCGGGTTACCACTGTCCGGAGGACCCGTCCTAGTAGTAAGACGAACATGAGAGGAGGAAACTTGTGGACAACCCTTAGTGTCCCAGGAGGTTAGTGTCGGGATCTCTGCACAGGGGTAACCGAAGTGTCCAGACTGGTTTGGATATCGACTAAGGATACAAACCCTGTGGTTCCACGTCGGGGTGGGTAGGACCGAAGTAAAACCGGGTAGTACCACGATGGGTGGAGGTGAAGTAAAAAAGAGAAATATATACACACACACACACACACACACACACACACACACATAAAGTCCCATTTCATTTATCAAGTAACTTTTCATGTTTACCTTTCCGTATGTCCATTTGGGTCTCTCTCAACGGGGTGGTGGGACGTTAGAAAGTTGTGTGTGGGAGATCAAGGGACCTCTAAAAGAGTCAATAAATTTAAAGAATCAAGTTGACTAGAAACAGGTTATCGATTTTTCCCTTTTAATTGTGAAACGTCTTTTTAAGGATGTACCCATTTATTAATTATTTGTTCCTTAATATTTTACCGTTAACTCTTTATAAACCTTCTATCGACTGTTTCCCGTGTAAATGGATTAAATACGCTTCAAGTTTTCAATTTTATTCTTTTCTTCTACTTTTCGGGTTATCTTCTGTTTGTACTTCATTTGTTTCCCTTCTTTCTTTACGTTTAATGAGTCTTCTTTTTATTTCTAATGGTCTTTTGGCCTCCTTTACAACTTGGATTAACCATTATTTTCTTTACGTTTGGTTTTGTTATTACCTTATGATAAAGAGTGGTACCTTTAACGATTTTCAAGTTACCTTCGTAACTTACTATGGTTTACAAAGGAGGTTTAACTCCTACTCTCCAATTTTTTACTCACGAGTACACAACAACACTTTCGTATTTCACTACGTCGAAAGACTTCCTGTTAAACTGTCATAGATCATTTAAATAGTTGTGTACCTCGGTTAATCGTTCTGGAACAAACCTTAAATGTAACGTCTTCATAAATACGTTAAAGTGTTTCTAATATATATACTACAAGTGATGTCATAAAAAAGGGTGGTAGGATCTTTTAAAGAACACGGGGAAGGGGTGTGACGTGAAGGGGTTACGTCGGGGACAGGAGTCAAGATAGTCATTTGTAATCGAAACGGAGTAGATCTTGAGAGATATTTACCTCGGTTGTCATAC
>SJYO01038709.1:45914138-45940314 GCA_006410555.1 Capra ibex
TCCTTTCATACACTTGTGACTCTTTTCCTCCACCCTCCCCTTTCCAAAGACCATCCACCGGGTCTTAATTTACCAGTAGTTCCACGAAATTCTGGTGGAACATCCTCCTTACACCTGACTAGGAGTAAAGGTGTCTGTGACATTATGTAGGATTAATAGTACCTCCCTAAAATCCGTTCTATAATTTTTGATCTATTACCACTTTACACTCCCTCTTGTCTTACTTTCGGACTTATCACACAGACACTCCGTTCCAAACCTCCTCTGTGTGAGAGGGACGGTATACTGGGTAGTCTCAACTGAATCTCTCTACTCCTACCGTCCGTTCAAACTTCCCGAGAATTCCCCTTATTTCTACGGAGTAAAGAGGGTGTTTTAGTAAACTCAACGAGGGGTAGGAGGGTATCTCCACAGTCCTACCCCGAAACACCACAGTTCTGAATGGGTCCCGTTGGTAACCGACCCCTACACTGAACAACTGGAGTATTTCGTATTCCCACACCGGAGGTCCCCTCCCCATATATATCCCCACGAACCCCCGAGACCTCTTCTGGTGACCCTCAGAAGTTTTACTGATTCAACTGGTCCTTCTGTGTTCTGAGATGTCGTCAATACCTTATCGGTTGAGGTCTATGGGTTCTCCTTTTCTACTTCTGGAGGATAGTTGACTCCAGGTTTTCTACACAGTTCCACTCAACTTGCGTGGGTTCGAGGAGAACGGACAACTGTGACGGTGTATTCTGGGGAAGGGGACAGGAACGGACCGTATAAGGAGAAGAGATGGGTGTAAGAGAAGAAGACTTCGGTAACAAGGGTGGGTAGAAGTGGGATAAGGGGTTTGGTCACAGTAAGACATGAGGGAGAGAACAAAAGAGGTCCACCGGTCCCATTGGTACTCCCACTCATTTGGTAGACCAGGACCCTAAAAACAGCAACAGCAACCGAACAAACTTCTAAAAATTGATGTCAAATTTAAAGGCACGAACACTACCCAGACAATTCTAATAGACAAAGAAGGACCAAGTACGAGGATACAACCCACGTATATATAAATATTAACAATATAGAAGAAGAACCTAACTAGGAAACTAGTAATGCATCACAGAAAGAAACAGAGTAAAGTACCGGAAATAAAATTTCTGACAAAATAGACTATACTCATAACGATGAGGACGGAAGAAAACCAGAGGTAAACGTACTTTATGGAAAAAGGTCGGGAAGTGAAAGTGAGAAATACACGGGAAACCAAACTCCACCCAGAGAATATCTGTCGTATATGTCCTCAGACCAAAACTTTTGTAAAATGTTATGAAGGAAAGAGTGGATAAATAGGTAAACAGGTAGGGAGATAGATTAGTAATTAGTTATAAAAAGGAACCACGTAAAACACCATTTAACGTCTATAGTCATACACAGAGGAATTCATAAAGTCGTTCGGACAGTAATTCTTCACTCGGTACAAAAATGTCGTCAAAAGAAACTTATAATTGAAGTGTATGTTACTTTATATCGTGAAAAGAGAAAAGGTTCAGTACAATGTAAAATTAACTTCATATCAAATAAATTTTACAACACAATTAAAGACGAAATGTCGTTTCACTAAGTCAATACGTGTATATACACATATATATGTAACACACACACACATATATATATGCGTATAAGTAAATAAATTAAAAAAAAAAAAACGATGTGACACGTCGTACACCTTAATCAAGGGACTGGTCCCTAACTTAGATGTAGGAGACGTTACCTTCACATCTCAGAATTTGTAACCTGACGGTCCCTCCAGGGTATATATATATAAATGTAATACTAAATAGTATCCTATGACTTATATAAAGAGACACGAGATGTTATCCTTGAACAGTTAGGTCAGGTATATGAGATCAAAAATAGAGAGTTGGGGTCAGAAATGAGGTATCGAGGGGGTTAAGAGAGTCGGAACCTTTGGTGTTCAAACAAGAGATACAGGTACTCACACAAAGACAAAGTATGTACACAAGTAAACACAGTATAGAATCTAGGGTGTAAATTCACTTAGTAAACCATAAAAAGAAAGGGACACACGGAGTGAAGTGAATCATACTAGTAGAGAGCCAGGTAAATACAACTGAGTTTACCGGAGTAACAATATCGACATGTATAAGAACATAGGGAAGTTGGTATGTATCTCCATGAGTAGATACCAACAAAAGGACCTATATAATAATGTTGAACACATCATGTGGTGAGAACCCTAACATGTAGGTAAAGTTCAGACATAATCCTAAAACTTACATATACAGTCAGTGAAGTTAAGTTAGTGGGTCAGAACAGACTGAGAAACCCTGGGGTTCCTGACATCGTACGGGACGAAGGGACAGTTAGTGGTTTAGGACCTCGAACACAGAGGAAGGAAGAGACAAAATAACATCAAGTATAAAGAACAAACTGTTTCGACTACATGTCTCAACGGAAACCACGTCGACATGACTAAGAACGAGGGAATGTGGTTATGTGTCTTTATAAGTCGTCACCGATAAAGAAGGCTGGACGAGAGTCTTTCATACATCATGTAGTGAGAACGATTTAGTCAATGACACCTAATACATAAATTGTCCATAAAGACCCTTAGACACTTAAAGTCGGAAGGTTACATTCGGGAGGAGAGTGGGTAGCGGAAACGATTCGTAGTCCCTCAAGGGTCGTGACCCACAACTATAATGGAGCGAGTCCCGTGAGTGACGGTCGTCATAACAGTCAAGGCAAACTGTCCATTTAGTATACTGGAGAGAGATTAGAGGGGAAGAAGTGACTGAGACTAATAGTGGTGTGAATAGACATGGAGACTGTTACTGTCATAAAGGAACAAAGTTACGGACTCAGTATAAGGTAGTACTTGCTCACAGGGTACGGAACTGACTAAGTAGAGAGGTAGGGATATATGAAAGAAATGAAAGTAGAGACCCGTAACCCTTACGACGACGTAAAGTACGAGACCTCGTACACCAAAAGTTTTAGACACATAAAGACTTCGTAGGATCCTCACCTCTTCGGAACAGTGTGAAAGACAGAGAAAAAAGAGATTTCCGTGCACCTGTCACTAGGAATATGACCGAGGAGGGTGACTACACACACACACACAATCAGCGAGTCAGCACAGGTTGAGAAACACTAGGGTGTCTGACATCGGACCGGTCCGTGGAGACAGGTATCCTAAGAGGTCCGTTTTTATGACCTCACCCAACAGTACGGGAAGAGGGGAGGGTTACTATACGGGGGTGATTATATTTTCCTAGGGGGACTGATTACAATTAGATGGTAAAGACCAGACCTGACAAAAGGTATCACCGGAAAAGGTGACGAGTCTCAACTACAGAGTACCGTCAAATCTAAAACTTAGAGACTGTTCTTTGGGATAACTCGTGGTAAGTACCGGAAAAACGAAAGACTTTCGTGAAACTTAACATAAATGGACAACTACAAAAGAAGACTTCTCACAGGGCTAAAACAAAACACACACACACACTAAATAAATAAATAAATAAAAACCTACACACTGGGGACTGTACAACTTACTATCCACAGTACAGCTCAGGTCACCGGAACACTTATAGTCTACAGGTAGTCGATATCAAAGTTCCGACGTCAATGTCTCTTTTCGGAGGTACGACGTTCCAAAGAAATAAAGGAGGATAAAGTCCTACCAAACGTGACGGACTCTCAAAAACAGTCCGGACCAACATGTAAACTTATCTTGTTCGGTCTCCTACGGTGGTTAGGACCACAGAGGAGTGAGAACCTAATAAAGTTCATTTACAAGGATAAGACGATTCAGTGAAGTCAGCACAGGCTGAGACACGCTGGGGTATCCGCCGTCGGGTGGTCCGAGGGGGTAGGGACCCTAAGAGGTCCGTTCTTGTGACCTCACCCAACGGTAAAGGAAGAGGTTACGTACTTTCACTTTTCACTTTCACTTTAGCGAGTCAGAACAGGCTGGGAATCGTACCTGACGTCGGATGGTCCGAGGAGGCAGGTACCCTAAAAGGTCCGTTCTCATGACCTCACCCCACGGTAACGGAAGAGGCAAGGATAAGATAACTTCGACTAACTGTTCCTAAGTAAACAAAATGCACATGTCTAAGAACAAGGTACCGTGACTCTCATGAACCACATAAGTCGACACGAACAAAAGTGGATGTACAATAATCTTGTACAAAGCAGATGGTGAGAAACGTGTCCAAATGTACCAAAGACTTAAGATATACATAGACACCCTTCTTTAATTACGATTCGAGGTCTACATAGAAAAGGTTGGTGATCCCGGGAGACAATAGGTATTCAAAGAACGGTCCAACCCACAGGTGCAGTGGAAACACCCCCACGAGTGCCGTCACCTAAAATCTAAAGGTGGAGAGACAAAGTGGGGTACTACAAAGAACTTAGCTGGGAGGAAGTGAGTCACACTACTAGAGACCTAAATAGAGACAGAGACTTCTGCCAGATTCAAGAATGAAGTTGGGAAATAAGTTTTAAGTAAGACCTGGATATAGTGTAATAAAATAGATAAGGAGACAGGTTCAACTGATAGAAATGAAAGTAGTTAAGTTACAAGACCTACCACGGTGTCCTGGGCCAAACCCCACACACCACAAGCTTTAGACAAGTAAAGACTTTATACTTTCCTGGACTAAATAGTATGACAGAGATGGAGAAGTATATATATATAAGAAATATATATATATAAGAAATATATAATATATATATATATATATTTAAATAAAAAGAGAGTACCCTTGACGTGAAAAGATCAGTACGAGTATCACCGAGAACGGTCCAGGTAGGGTAGTCACGGTATTTCGTAGGTAACATGGTTACAATGAGGTGGTGACTACGGTCCAGGTCGAAAACTGTCACCGAAAAAGGGTACGAGTCCGTCTCCACTATTACAGGAGTGTCGAATCTACAAACATAACGAATCTTAANCAGGGTGGTGAAGTTCCACTCCCTTTTCACCTTTGTCACCGTCTAAAATAAATAAACCCGAGGTTTTAGTGATACCTTGAACTGACGTCGGTGTTTTAACTTTCGGAGGGACAGGTAGTGGTTGAGGGCCTCAAGTGAATCTGAGTGCAAGTAGCTCAGTCACTACGGTAGGTCGGTAGAGTGGGAGGCAGTAGGTGAAGAGTAGGACGGGGGTTAGGGAGTTCGTAATCCCAGAAAAGGTTACTCAGTTGAGAAGTGTACTCCACCGGTTTCATAACCTCAAAGTCTAAGTCGTAGTCAGAAAGGTTACTTATGTGTCTTGACTAGAGAAAATCCTACCTGACAAACCTAGACGAACGTCAGGTTCACTGAGAGTTTCCAGAAGAGGTTGTGGTGTCAAGTTTTCGTGGTTAAGAAACCACGAGTCGAAAGAAGTGTCAGGTTGAGAGTGTAGGTATGCACTGGTGACCTTTTTGGTATCGGAACTGATCTACCTGGCAACAACCGTTTCATTACAGAGACGAAAACTTATATGATAGATCCAACCAGTATTTAAAGGAAGGTTCTACATTCGCAGAAAATTAAAGTACCGACATCAGTGGTAGACGTCACTATAACCTCGGGGTTTTGTATTTCAGACTGTGACAAAGGTGACTAAGGGGTAGATAAAGGGTACTTCACTACCCTGGTCTACGGTACTAGAAGTAAAAGACTTACAACTCGAAATTCGGTTGAAAAAGTGAGAGGAGAAAGTGAAAGTAGTTCTCCGAAAAAAAAAAAAAAAAAATCAAAAAATCAAAAATTTAAAATTTTAGAAATTAAGAATGTACGCAAGGGTTTGTACTTGGGGGGAGGGTGGAGGGAGGGGTATTGTAGAGAGACCCAGTAGGGGTACGTGGTCGAGGTTCGTACGACATAGGACTCAGTCTGTATCTGACCGTTAAATTAAGAATGTACTATCATATGTACAATCTTACGGTAAGAGGGTCTAGTAGGGTGGGAGAGGGAGAGTGAGACTCAGGTTTTCAGGCAATATGTGTAGACACAGAAAAAAGGACAGAACGTATGTTCCAGCAGTAACGGTAGAAGGATTTAAGGTATATATACACAATCATATGACATAACCACAAAAAGAAAGACCGAATGAAGTGAGACATATTAGCCGAGGTCAAAGTAGGTAGAGTAGTCTTGACTAAGTTTACATGATAAAAATTAGCGACTCATTATGAGGTAACACATATACATGGTGTCGAAAGAATAGGTAAGTAGACGACTACCTGTAGATCCAACAAAGGTACAGGACCGATAATATTTGTCACGACGCTACTTGTAACCCCATGTACACAGAGAAAGTTAAGACCAAAGGAGCCACACATACGGGTCGTCACCCTAACGACCCAGTATTCCATCAAGATAAACGTTAAAAAATTCCTTAGAGGTGTGACAAGAGGTATCACCGACATGATCAAACGTAAGGGTGGTTGTCACATCCTCCCAAGGGAAAAGAGGTGTGGGAGAGGTCGTAAATAACGAACGTCTAAAAACCTAACGTCGGTAAGACTGACCACACTTCACCGTGGAGTAACACCAAAACTAAACGTAAAGAGATTATTACTCACTACAACTCGTAGAAAAGTACACAAACAATCGGTAGGCATACAGAAGAAACCTCTTTACAGATAAATCAAGAAACCGGGTAAAAAACTAACCCAGCAAATAAAAAGACCTTAACTCGACGTATTCAACGAACACATAAAAACTCTGATCAACAAACAGTCAACGAAGTAAACGATAATAAGAGAGGGTAAGTCTTCCAACAGAAAAGTGGAACGAATATAAAAGGAAAAAGAATTCCCACCCATAACTAATCTAGGGTCGTGACAACACTTATCACACAGGTAGTCGTCCGTAAAATTCCAACGACAATCTCTTTTACAGGTGTTCCGTCGTCGTAAAGAAGTAAGGGAGGAGAACAATTATACCATTGTCGTCGGAGACCAATAGGGTCCGTACCAACATTTACTCTCATCTTACTCTGTGTCCTACAGTGGTTTCAAAAACAGAAAAATCGGAAACTCTGAACAGAAATTCAGTTAGAAATAAAGAATAAATCCTAATAAATGTGGTAACATCAACAAAGTCCTTTTATCAAAGAGTAAAGAAAGGTGTCTATGGACCTACATAAGTTGACACCAATAACAGTCTCGATAGAAAATCTTAGACAACTCATGTACAGAGAACTATGTTCTCCAGGGACACCTAATACTTAACGTATCCGTAAACACCCATATCGAAATAAGGTCGGAAGGGGAAAACCGGAGAGTGGGTCACTGTGGGAAACGATTGTGATTAAAAGAATGGTCCTCATATTCAGGTAAAGTCAAAACAAACTCATGAGTAACGGTAGTTACACAAAAAATTAGGAGAGACCTTCCCTATACAACACTATAGAGAAATTAGGCGGGAAGAAATGAATGACACTAAGTGAGATCTAAAGACGTATAGGGGCCTTTACCGTAAAAAAACGTAAAAGTATTACAATCTCAGTATAAAGGAATGTAAGGGAGACAGGACAAAGAAAGAGAAGACGTGGGTTACTAAGAAAAAGGAAAGTAGAGAACCCGCAATACTTACGACGACGTCACGTACAAACATCCCTACACCCACACCCCCACACAAAAGGAGCTAGACAACTAAAGAGTTTACGAGACCCTCACCTTGACGGTATACTGTAATAGACAGAGTAAAACACTAAAGTTTCGGGAAACTGTTAATATGAGTATTTCCAAGGTTGGCGAATGGAGGGTGGTCACCGTATGTTTCCAGGGGAAATCATTATAAAGAGATGAGAAGGAACAGACATCTGAAAACCTATCACCGGAAAAACCAAAGAGTCATGACTATAGTGCAACGTCACATTGAAAAGATTAATGACTATTATCACGTTTACTCCGTGTAAAGGTCTCCAAAGGAAGATTCAAAACTGATCCATAAATAGACAACTACAAATGAGGGTCTAGCACACCAAACAAGAGTAAAAAAAAAAAAAAGCCACACGGTGGGCACGGACCGGTAAAACATTCACTTCCACAGTAAATCTCGGGTCGGCGGAACAGTCACAGGTAGTCGGGTTCCAAATTCCAACGACAAGGGTCTTCACCGGTGTTCCATCGTCGTAAAGAAACCCAAGAGGAGAACAATGATACCATTGACGTAGGAATCTTCATACGCGGTAAAGACGAGCATTTACTCTCATCATACTCGATGTCCTTCGGGGGGTTTCGAACACAGAGGAAGAAAGAGCCAAAATAACATCAAGTATAAAGAACAAACTGCTCCGACTACATGTCTCAACGGAAACAACACCGACATGGTTAAGAACGAGGGAATGTGGGAATGTGTCTCCGTAAGTCGTCAGCAATAAAGGAGACTGAACGAGAGTCTTTCACACGTCATGTAGTGAGAACGATTCAGTCAGGAACGTTAATACATAAACTGTCCAATAAACACCCTTAGGTACTTTTGGTCGGAAGGTCACATTCGGAAGGAGAGTAGGTAGGGGAAACGATTCGTCGTCCCACAAGGGTCGTGACCCACATGTAAAGTGGAGGTAACCCCATGAGTGACGGTCGTCATAACAGAAAGGGCAAATTTTCCATTTAGGATACTGAACAGAGATTAGAGGGGAAGAAGTGACTGAGACTAATAGTGGTGTGAATAGACATGGAGACTTTTACTGTCACAAAGGAACAAAGTTACGGACTCAGTATAAGGTAGTATTTCGGTATAGGGTAAGGAAATAGATAAGTAGAGAAATAGGGACACATGAAAGAAATGAAAGTAGAGACGCGCAACCCCTACGACGACGTAACGTACGAAACCCCGCACACCAAAAGTTTTAGACACATAAAGACTTCATAGGATCCTCACCTCTCCGGTACAGTATGAAAGTCAGATTGAAAAAAGATATTTCCGTGTACGCGTCACTAAGAATATGACCGAGGAGGGTGACTGTACGAGAGTAATGATATTTTCATAGGGGGACAGATTACAATTAGATAGTAAAGACCAGACCAGGCAAAAGGTACCACGGGAACAGGGTACGAGTCTCAACTACAGAACCCGTCAAACCTAAAACATAGAGACTATTCCTTGGGATACCTCATGATAAGTACCCCAAAAACGAAAAACTTTAGTGGAACTCAACATAAATGGACAACTACAAAAGAAGGGTTCTCACAGGATCAAAACACACACACACACACACACACACACACACACACACAAATAAATCAAAACACACACATACCGGGAACAGCACAAGTTTCCATTCACAGTACAGCATAGTCTACAGGTAGTCGCTTATCAAAAGTACGACACCAATATCTCTTTTCGGATTTGCGACCTTCAACAGAAATAAGACATGAAAAAATCCTACCGGAGACGGCGGACTCTGAAAATCAGTCCGGACCAACATGTAATCTCATCTTACTAGGTCTCCTACGGTCGTTTGGACCACAGACAAGTGAGAACCTAAAATAAAACTCATTTTCAAAGATAAGATAAATTCAACTAACTGTTCCTACGTAAACAAAATGGACATATCTCAGAACAAGACACCGTGACTCTTATGATCTATAAGTCGACACGAAGAAAAGTGGATGTACAATAATCTTGTACAAAGTAGATGGTGAGAACGACTTCATCCAAACGTACCCAAGACATAACATATACATAGACACTCTTCTTTAATTACGGTTCAAGGTCTACATAGGGAAGGTAAGTCGTCCCAGGAGATGATGGGTATTCAAAGAACAGTCCAACCTACAGGTACGGTGGAAACACACCGACGAGTGACGACACCCAAAAACATAGGGTGGAGAGGTAACCTAGAGTACCACTAAGAACTTAGTTAGGGGAAAGTGAATCACACTACTGGAGACCTAAATAGAGATAGACATTTCTGTCGGATGTAAGTATAAAGTTAGGAACTAAGTTTTAAGTAAGATCCGGATATAGCGTAAAGAAATAGGTAACGAGAGAAGGCCATACGATAGAAATGAAAGTAGTGAAGTTACAAGACTTACCAAAGTGCCCTGGACCAAACCCCACACACCACGAACTTGAGACAAGTAAAGACTTTATCAGGTCCTCTCCCGGACTAAATAGTATGACAGAGATGGAGAAATAAATAAAAAGAGAGTACTCTCACGTGAAAAGATCAGTACGAATATCACCGAGAATGGTCCAAGTAGGGTGGTCATGGGATTTCGTAGGTGACATCATTACAATGAGATGGTAACTACGGTACACGTCGAAAACTGTCACTGGAAAAAGGCAAGAGTCCGTCTCCACTATTACAGGAACGTCGAATCTACAAACACAGAGAATCTTAAGTGGGTTACACGTTTAACAGTATACGGAAAAATTTCTTTGTGCCTTAACACAAATGGACAAGTATAGGAGAAGAAAAATCGAAAAGGACACAAATAAGAAAAGGGGATACACTCGGGACCGTTAGGCAATTCCCACCCATAGTCGACCTCGAGTCGTGGGAACACTTATCACACTGGTAGTCGTTCGTAAAATTCCAATGACAATCTCTTTTACAGGTTCTACTCCTGTGTAAAGAAGTAGGGGAGGAGAACAATGACACCATTGTCGTTGGAGACGGTAATAGGGTCCGGACCAACACTTACTCTCATTTTACTCTGTGTCCTTCAGTGGTTTTCGAAAACAGAGAAATCAGAAACTCTGAAAAGAAATTCACTTTGAAACAAAGAATAAATTCTCATAAATTTGGTAACATCAAAAACGTCCCTTTGTCAAAGAGTAAGGAGAGGTGTCTATGGACCTTCATAAGTTAACACCAATAACAGTTTCGATCCAAAAATCTTAGACAACTCGTGTACAGAGAACGATGTTCTCCAGGTACACATAATACTTAAATATAAATTATAGTAGAATGAGACACATTTATTGATGAAAATTGTAAAGAAGACGATTCTTATTTAAGGGATTGGAAAACAAGTATACTCTTATAGACGATGACGACGACGGTTCAGTGAAGTCAGCACAGGCTGAGACACGTTGGGGTATCTGCCGTCGGCTGGTCCGAGGGGGTAGGGACCCTAAGAGGTCCGTTCTTGTGACCTCACCCAACGGTAAAGGAAGAGGTTACTCTTATAGATGAACAGGAAATTAAAACTTCCTATTATAAGGACTTGTATCTTCGATTCAAGTCATCAAAAAAAAAATTGTTTTGAAAAATAAATAACTGTACAACAAGTACATCGTACTTAAATGGTCAAGTTCACCTATTAAGTAACTAAACATTTAAGAAGTATCCAACGTATTGGTATTGGTGATGGAGTTAGATCTTACAAAAGTAGTGGAGTTTCCCTTTATGACAGGTCAAAAGTCTGTAAAAGGTAAAGGAGGAAGTAGACCCAGGATGTAGATGAGGAGATAAAAGGTAGAAATCTCTTAATGGATTAAACCTTGTATAAGTAAGTGTACTTACCTTATTACGTTATACGTCGGTAAACACGGACCGAAGAAAGTTAATTGTATTAGTAAAGTCTCGATATCGTACATAGTCTTGAGGTAGACTACCGGTTTATTATAACGGAACGTACAAAATAAATAAGTTAGTGGTCAACTACCTGTAAAGTCAGTAAAGTTGACAAAAATGAAAAAAATTTAAATCAAGACTTACACCTGACCTTTAGTCTACTGTAAATTTTTAGTAACAATTGAAACAGTTACTCTATCGTCATTCTTTTATGAACACACGAAAATTCTCTACATCTATCTTCAAACATTTTAGTATATTCCAGACCTTAAACGAAATTTTATCGAGTTTTTATTTCTCTTTTTACCTGAATATTTTTATTTATTTCGAAATTAAATTATTAAAATTTACAAAATTAAATTAACGAAAATTTATTTTACATTTATGTAAAAATTATATTACCGAAATGTCTTAAAAGAACATAAGAGAGTTTGAAGTTGTACTTGATCGGTATACATATGTATATAGGGGAGGGTGAACTTGAAAGGTACGTAGAGGGACGGGTAGGGTGGGGAGATCCTCTAAGTCTTGGGACAAACTCAAAGGACTCTGTAATGCGTTTAAGGATAACCGAGAGATAAAATGTATACCATTACATTCAAAGGTACAATGAGAGAGGTACATAGAGTGGGAGAGGAAGGGAAAGGGGTACAGGTAATAAGACAAGAGATACAGATAAAGAGTAACCGTCGGGACATTTATTTAAGAAGTCATGTTAGAAAGATCTAAGACGTATATACGTAATCATATATTATAAGTAGAAAACGAAAGACTGCAGGAAGTGAGACATATTATCCAAGATCTATGTAGGTGGAATCAGTCAAGTCAAGTCAGCGAGTCAGTATAGGTTGAGAAACGTTGGGGTACCTGGTGTCGTGTGGTCCAGAGGGACAGGTAGTGGTTGAGGGTCTCTAATGGGTTTAAGTACAGGTAGTTCAGTCACTACCGTAGGTTGGTAGAGTAGGAGACAGGAGGGGAAAAGGAGGACGGGAGTTAGAAAGGGTCGTAGTCCCAGAAAAGTTTACTCAGTCGAGAAACGTAATCGACCGGTTTCATAACCTCAAACTCGAAGTTGTAGTCAGGAAGGTTACTTGTGGGTCCTGACTAAAGGAAATCCTACCTGACCAACGTAGAGGATCGTCAGGTTCCCGGAGAGTTCTCAGAAGAGGCTGTGGTGTCAAGTTTTCGTAGTTAAGAAACCGTGAGTCGAAAGAAATATCAGGTTGAGAGTGTAGGTACAAGATGTATAACATTTGTCACGACGTTACTTGTTCACGACGTTACTTGTTACTCTATGTACACAGAAAAAGTTCAAACCAAAGGAGTTCCATATACGGATCCTCACCCTAACGACCCAGTGTACCACCAAAATAATGATCAAAAGATTCCTTAGAGGTATTGTAGAAGGTATCACCGACATAGTTAAATGTAACGGTGGCTGTCACGCTCTCACAAGGGAAATGAAGTGTAGGAGAGGTCGTAAAAAACAAACATCTAAAAAACTCCTACTCGTAAGACGGACACACTACACTATAGAGTAGTATCAAAACTAAACGTAAAGAGATTATTATTCACTAGAACTCGTTTAAAAGGACACAAACAATCGGTATACATACAGAAGAAACCTCTTTACAGATAAATATAGAAAAAGGGTGAAAAATTAAAAGGGTGAATTTTAAAAAAAATAAAAATGAAATAAAACGAAATGTTATGACATAACCAAAACGGTATGTAACTGTACTTAGTCGGTACCCACATGTACTCAAGGGTTAGGACTTGGGGGGAGGGTGGAGGGTGGGGTATAGTAGAGAGACCTAGTAGGGGCACGTGGTTGGGGTTCGTAGGACATAGGACATAGCTTGTATCTGTCCACTAAGCAAAGAATGTACTATCCTATGTACAAAGTTACGGTAAGAGGGTTTAGTAGGGTGGGAGAGGGAGAGGGTGTCTCAGGTTTTCAGGTAAGATTTGTAGACACAGAGAAAACGACAGAGTGTATGTCTCAATAGTAATGGTAGAAAGATTTAAGGTATATATACACAATCATATGACATAACCACAAAAAGAAAGACCGAATGAAGTGAGACATATTATCCGNGGTAGAGTAGTCTTGACTAAGTTTACGTAAGAAAAATTACCGACTCATTATGAGGTAACACATATACATGGTGTCGAAAGAATAGGTAAGCAGACGACTACCTGTAGATCCAGCAAAGGTACAGGACTGATAATATTTGTCACGACACTACTTGTAACCCCATGTGCACAGAGAAAGATAAGACCAAAGGAACCACACATACGGGTCCTCACCCTAACGACCCAGTATGCCGTCAAGATAAACGTTAAAAAATTCCTTAGAGGTGTGACAAGAGGTATCACCGACATGATCAAACGTAAGGGTAGTTGTCACGTTTTCCCAAGGGAAAAGAGGTGTGGGAGAGGTCGTAAATAACGAACATCTGAAAACCTAACGTCGGTAAGACTGACCACACTTTACCATGGAGTAACACCAAAACTAATCGTAAAGAGACTATTACCCACTACAACTCGTAGAAAAGTATACAAACAATCGGTAGGCATACAGAAGAAACCTCTTTACAGATAAATCAAGAAACCGGGTAAAAAACTAACCCAGCAAATAAAAAGACCTTAACTCGACGTATTCAACGAACATATAAAAACTCTAATCAACAAACAGTCAACGAAGTAAACGATAATAAAAGAGGGTAAGACTTCCGACAGAAAAGTGGAACGAACATCAAAGGAAACAACACGTCTTCGAAAATTAAAATTAATCTAGGGTAAACAAATAAAAACGAAAATAAAGGTCTTAAGACCCTCCACCTAGTATCTCCTAGGACGACACTAAATACAACCTCTCACAAAACGGATACAAGAGGAGATCCTAAAAATATCAAAGAGCAGAATCCAAATGTAGAAATTAGGTAAAACTCAAATAAAAACACATACCACAATCTTTCACTAGATAAAAGTAAGAAAATGTTCACCAACTGGTCAAAAGGGTCGTGGTGAACAATTTCTCTAACAGAAATTAGGTAACATATAAGAACGGAGGAAACAGATTCTATTCCACAGGTATCCACACACTTAAATAGAGACCCGAAAGATAAAACGAGATAACCAGATATAAAGACAGAAACACGGTCATGGTATGACAGAACTACTGACACCGAAACATCATCTCGGACTAACCCAACAAAGAAAAAGACCATAACTCAACGTACTCGATGAATATATAAAACCTTTAATTAGGAGACAGTCAACAAAGTAAACGATAATAAAAGAGGGAAAGACTCCCAACAGAAAAGTGGAACGAATATCAAAGGGAAAGAAACTTTGTCCAAAATTCAAATTAGTCCAAGGTAAACAAATTAAAACAAAAATAAAGGTAATGAGATATTCCTCCCGGTATTCCCTAGAACGAAACGAAATACAGTAGCTGACAAGACGGATACAAAAGGAGATTCTCAAAATATCAGAGACCAGAATGTAAATCTAAGAATTAGGTAAAACTCAACTAGAAACACATACCACAATCCTTCACAAGATTAATGTAAGAAAATGTACATCGATAAGTCAAAAGGACCGTGGTGAATAACTTCTCCGACAGGAACGGGGTAACATATAAGAACAGGAGAAACAGTTTTTGTTCCATGGGTATCCACGTACCCAAATAAAGACCCGAAAGATAGAACAAGGTAACCAGATATAAGGACAAAAGACACGGTCATTGTATGAAAAAACTAATGACATCGAAGACATCGTATTAGACTTCGGTCCTTCCAACTAAGGAGGTGGAGATGAGAAGAAAGAGTTCTGACGAAACCGAAAAGTCCCAGTAAACACAAAGGTATACTTAACACTTTACAAAACAAGAGTCAAGTCACGTCTAGTCAGTGGGTGAACACAAGATGAGAAACGTCGGGGTACTTGGTGTCGTACAGTCCGGAGGGACAGGTATTGGTTGAGGACCTCAGGTGGATTCGGGTACAGGTAACTCACCCACTACGGTAGGTTGGTAGAGTAGGACAATAGGGGAAGAGGAGGACGGGAGTTAGAAAGGGTCGTAGTCCCAGAAAGGTTTACTCAGTCGAGAAGCGTAGTCGACCGACTTCATAACCTCCAAGTCGAAGTTGTAGTCAGGATGGTTACTTGTGACTCCTGACTAGAGGAAATCCTACCTGACCAACCTAGAGGATCGTCAGGTTCCCTGAGAGTTCTCAGAAGAAGTTGTTATGTCAAGTTTTGGTAGTCAAGAGACCGTGAGTCGAAAGAAATATCAGGTTGAGAGTGTAGGTATGTACTGGTGACCTTTTTGGTATCGGAACTGATCTACCTGGAAACAACTGTTAAACAGACGAACAATTATACGACAGATTTAAGCAGTATTGAAAGGAAGGTTCCTCATTCGTAGAAAATTAAAGCCCCGACGTTAGTGTTAGACGTCCCTAAAACCTCGGGTCTTCTTATTTCAGTCGGTGACAAAGGTGACAAAGGGGTAGATAAAGGGTACCTCACTACCCTGACCTACGGTACTAGAATCAAAAGACTTACAACTCGAAATTCGGTTGAAAAAGTGAGGGAAGAAAGTGAAAGTAGTTCTCCGAGAAATTAAGAAGTGAAAGACGGTATTCCCACCACAGTAGACATATAGACTCCAATAACTATGAAGAGGACCATTAGAACTAAAGTCGTACACGAAGTAGGTCGGGTCGCAAAGAGTACTACATGAGACGTATATTCAATTTATTCGTCCCACTGTTATATGTCGGAAATGTATGAGGAAAAGGATAAACCTTGGACGGACAACAAGGTACAGATCAAGATTGACAACGAAGAACTGGACGTATGTCTAAAGAGTTCTCCGTCCAGTTCACCAGACCATAAGGGTAGAGAAAGTCTTAAAAGGTGTCAAATAACACTAGGTGTGTCAGTTTCCGAAACCGTATCAGTTATTTCGTCTTTATCTACAAAAGAGACCTTGAGAGAACGAAAAAGGTACTAGGTCTTCTACAACCGTTAAACTAGAGACCAAGGAGACGGAAAAGATTTTCGTCGAACTTGTAGACCTTCAAGTGTCAAGTGCATAACGACTTCAGACCGAACCTCTTAAAACTCGTAATGAAATGATCGTACACTCTACTCACTTAAACACACTATCAAACTCGTAAGAACCCATAACGAAAAGAAACCCTAACCCACTTTTGACTGGAAAAGGTCAGGACACCGGTGACGACTCAAAAGGTGTAAACGACCGTATAACACAGTCGTGAAAATGTCGTAGTCTAAAGTCCTAAACTTTATCGAGTTGACCTTAAGGTAGTGGAGGTGATCGAAACAAGTATCACTACGAAGGATTCCAGGTGAACTGAAGTGTAAGGTCCTACAGACCGAGATCCACTCACTAGTGTGGTAGCACTAATAGACCCAGCACTTCTAGAAAAAACATGTCAAGAAGACACATAAGAACGGTGAAGAAGAATCATAGAAGACGAAGACAATCCAGGTATGGTAAAGACAGGAAATAACTCGGGTAGAAACGTACTTTATAAGGGAACCATAGAGATTAAAAGAACTTCTCTATAGATCAGAAAGGGTAAGACAACAAAAGAAGATAAAGAAACGTAACTAGTGACTCCTTTCGAAAGAAAAGAGAGGAACGATAAGAAACCTTGAGACGTAAGTTTATCCGAATAGAAGGGAAAAGAGGAAACGAAAAGTGAAGAGAAGAAAAGTGTCCATAAACATTCCGGAGGAGTCTGTCGGTAAAACGAAAAAACGTAAAGAAAAAGAACCCCTACCAGAACTAAGGACAGAGGACATGTTACAGTACTTCGAGGTAGGTATCAAAACAAGATCACGACACTTTTTACGGTAACTATTGAACTATCCCCAGTGTCACTTAGACGTCTAACGTAAATCATCATGTCAGTAAAAGTGTTATAACTAAGAAGGATGAGTCCTTGTACCTGATAGAGAGGTAGACAAACACAGTATAAACTAAAGAAAGTAGTTACAGAATATTAAAAAACATACGTCGGGAAAACAGAAGAATCCATTCAAAAAGGATCTATAAATAATAAAAACAAGGTTACCACTTACCTTAACTAAGGAATTAAAGAGAAAGACTAAAAAGTAACAATCATATATCCTTAGGTTCACTAAAGACACATAACTAAAACATAGGACACTGACACGATTTAAGTAACTAATCGACATCATTGAGAGACTACTATCATAGAAATCCCGAAAGATACATTTCATAGTACAGTAGGTGTTTGTCACTGTCTAAATGAAGAAGAAAAAAAATTATATTTAAATAAAATTAAATAAAATTAACTTCCAATTAATGAAATGTTATAACATAACCAAAACGGTATGTAGTTGTACTTAGGTTGTGTCCACATGTGTACAAGGGGTAGGACTTAGGGGTGGGAGGAGGGAGGGGTATGGTAGGGATACCCAGTAGAGTCACGTGGTTGGGGTTCGTAGGTCATAGTACGTAGCTTGGACCTGACCGTTAAGTAAAGTATATACTATAATATGTACAAAGAGTCGGTAATTTTTCTTATGTAAACTTAGTCAAGATTATTCCACCTACTTTGACCTCGGATAATATGTCTCACTTCATTCGGTCTTTCTTTTTGTGGTTATGTCATATGATTACGTATATATACCTTAAATCTTTCTACCATTGTAATTGGGACATACGTTCTGTCGTTTTCTCTGTGTCTACATGTCTTATCAGAAAAGAAGAAGAAAAGGTTAGACCGTGACTAAAGAAAAAGAAGAGCCTAACGACATAGATCCTGAAGGTTTTGATCCAACTTATTATTACCACTTTCACCTATGGAAACAGAACATGGGCTAGAATCCCCATTGTGAAAGTCACAAAGTAGTAACTCCTATTACAAGCGACACCCGAATAGGATACACCGGAAACGATACACCTCTATTGAAGGAAGATACGGGTAAAAAACTTCTCAAAATTAGTATTTACCCACGACTTAAGACAGTTTCCGAAAAAGACGTAGATGACTCTACTAGTATACCAAAAATAGAAGGGTAACCAATTATACCACATAGTGTAACTAACTAAACGTATATAACTTCTTAGGAACGTAGGGACCTTATTTGGGTTGCTAATACCACATACTGGAAAAAGTACACAAAAACTTAAGACAAACGATTTCCAAACAACTCCTAAAAGCGTAGATACAAGTAGTCACTATGACCGGAGATCAAAAGAAAAAACCACAACAGAACCAGACCAAAACCATAGTCCCACTACCACCGGGGAATCTTACTCAAACCTTCATAAGGAAGGACACGTCAAAAAACTTCCTCAAAATCTCCTACCCGTAATCGAGTAGAGATTTACAAACTATCTTAATTGGACACTTCAATAGACGAGGACCCGAAAACAGAAAACCCTCTAAAAACTAGTGTCGAAAATAAATCTCGAACATTAACCCAACAAGTATTGAAGATAAAGAAGGACCAAGTCAGAACCTTCTGACTCGAAAAGATTCTTAGATAGGTAAATAAGGTTCAATAGGTAAAATAACGGTATCTCAACAAGTATTATCACAGAATGTTAGGATACAAACGTTGAATCTTACGTACGTACGTACGTAACCTCTTCCTTTACCGTTGGGTGAGGTTATAAGAACGGATATCTTAGGGTCCCCGTCTCCCCGGACTACCCGACGGTAGATACCCCAGCGTGTCTCAACCTGTGCTGACTACGCTGAATCGTCGTCGTCGTTGTCGACAACATTGGAGAGGAAAAGGTAACGATTAAAATAACCAAACTAAGAAGAAAAATAGAAATACTGTGATCGATTTACAAACAGTTAAAACGAAAAGAAGAGTTTCTTGGTCCAAAATCAAAATAATTAGAAATGAGTAAAGTAAAGAAAATAAAGAGGAGCCTAAAAATTCTAAAGAAAGGAAAATGATTAAGACCTCAACAACAAAAAAAAACAAAAAAAAACAAAAAACGAAAAAAAAAAGGTCAACAAAACCCACATTTCAATCCAACAAATAAACTACAAAAAGAACAAAAGACTCCATCATAACATAGTGATATTTGAAGGGAGAATCTTTACAAAAACGACGAAGGGTGTCCAAAATTCAATATAAAAGTAACAGTAAACAAAGATCTTTTAAAAAATAAAGGGAAAACTAAATAAGTCATTGGACAACTAATAAATCTTTATACAACAAATTAGAGGTACACAAACACAAAGAATGTCAATAAAAGAACATTAACTATAGAACAGAGTACCACAAAACCAACCTCTTCTACGGACTATGCTAATGTTAAGAATTAAAATGACTTCAAACTAAACACTGGATTCTACACTAGATAGGACCTCTGACAAGGTACACGTTAACTCTTCTTCTACATAAGAAGACGTAAACCTACCGTACAAGGCTTCTATAGTTATTCTAAGTAGAGTAGATTCCATAGTAAATTCTGAAAAGGAATAATTAAAACAAAACTACTAGACAGGCAACCACACTCACCCCACACTTTTAGAGGATGATACTAACACAATGACAGTTAAAGATAAAAATACATAGAATCACAAACAAAATCCATAAGTCCACAAGGATGTAACTCACTTCTATAGATGTTAAAAATACAGAAGGAGAATCTAACTAGGGAACTAGTAATACATCACAGGAAGAAATAGAGAACATCATAAGAATAAAAATTCCAGATATAACAGACTATACTCCTAACGTTGAGGTCCAAACAAAAAAGTAGACAAGTAGAGTTAAAAAACTGATAATCTTTATTCTGACGAAACTTTTAAGTACACGTTCAGGAACCTATTTGAAAAAAATTTTTTAAGAAGAAACATATTTGGATCCTCACCCCAACGACCCAGTACACCATTGGGTTACAAATTGAAGAATTCGTTTAAGGTTTCACCAAAGGGGACTCCGACAGGGTAAAACATAACGGTATTCGTCACGTACTTTCAAGTTTGAAAAAGTGTATGAGTAGGGTAAACAAGAAGAGACAAGAAAGTAATCTTGATAGTAAAACCACAGGACACACACGAATCAACGAGAGACATATGTAAATAAACCACTTAAAGGACACGTTTAGGAAACAGTTAAGAAATAAACGTAACGACGGAAAGTATATAAAACAGTCTAAGAATACAAAAAGTATTCCGGTGTTGAGTAAGGGGAAAGGAGGTCTCGGTTGGTGGAGTTACTCTCTGGAACCCTTGATCTACCTGTCCTATACTCATGAGTCACAAAGGAGGTTCTTGTACCTTCGAACACCATCGATAAGTACCTTTACTTAAGGTAGTACCAGAACTGACACTCCATTCGAGGTTACCTCCACGGTCGTCCTTTTATTCTACTCTTTTTCTTAAACGCTCCCGTGCACAACTCTTCTGGAAGTGTGTGCTCTGAGTGTGTAGACCTGTTCAAGATGGGGAAGGACCCTTATGATTAGGCAACGTCCACCAGTAAAGGAAGAACACTAGTGGGTCGTGTTGGAACTTCGTACGTAAATAGACGGAGTAGGGGTAGTTTGACAATTTTTCGTTCGGAGCCATCATGTGGTTCACTCCACTGGTACTCAGGATCTGAACTTTGTTCTGTCGAGGTTCACCTCGTTCCCGTTCACATAAGTCACGTCAGAGTGTCGAACTTCCGTCCCCAAAGTCTGACCTTTGATCTTTTGACTCCTCTCGATACACTTGTGACTCTTTTCCTCCACCCTACCTTCTCCAAAGACATCCACCGGGTCTTAATTTACCAGAAGTTAAACGAAATTCTTGTGGAACATCCTCCTTTCACCTTATTAATTGTAAAGGTGTTTTTGAAGTTGTATCCGATTAATAGTACATCCCTAAAATCCGTTCTATAATTTTTAATGTATTACCATTTTCTACTCTCTCTTGTCTTACTTTCGGACTTATCACACCGACACTCCATTCCAAACCTCCTCTGTGAGAGAGGGACGGTGCACTGGGTAGTCTCAACTACATCTCTCTACTGCTACCATCCACTCAAACATCCGAGAATTCCCTGTAACGTTTACGGAATAAAGAGGGTGGTTTAGTAAACTTAACGAGGGGTAGGAGGCGATCTCCACAGTCCTACCCCAAAACACTGTAGTTCCGAGTGGGTCCCGGTGGTAACCGACTCCTTCACTGAACGACTGGAGTATTTCGTATTCCCACACCAGGGAACCCCTCCCCACGAGTCCCCGAGACATTGTCTGGTGATTCTCAGGAGTTTTACTGATTCCACTGTCCCTTCGGTGTTCCGAGGTCTCGACAAGGTCTTGTCGACTGAGGTATATGGGTCCTCCTTTTCTATTTCTGAAGGATAGTTGACTCCAGGTTTTAGTCACAGTTCCACTCGACTTGGGTGGGTTCGAGGAGAACGGGTAACTGAGATGGGGTATTCTGGTGGAGGAGACAGGAAGGGACCGTGTATGGGGAAAAGACGGGTGTGGGAAGATGAATTGGGTAGCAAGAATAGGTATAAATGGAGAAGGGATTTGGTTACGGTAAGACACGAGGGAGAGAACAAAAGAGGTCCACCGGTCCCGTTGACACTCCCACTTATTCGTGTAAGTTGGTTTCGACTGGTTCCTTGGAATAGTTTTTTGAGGGTAGAGTTTCTTTGACTTCTTTTAGCCTCCTAGTTTAGAGACATCGATGACAAGGTTCCACTTACTTCTCGACCTAGTCTTACTTGGTCTCCTCCAGGGTCCCTAGTACCTCTGAGGACGGTAAGGTCGCTCTGGTCACCCGTCGGTCACTGAAGTCTCGTGTCGATCTCTGGAGTCTTTAGATGTCTCCAGAGTGGAGACTCTTTACCGGTTGTCATATCAACAACTTAGAATATGGTTGTAGTATGTAATTATTACTTGAAATTTATTTTAGTTGGAACACACCTTAATACACACAGAGACTCGAGAGACTATCTATCACCACCCGTCTCTCCCGTCTCTTCCCTATTCACACACTTATCCCTCCCCCTACCCAGGACACCTCAACCTCTACCCCGGTCTTCCAGGTCAATCGGTCTTTCATCCCCTTCTTGACCAAGGTCCGACTCGGGGTTTCAATATGAAGGGTACCCTCTTCTCCTTCTTCTGAACCACAAAGACCACACTCACGTCTCCACCCTTGGATCGACCCCTCGGCACAGTACACACCCCACCGTCACCGTAAACGATTTTCCGTATGTTTCATCAACGGGGATCCCGTGGATGGAGTAGTATCACTAATAATGTAGAGTTCTGTACCACAGTCGTTGATTATGGGAGTTTTTGAGTTTTAACGAATGATCATCCATCAGAAATCCTGATTTTATTACCACCAAAAGTCATACCTTTAAATCGTCTTTTGATTTTCATTGTTGTGTACTGGATCGTTACAATAAGAACAAATATATATATAATTTTTGGGTGTTACAATTGATTTTTCTGTGTACATGGGGTTACAAGTAACTTCGTGTGGTAAGTGGTTCTGTACCTTCGTTCGATTTACAGGTAGTGTAGTATCTACTTATCTATTTCTACACCATATATACATAGTACCCTGTGAGCAACAACAAGTCAGTGATTCTGTACAGGGTAAAAACGTTGGGATACCTGAGATGGGGAGGTCCGAGGAGACAGGTACTTTCCGTTCTTATGAGGTCACCCAATGGTAAAGAAAGAGGTTCCCTAGAAGGAACGGTGACCTAACTTGGTTGTACAGGACGAACTGTCCGTCTAAGAATCAGGGACTCAGTGGTTCCTTCTGGATACCTTACGATGAATTGGTATTTCTTTACTTTATTACTGTGAACGTGGTTTTACTTTCCATGTTATAATTCATTTTATTCTTTCTTTTTATGAGAAACTACAGAGACTTTCTTAGAATTTTGTAGTGTTTCATCTCTTATATTGTTTTTACCTCCGAGTGTCTATATCTCTTGTTAGATGACCAATCGTCGCCCCTCCCCTTTCCCTCACCGTTATGTCTCCACCCCCTCTCCCTCCGTGTGGCACAATCCACATTCTACTCGAGTTCCTACCTGACATGTAGTACCCCTTATCTCAGTCACGAGACATTATTGATATTTACCTTTTGTTTGAAATTGTTAACGTATTATTCTTTCTTTTCCTTTCTTTCCCCCCTCCTTCCTCCCTTCTTTCCTTCCTTTTATTACCACAAAACCCTCCAGTGTTTCGTTTGTAACTAATCCGGGAAAAATCGTTTCCTTAAATAAAACAAGTGAAATAAATTTAACCTCCGATTAATGAAATGTTATAACATCACCAAAAAAACGGTATGAACTGTACTTAGACGGTGCCCACATGTACACAAGGGGTAGGTCTTGGGGGAGGGTCGAGGGAGGGGTGGGGTAGGGAGACCAGTAGGGTCACGTGGTCGGGGCTCGTGAGCCAGAGTACGTAGTTTGGACGTGACCGATAGACAAAGTGTATACTATTATATGTACTAAGTTACGATAAGAGAGTCTAGTATGGTGGGAGCGGAAGAGGGTGTCTCAGATTATTGACAAGACATGTAGACACAGAGAAAACGACAGAGCGTAGGTCCCAATAGTAACGGTAGAAAGATTTAAAGTATATATACGTAATCATATGACATAACCACAAAAAGAAAGACTGAATAAAGTGAGACATATTATCCGAGGTCAAAGTAGGTGGAGTAATCTTGACTAAGTTTACGTAAGAAAAATTACCGACCCATTAAAAGGTAACACATATACATGGTGACGAAAGAATAGGTAAGTAGACGACTACCTGTAAGACACACAATGTGCTTTTATTTAGGTCTAAATCAGTTAAACAAAGTACTCACTGCAAGGTACAAACTTTTTTAGCTTGAAAGGAACAACATCGTCTTGTATTTGCACATCGAATACCTTGCGGAATTTGAAACATAGGTTTTATTTTTTTATTTTTTTTTTTTTAATTTTTTATTTTTTTTTTAAATTTTAAAATCATTAATTCTTTGGGAACGCATGTAAGAAACATAGGTTTTAAATGAAATTCATTCTTAATTGTCAGTTATTTTGAGACTATGGAACAAAGCAAATAAACCTCCGTTAATTGGGGCTGCTTCAGCTGTATCTTTTGCAGAGTTGTTTTCAAATTCCCTTACACTTTTACAGTCCTCAATAGATATAAGTGACCAGCTTTGGAGGAGACACACCCTCCCTGCCCTGTGACCCATCGAACTTGACTTAGAGAGATGAGGATGGCAGGTGAGTTTGGAGGCCTCCTTAGGGGAATGATAAATGCCTCATTTCTCCCACCAAAACATCTAAATTGCTCCCCATCCTCGGCTAGAGGTGTCAGGATGGGGCTTTGTGATGTCGAGGCTCACCCAGGGCCACCATTGGCTGGGGAAGAGACTTGCTGACCTCATAAAGCACGAGGGTGTGTCTCCCTGAGGACGGGTATATATAGGGGTGCTCAGGGGCCCTGGAGCAGACCACTGGGAGGCCTCAAAATGACTAAGGTGACTGGGAAGCCACAAGGCTCCAGAGGAGTTCTGAAACACGTGGCTCCTGTTACCCGGGACAACAGGATGAAGACGTCCTCTCAGCTGAGTTCCAAGAAAAATGTCAAGGTGAGCTGAACCCACCCAAACACCTCTGGCCCATTGACCCCACCACATCAGTCCCCTCCCCTGTACTTGCCTGGCACATAACCCTTCTCTGCCCACACCCCTTCTCCTGAAGCTGTTGTTCCCATCCAGCTTCAGCCTCTTCCCCAAACCGATGCCATTCTCTACCCCTCTCTTGTTTTCTCCAGGTGGCCAGGGTACCTTTGAGAGTGAATAATCACCTTCAGGCAAAGCTGACCAAGAAAACTTCTCAGAAACCACCCACCACAAGGAAACTTAAAAAAATCAGAGGCCCAAAGCTCTGTATCCGGTGCTCCAAGGTGAAAGAAGAGCTGAATCAGAACGGACCAGAGGAGGTCCCAGAGAGTGTGTAGACCCCTGTCATTCCAGCAGGAACGGTGGGCAGCCAGGGACCTCAGAGCATGGCTAGAGACCTCAGAAATCTTCGGGGGTCTTGCCGCTGAGGACTGGCCAACAGTACACACGTTGACTAGTATACCAACTGCATACGTTCCTAATGAAAATAAAATCAACCTGGTGGGAAATTAAGTTTGTTTGGGAGTTTTGTGAGAGTGGGGGGCAGAGAAGGCAGGGCAGGCCTAGATGTGTGAAGAGGGTGGGAGATGGGGCCTGTGGGGGTTGGAGATGGGACCAGAAGGTCCAGTTTGCCAGGGTGGGGGAACAACTGGTTCTAGACTCAGCTTCAAAGATATACTTCCCATGGGAGAAGAGGAAGAGGACTTGGTGTTTCTCTGCGTGAGTGCAGAACTGGAAACGTGGCTGGGGAGCCGTGTCATGTGTGGAGTGGCAGTGCCATTGGCTAAAAAGGCATAGAAAGCAGGTGCCCCAGAAAGGGAATGGAATATTGACATTTGCAGCCACATGGAAGATGTACTATTAAGTAAAATGACTCAGACAGAGATAGACAAATACTGTATAGTATCACTTAAGAATCTGAAAACTCCACAAAGTAGAGAATATC
>SJYO01038709.1:45945337-46221354 GCA_006410555.1 Capra ibex
GAATGTTGACCTTTAAGCCAACTTTTTCACTCTCCTCTTTCACTTTCATCAAGAGGCTTTTGAGTTCCTCTTCACTTTCTGCCATAAGGGTGGTGTCATCTGCATATCTGACGTTATTGATATTTCTCCCGACAATCTTGATTCTAGCTTGTGCTTCTTCCAGCCCAGCGTTTCTTGTGATGTACTCTGCATAGAAGTTAAATAAGCAGGGTGACAATATACAGCCTTGACGTACTCCTTTTCCTATTTGGAACCAGTCTGTTGTTCCGTGTCCAGTTCTAACTGTTGCTTCCTGACCTGCATATAGGTTTCTCAAGAGGCAGGTTAGGTGGTCTGGGATTCCCATCTCTTTCAGAATTTTCCACAGTTTCTTGTGATCCACACAGTCAAAGGCTTTGGCATAGTCAATAAAGCAGAAATAGATGTTTTTCTGGAACTCCATTCCTTTTTCCATGATCCAGCGGATGTTGGCAATTTGATCTCTGGTTCCTCTGCCTTTTCTAAAACCAGCTTGAACATCTGGAAGTTCACGGTTCACATATTGCTGAAGCCTGGCTTGGAGAATTTTGAGCATTACTTTACTAGTGTGTGAGCTGAGTGCAGTTGTGCGGTAGTTTAAGCATTCTTTGGCATTGCCTTTCTTTGGGATTGGAATGAAAACTGACATTTTCCAGTCCTGTGGCCACTGCTGAGTTTTCCAAATTTGCTGGCATATTGAGTGAAGCATTTTCACAGCATCATCTTTCAGGATTTGAAATAGCTCAACGGGAATGCCATCACCTCCACTAGCTTTGTGCGTAGTGATGCTTTCTAAGGCCCACTTGACTTCACATTCCAGGATGTCTGGCTCTAGATGAGTGATCACACCATCATGAGTATCTTGGTTATGAAGCTCTTTTTTGTACAGTTCTTCTGTGTATTCTTGCCACCTCTTCTTAATATCTTCTGCTTCTGTTAGATCCCTGCCATTTCTGTTTGTTATTGAGCCCATCTTTGCATGAAATGTTCCCTTGGTATCTCTAATTTTCTTGAAGAGATCTCTAGTCTTTCCCATTCTGTTGTTTTCTTCTCTTTCTTTGCATTGATTGCTGAGGAAGGCTTTCTTATCTCTCCTTGCTATTTTTTTGGAACTCTGCATTCAGATGGGAATATCTTTCCTTTTCTCCTTTGCTTTTCGCTTCTCTTCTTTTCACAGCTATTTGTAAGGCCTCCTTAGACAGCCATTTTGCTTTTTTGCATTTCTTTTCCATGGGGATGGTCTTGATCCCTGTCTCCTGTACAATGTCACAAACCTCAGTCCATAGTTCATCAGGCACTCTTATCAGATCCAGTCCCTTAAATTTATTTGACACTTCCACTGTATAATCATAAGGGATTTGATTTAGGTCATACCTGAATGGTCTAGTGGTTTTCCCCACTTTCTACAATTTCAGTCTGAATTTGGCAATAAGGCGTTCATGATCTGAGCCACAGTCAGCTCCCGGTCTTGTTTTTGCTGACTGTATAGAGCTTCTCCATCTTTGGCTGCAAAGAATGTAATCAATCTGATTTTGATGTTGACCATCTGGTGATGTCTGTGTGTTCTCTTGTGTTGTTGGAAGAGAGTGTTTGCTGTGACCTTAGTGGTCTGCTAATGATTGGACAGGGATTTTCCTAAGTGCCCAGAACCAGTATATCTTCCAGCCTTTGTCAAGGTTTTTTTTTGTGTGTGTGTGTGTTGAAACTTCACACTCCTGTGCAGAGCTTCAAAGTTGTCATGAAATGAAAGATTAGGACCTTCTAAAGTCTTTCCTAAGCATTCATAAAGCCATGCACATATATACGGCCTTACAGATTTGCAGGAATAGCTTGGTGCTTTTCTAAGTGTCCTAATGGACATCTCATTCTCCAGTTCTTTTGGTCAAGCTTTTTGTCAACCTCAACTGATAATCCTGCCTCAGAGAGCTTCACTGCTGAACATTTGCCTCTGTTGTGGTTTTTTTGGTTTTGATTTGGTTTAATTTTTGACCAGTGCTTTGGAGATAGGACTGTTCACACAGAGCAGGCTCTGATTTAGGTCAAATAAAACAAGCCCAGAGATCAGAGGTTTTCAATGACAGTTCTCTGAGGGTGGAGCTTTTGTAGAATTCCAAAGGCTTTGTGCCCCTTCCAGTGTTAGGCTGCTGGCTTTCACAGCTACTATAGTTGCGAAGCTGTTGGTTTGCAAAACTCCTGAAAAACTGAGATTAAGATGGGGGAAGCTAAAGTGTCACAGAATTTGTTGTTGTGATATTCAGCCATTTTTCTTGAATAAACACTTTTTTGATTGTTTTATCCCCTGGAGAAGGGATAGGCTACCCATTCTAGTATTCTTGGGCTTCCCTGGTGGCTCAGACAGTAAAGAATCACCTGCAATGCAGGAGACCTGTGTTCGATCCCTGGGTTGGGAAGATCCCCTGGAGAAGGGAATGGCCACCCATTCCAGAATTCTGGCCTGGAGAATTCCATGGACAGAGGAGCCTGGCAGGCTACAGTCCATGGAGTCAGAAAGTCAGACATGACTTGAGTGGCTTTCACTCACTCAAGCCTTTTGTTAACATCCAGAATTTTGAAGAAATTGATTTTGCCAGTGCTGTTGTTAGTTTTATGAAGGAGTGGAAAGTCCTTAATCAGTCATCTTGGAAGTGCCTCTCTATGATGACTTTTAAAGTACTTTGTAAATTATCTGGCTTTTTCTAGTTACTCTGCAGGAACAGTTTCATGCCTTAGCTTACTACAGTACCCAGAAACAGAAGTCAAGAATCAATTTTATGTTTGTATCAATCCCAGATAGTAGACCATATAGTAGCTTCATAAACTTTTCATAAAGTATTATAATGTTGTATATAAAAGGTAAGTAAAGACTTTTTCTGATCTTGCTATAATTCTGAAGTAAATACCTATAGAAAACTGTAGAAAGTGTATACTTTAGTGTTCAAATTTTCTGTATCAGTAAATTGGTATGAAAAAAGTCAGTTAATTATTTTCTTAGAATTTAACAGTCGCAATTGTAGAAATACGTCCTACTCACTGAAATATGTTTTGGCTGTTGATTTTTATAGTTGATGATTAAAAATAAAATCAAATGTTGAGAGCGCTCTTAGGCTCATTCATAATCAGTCAGTAACTGGATGTTTAAAAATTACTTATCAGATGATTTTAAGGGACATTCCTGACCTTTAGCCATTTTTAGCTAGATGAAGTTTGACTTTGGTACTTTGTCATTGCAGTCTCTCTCCTTTCTGAAGATCTGTTATCCTACTTTATAGATTTTTATTGTACTTTATTTTTCCTTTTAGTTGGAGATTAAATCAAAATATTGATTCATTTTAGGGTTATGCCTTAAAGAATGGTCTTTTAAGAAGAAATGCATTTGGTTGAATGATAAGTAAGCAGTAGAATTGTTTTAAGAGTATCCCTAGGCCAGGATTGTTACCTATGAAATGGAATGTTCTTTGTACTCTGTCTACTCTAACTTCTCTGAATTCTTAAACTTTGTTGTTCATGGGAGCAATTTTCTCAGGCCTTTTTAGTTGCCTCACTGCTGCCTGAGAGAGTTAGAAAAATATGATGACCCTAGAATAAGTGAAGCCTAGATATAATGGTTTTAACCCTTGTATATCAGTGAAATATTTAATAGGATGAAATGAGCACATCTTGTTCATAAATAAATGATTGATTATTGATGAAGTTATAGTAGACAGATGATATACAAAGAAGTGTTTTATGCTGTTGATATAAAAATGCTTAAGTATATTAATTAGTTACAACAGACATCCCTTTTTTTGAAAACAGTAGAAGAAGATATAACAGAAAAGAAAATCACCAAACGACCTTCTGAGCAACCTCTGCCTTATGTTGCTCCTCTCTCTCCTAAGCAACCCAGAATAATAGTGCATGCCTCTGAAGGTAAACAGTAGTTACATGTTGCATGATTGGGAAGAAAAGTCACTCTGCTATCACTTATGTATGCTGTTGAGTGTTGGTGTTGGGAATAGGGGAGTATGTTTCCCAACTGCCAAATCCGTTTGGCAGTTAGCTATTACTTTGGCAGCTTTGTTGAGCACTTCATTCCCTTAAGAAATGCACAGTTGTCATTTCTCCTTAGATTAAAGAAAAACAATTATAGCAGCATTTCCCATTCAGCTTTGTATTGCCAAAAGCTTTATAGAAAGAGGAATAGAAAAACCTAAAACATTTCTCCAGTGAAGGTTGTTTTTTTTTAAGTGCCCAAGTAGTAAGCAAATGTTAGAAACCAATTGTGTAAGAACTGTATTCGTAAAAATAAATGTTTTAGTGAAGTGTTCATAGTCTTGGTGGCAAGACTGGCAAGGGTTAGTTATGATGTCATTAGAATAAATTTGGATTTCAGGACAGTGTCCATTATTATAAACATCAAGAAGGGGATGGCCATCTGCTTTGTGTTAGAGGTTTGTAGTTCATTATAGCATGGCTTCAGTAAACCATTGTTGCCAATTTAGGGGATTTTTGACATTTTAGTAGTATTCAAACTGTAAGTCTGTTGAAGATAATTGCCTTTGTCTTTTTTCTTATTGCCTTCTTTTTTTTTCCTTGTAGAGGAAGTATTACCTTCTGAGGAAGATGGCATGGCCAAAGAGGAAAAGCTTTCTGAAGAGTCCAAGAAGTCACCACTTAGTTCAGCAAATTCTTTGAGTCCTGTCAGAAAAAATCCTATAAGCACTCATACTCCAGTCTCCATGAATGGTTCTCAAAGTGTGCCATGCACCTCAAGCCCCAAAGTAGTGGAGACCAAATCATCTATCAAGAGTAGTCAGCTTGAAGTTGAATTTGAAATGCAGAGGGAAAGTGAAGGTATTTTCCAAAACAATGATTCTCATCCGATGGGTTTGTCTTTCCCCTTAAGGTTCCCATGCCCCACATCATCCCCTGAGTTTATCACATTGAAGAAATTGTCAAAATTGAGGAGGTAAGAGTCCTCCCCTTCACATCATTGTCAGGGCCAAGCTGCTGCAGATGCTCTAATCCTCATGGCATTACAGAACTGTTTCTGGGGATCTGGATCACCAATCATGTTTCTGATAGAGACTTCTTATTTTATTGGTTTTCATTTCAGTTTCCATTGTAGTTTCTCATTTCCTTGGATACTGTCTGGACTCACAAACCTTGCATGACTCTTGAGGCCTGGAAGGATACACTCCCTCTTCATTCTGATGTGCTCCCTTCCTTGTCCCTCTTGAGACCTTTCCTGGCTCCAGCCTGTACTTGGCTCCCAGATCTTGGCTCTTGCATCCTGTTGCTGCAGCCATTTCCCTGTTTTCCACACTCTCAGTCGTTCCCTCACACCCACCAGGAGAGCATGATGTGTACAAACTGTACAGCATCCTGCCACTCATTTAGAAAGAGCCAGAACAGCCTTCCACGTGCAAAGATAGCTCTATCCTGTACCCTTTTAAAGATTAAGGATGTTGGGGTGGAGGGAATAAGTGTTTTGTCTTTTTTCACCAGATAGGCATTTAGGCAAGGGTGAGGAATAAAGGAAGTAGGAATCAACTCACTCCCTTGCCTTTTATCATGGATATCATCTGTACACATGCTGTGACACATTTAATGTTGTCACTCCCATCTCATATACCCCATATAGATTGTCTCTGGTTTTGGAGTGATTTTTTTTTTGGAGTGATTTTTGTAAAGAATCTAAAGATAGATGTTCATTTTATAAAGGGGTAGTATATTATAAGCTTTTAGATATTTTCACTATATGAGCTTATGAAGATAGGCCTTCTTAGAAGAATGCTCTAAAGGTTACTTCTAATGCTGAATTTCACTTCCAAATGTATGTCTAACACTAGCATGCCAAAGTAGCCTGTTTTGGGGTTTGAGGATGCTAGCCTCTAGTCTTCCTAGGTGTGGAAAGACTTAATAGTAATAATATTACTTAATAGTAATAAAATCATTATCATCTTCATTACCATCTGATATTATGTGCCAGCACATAATATTTACATTGCTTCATGCATTACACGTTTACAACAGTTTCTTGAGATGTAGGTGCTGGTAAACATTTTCAGGTGAGAAATCTGAGAAGTCGTTTAACTAAGGTCTCCCAACTAGAAAGTGGCTTGGCCAGTCCAGGCACTCTGACTCCAGGGCTGTATGTACATCTTCAGAGAATAGGTAAGCATTTCACTTTATTTTCTTTAAGGTGTTGGAACTGTTGTTTACAGCTGAGTCTACCTTGATTTCTGATGATGCTCACACAACCTCCTGCCCTGCCCCACCCCAGTATTTGAATGAAACAAATTGATTTTTATTAAACGAAAGAAATTCAGTATCATCTGGGATAAAATCAAGTCACTTTCATTTCATTTATACCAGAAATATTTACTGATCTCCTAGTGTATATAAGACAGAGCCATTAAGGAGAAGAGCATGACTAGACTTGACTTATTTTTCATATAATTATGTGAATAATAATACTAATGTAATGTTTATAACCTTCTCTGATTATCTTGAAGATATGGGCCCAATTAAAGTATTTTTTCATGGTAGATTATAGATAGGTGGGCTCACAGCTGTTTTATTTTTAATACAAAATTATAATTTTGTACTAGAAATCCTATTTTTACATCAAGACATAACCCATACCAGATTCTGATGACAGAAACAAAAAATCCCACAAAATATGGTAATTTAGAGGTATGATTAGCCTTGCCAGTAATTTTTTAAATATTAAATTGAGTCTCTCTTGAGTTAAAGGAGAAGACTTTTCTGTCTGAATTGTTAGAATGCCTCAGGCATGACATGGTCTCTATCATCATCACTTTTACTCGAGTTGATACAACCTAGCAGTGTTTCTTGGTAGACCAACATTTTTATTTCTGACAAGTAGAAAGTAGGATGTGAGTGAAGTTATTCAGTCGTGTCCAACTCTTTGCGACCCCCATGGGCTGTGTAGCCTACCAGGCTCCTCTGTCCATGGGATTTTCCAGGCAAGGGTACTGGAGTGGGTTGCCATTTCCTTCTCAAGGAGAAAGTAGAATAGATTTTAGTAAAGAATTTTTATTTCACATCAAAGTTATAAAATTTAAAAAGAAAATATATAAAATTCTGAGCTACACCAAAAATTTACCATTGCAAGTTCTTACGTCTTCTGTTTTCTTTGCCCTTTCCTTGGATGAATACCTAAAATACCCCTAAGATGGCTAGAGCACAGATGACAGGAAAGAAAAGTTCGCTTTTGGGTACTTCACACACACGAAAAGATCAAATTTGTGTTGATGGTCTTTGTTTAGAGAAACAAATCTTCCTAGCAAAGCACCAAACCCGCTTCTGTTATCATATACTAACTTTAGAGAGTCAGGCACTCTGGTTAAGGAAACGAATACCTGTCTGGACAGAAAGAAAGTTTGAGTACAACTTAGTGAATAGCACAACTATAACTTTTTGAGGTATGAGCACTTAAATTATTTCATGTTTCGATTTCTTTTTAAATATATAAACCTTCAACCAAAATATCTATCACTATGCAGTAAAATTTGAAAGAGGTATTCCGTATAATGTTAAAGTTGCTTCTGACCTAACTAAGTACAAAATAATCTTGTTTTCTTCAAAATTCAAGTAAGAATTTAAGCCTTGAGAGACAGGAGTTTAAAGAATAAATTGATGCTAAAAATAATCTTTATTGAATACATGGTTAGAGATTCAGTAAAAGAACTAATTTGGTTCTCAAGAGAGAATACGGTTTATTGAAAATTATTGATTAAAGTGAATTAATTTAAACAATTATAAAACTGTAAATTCTTTGGATTTTCATTGCAATTAGCTAGTAAAAGACTCAAACCTAATCTTGAGTCTTTTCTCAAGAGGAGGAAGATTGAGAGAAATTCTTCAAAATACTTAAAGGAAGAGAGCAATAGATTAGATTAACCTTGATTTAACCTAAGTTACAGGTCTTTTTCTGTATTTGCTTATGGTCAAAGAGGCCTTGGATTGTTTGGTCTGTATCATGATCTTTGAAAGTCTAGGATACATTCTGAAGTTGCTTTTGTTGTTTGGAGGAGGTCAAGTGGGACATTCTTGGGTAGCTATCCTCAGGTCATCTTTATCTAGGCTTTCACTAAATTTTACCTTTGGAATCCTGGGTCCATGCTGGGGTACTTCACAGAACATTCCAGGAATGATAAAATTATTCCCTGCTTAACATCTTTTCTTTCAGGATAATGATCAGGTCAAGTATGATTTGTCTTTTTTCCCCCCAGTTGAAGCTCCAAGTTATATAGCTGTACCTGACCCCAGTGTCCTGAAGCAAGGCTTCTCTAAGGACCCTGAAACCTGGTCTGTGGATGAAGTGATACAGTTTATGAAACATAAAGATCCTCAGAAGTCAGGCCCCCTTGCTGACCTCTTCAGGCAACATGTAATGTATCTTTTGATCCAGTTTTCCTGCTGTAATGACTTTGAATTATCTCTTTGCAGGCCCTTCAGTTGGTTACTGATTAGTGTGGATGGTGGGGGAACCCTATCAACTGATTTTTCCATATTTGAGAGAGTTCACTTTGCCCAAAGTTAGATCCTTAAAGGATAGAGGCTGGATCTGTGCTTTAAATGGGTACCCAAGTCCCTAACATACTTACACGTCTTTGAGTTCTCAAGAGAAGATGATTCAGCATGGCCACTCTCAGGTGTATTCTCCTTTGTAAGACCAGCTACAAAGATCCTCCTCCCTATCTGCTCCCTGCTTGGCCCTGGGATTGTGAATAGGAGGGAATGACCACCTTTGTAACATGGTGTCCTTCTTATTACAATGCCCAATGAATCCAGTAACTGTATAAGATTAAGTGCAGCTTTATTTTAAATAGGAACTCAGGAAAATCAAACATACTTCCAAAACATAAATTGTTTTATTAAGCAAATAAATAGTATTAGGAGGATACCTTGTGTCTGATAAATAATGTTTATAGTCTTTTCTAACAAATCAAATTCATGACCAAATGTATCCTTTTGTATCCTTTTTCATATTGTAAGAAAATCAGTAATATGTTTTAGCATCTGATTAGCTTCACATAATTAAATGAATAGCTTTCAACATAAAGACAACACTGTTTAGCACATTTAGAGTTTGCATTAATGCTGACATACATTCCCAGCCTTTCTAAGAAAGTTGATGACTGTCTGAAATTCATTTCTATCATTCATAATTTTCTATCTACCATTTGTCATAGATATATGGTATTTTATTCAGCACATAGTTTTTAAAATCAGATAGTTTGATGCTAAAGGCCATTCTTCAAAGATACTAGGTTAAGTTTACTTTTTGTTAAAATTTGAAGTGAATTTAGAAATTTTCAAATGATGTTACACATATAAGTTATGTTTTTAATAGTTTTCAGGAAATAAATGCATACTCAGAGAATATATATTGAGAATATACAGCTACGCTCTATTTACATGTTCTTATATGTAAGTAACTTGACAAAATGTGAAATCAGTGCTAATAAGTATAATTTATTTCTCTCTATAGGAAATTGATGGGAAGGCTCTGCTACTACTCAAAAGTGATGTGATTATGAAGTATATGGGGCTGAAACTGGGGCCAGCCTTAAAGTTATGTTATTATATTGAAAAACTTAAAGAAGGAAAATATAATTGAAAAATACATAAGTTTAGACATAATTTTCAGTTGTTTTGATAACTTTAAATTTAAAAGTATTTTTATTCTCATAGCAATTTTTGTTTTGTAGATAGTTCCTCTAAAACTACATTATATCCAGAATTGCAGAACTCTATTATAAAGTCCAGTCTACTTCTTTAAAAGCCATTAACATGTTAGTACTAGCATATTCAAATAGGCAGTTCTTTATCTCTGTTTATTATTTTATTGTACAGTTTACAAATACACTTCCTGCAGGAAACAAAGAAACACCTTTGATTTTGGTTAATGTATATATATAAAACCAAAACAGCTAAATCCCAAAGGGGAAAGTATCAGGGACTGACAGGCTCTCTAATGAAATTCATGCGAAGTTTTCCTTAGAAGAGAATTTAAAGATGCAACTATAGATATCATCTCTTTCTCAAATACTTTGTCTGTTACTGCAATGTTCTGTTTGTGTTCTATCAATTTCCTGAAAGGGAATAGCCATATAAATTACCTTCCTTTCGTTACTATTGCTCTATATGTTGTATTTGTTAATATTTAAAGAAAAAACAAGCTTATAAACTTTCATAAAGTGTTTTTATCAGTTTTTGATGAATTTTGAACAATTATAGAGTAGTTGTTCTATGCAGGAGATATTATACTAGGGTGGTTTTGATGGAGTCCAATTAAATTTTTTCAATGAAATACCTGTTATTTCTAAACTTTACATATTTTCTCCAAGCTTAGACATTTAACTTGGGATTCTTTCTCACATCTTTATATGAAGAAGACTATCCCTTCTCCAGCGGATCTTCCCAACCCAGGAATCGAACCGGGGTCTCCTGCATTGCAGGCGAAGTCTTTACCAACTTAGCTATCAGGAAAGCCCTTACATGAAGACACCTGTGCCCAAATTTTAAAATATATATATTTTATTGTCTATGTTTATTCCTCATATGAATTCAATACTGTATTTATATATTATTCTATACTTGTAGGTATTCAAACAAGTTAACCTGTTCTTTTTGAATTTAATATGGCACTTTGCATTGCCACAGAGGTAATGGTGAACTATTTATATAGTTGGATGTTTTTATTCTGGAAAAATATTTGCATCATTTGCTATCACTAGTACCTCTCAGCTTAGTCTTCAGGGGATAAGAAACAATCCACAGATTGGTTTCCATACAGGGAAGTTCTCTGTCCTATGCAATGTTGTTAGTTAATTTGCTTAGTTCTGAGCCATTTATTCTGCTAAATTTTGGAAGATGCATTAATTCTGACTTATCATTTTGGGTTTTATTTTTAAAGTTAGAACTTTTGAGGGGAAATGGTGCTATATGTTAATTGTTATTACTTTGTATAACTTTGGTGTAATGTTTATAAGCTATGAGAATCTGTGCTAAAAGTATTAGCCATTTGTTATAAATGCCAATAAAATGTACACCAGGGGCAAGAATGTACATTTTCTTTTTTAGAAAACCAAATGTACTTTATATGAGAATGCTACTATTTAAAGGGTGGTTTCATCTATGTTATTCACTTTGTGTTTTAAGACAAAAATTCTAATTTAAACTGTCTTCTCTCAAATTGTTTGTGTGAAGATGCTGTGCCCAGTTAAACAGTCCTCAGGTGTTTGTATAAATACTGTTTTACAGTCTTTAGATTTTAAAATATAATAAAGTTAAATAACCTCAGTTAATGTGAAAGCCTCAGATTTTATTTTACTTGCTTTTACCACATTATATTAACATATGAATCAGTTACAGTTGAAAAAGAAGCACTCTAGTAAGTTTGTGTTTTTATGTGTCCAAATACTTGGTTTTAACACTTGGTCTCATTCTACTGGTAAACAGATTCTTAGGAGCAAAGGGCTTATCTTTTGCAAGGGCCTTAAATGAGACCCCAGGGAGGCAGTAAGAAGTTAAATCAATGAGCTTTATCTGTACTCAAAGCTTTTTTTACTTTGGTGATGATGCAAGCATGCTAGAAAATGGCAGTGCCCCCCAGATCCCTCATCCCACCAGAGTTTATGACCTATGCTTTTTTTTTTTTTATGGCTGTGCTTTTGCCCCTGGGGACCAGAAGCTATACTGCTACTCAGCCTTCAACTCTCCCAACTTATGTGCTGGAAAAGCCCTGGAGGCTCAGGGTTGTGGTTGAATCGCCTTCAAGATTCAACCCCTTAGCCCACCTGTCCCAGGAGCTGGTGCCTTGGAATCTAGATACTCTTATCACTGTTCATTGGAGATGACCAGGCCCCAGCTGAGGCTCCAGGGATGATGATCTCAAGTAACTGGAGTAGGGGTGTCGATTTTCACTGTGTAGTTTGTAAATTTTTGTCCAGGGAGTATCATGCCATGTTAGCATGGTTTACCTGTGAACTTAATTAATCTGTGCTCTAGTTTTCCCTCTCAGTCCATCCTTCAACCTTCTGTAGGGAGCAGGACCCTGCAGCTTGAGCATCAAAGCCCTCTGGACACATCGAGCATTTGTCTTCTGATTTTTGTCTTTGTAACTTCTAATGACTGGAGAGTCTTATAGTACATGGTCCAGAGTAGAATTTTCCAGACTTCTAAATTGGGACTGTCTCTATAAGCATGAGCCATCAGTTCAGTTCAGTCCAGTTGCCGAGTCAAGTTTGACTCTTTGTGAACCCATGGACTGCAGCAGGCCATGCTTCCCTGTCCATCACCAACTTCCGGAGCTTACTCAAACTCATGTCCATCAAGTCGGTGATGCCATTCAACCATCTCATCCTCTGTTGTCCCTTTCTGCTCCCACCTTCAATCTTTCCCAGCATCAGGGGCTTTTCCAGTGAGTTAGTTCTTCGCATCAGGTGGCCAAAGTATTGGAGTTTCAGCATCAGTCCTTCCAATGAATTTTCAGGACTGATTTCCTTTAGGATTGACTGGTTTGAACTCCTTGCAGTCCAAGGGACTCTTAAGAGTCTTCTCCAACACCACAGTTCAAAATCATCAATTCTTCTGCGCTCAGCTTTCTTTCTAGTCGAACTCTTACATCCATACATGACTACTGGGAAAACCATAGCTTTGACTAGATGGACCTTTGTCAGCAAAGTAATGTCTGTGCTTTATAATATGTTGTTTAGGTTGGTGATAGCTTTTCTTCCATGGAGCAAGCATCTTTTAATTTCATTGCTCCAGTCACCATTTGCAGTGATTTTAGAGCCCAAGAAAATAAAAGTCTGTCACTTTCCATTGTTTCCCCGTCTATTTGCCATGAAGTGATGGGACCAGATGCCATGATCTTAGTTTTCTGAATGTTGAGTTTTAAGCCAACTTTTTCATTCTCTCTCACCTTCATCAAGAGGCTCTTTAGTACCTCTTCACTCTTTGCCATAAGGGTGGTGTCATCTGCATATCTGAAGTTATTGATACTTATCCTGGCAATCTTGATTCCAGTTTGTGCTTCATCCAGCCCAGCATTTCACATGATGTACTCTGCATATAAGTTAAATAAGCAGGGTGACAATATACAGCCTTGATGCACTCCTTTCCCAATTTGGAACCAGTCCATTGTTGCATGTCTGGTTCTAACTGTTGCTTCTTGACGTGCATTCAGATTTCTCAGGAGGTAGGTCAGGTGGTCTGGTGTTCCCATCTCTTTCAGAATTTTCCACAGTTTGTTGTGATCTACACAAAGGCTTTGATGTAGTCAGTAAAGCAGAAGTAGATGTTTTTCTGGAACTCTCTTGCTTTTTCCATGATCCAGCGGATGTTGGCAATTTGATCTGTGGTTCCTCTGCCTTTTCTGCATGCAGCTTGAACATCTGGAAATTCATGATTCATGTACTATTGAAGCTTGTCTTGGAGAATTTTAAGCATTACTTTGCTAGCATGTGAAATTAGTGCCAATTGTGTGATAGTTTGAACATTCTTTGGCATTACCTTTCTTTGGGATTGGAATGAAAACTGACCTTTTCTAGTCCTGTGGCCAGTACTAAGTTTTCCAAATTTGGTGGCATATTGAGTGCAGCACTTTCACAGCATCATCTTTCAGGATTTGAAAGAGCTCAACTGGAATTCCATCACCTCTACTAGCTTTGTTTCTAGTGATGCTTCTTAAGGCCTACTTGACTTCACATTCCAGGATGTCTGGCTCTAGGTGAGTGAGCACACTATCATGGTTATCTGGGTCATAAAGATCTTCTTTGCATAGTTCTTCTGTGTATTCTTGCCACCTGTTCTTAATATCCTTTGCTTCTGTTAGGTCCATACCATTTCTGTCCTTTATTGTGCCCCTCTTGGCGTGAACTGTTCTCTTAGTATCTAATTTTCTTGAAGAGATCTCTAGTCTTTCACATTCTATTGTTTTCCGCTATTTCTTTGCATTAATCACTGAGGAAGGCTTTCTTATCTCTCCTTGCTATTCTTTGGAACTCTGCATTCAAATGGGTACGTCTTTCCTTGTCTCCTTTGCCTTTCACTTCTCTTCTCCTCTCAGCTATTTTTAAGGCCTCCTCAGATAACCATTTTGCCTTTTTACATTTCTTTTTCTTGGGGTTGGTCTTGATCACTGCCTCCTGTACAATGTCATGAACCTCCGTCCATAGTTCTTCAGGCACTCTATCAGATCTAATCCCTTGAATCTATTTGTCTCTTCCACTTTCGGTCATACCTGAATGGTCTAGTGGTTTTCCCTACTTTTTTCAATTTAAGTCTGAATTTGGCAATAAGGAGTTCATGTTCTGAGCCACAGTCAGCTCTCAGTCTTGTTTCTGCTGACTATATAGAGCTTCTTCATCTTTGGTTGCAAAGAATATAAGCAATATGATTTCGGTATTGACCATCTGGTGATGTCCATGTGGAATCTTCTCTTTTTTTGTTGAAAGAGGGTGTTTGCTGTGATCAATGCTTGGCAAAACTCTGTTAGCCTTTGTCCTGCTTCATTTTGTACTACAAGGCCAAATTTGCCTGTTACTCCATGTATCTCTTGACTTCCAGTCTCTTGACTTTTGCATCCAGTCTCCTATAATGAAGAGGATATCTTTGGGTGTTATTTCTAGAAGGTCTTGTAGGTCTTCATAGAACCATTCAACTTCAGCTTCTTCAGCATTACTGGTTGGGGCATAGACTTGGATTACTGTGATGTTGAATGGTTTGCCTTGGAAAAGGACTGAGATCATTCTGTCATTTTTAAGGTTACATGCAAGTATTTTGTTGATTTGTCTCTTGTGGGGCACTCTTCTGTTGATTATGAGGGCTACTCCACTTCTTCTTAGGGATTCTTGCCCACTGTGGTAGATATAATGGTCATCTGAATTAAATTTGCCCATTCCAGTCCATTTTAGTTCACTGATTCCTAAAATGTTGATGTTCACTCTTACTGTCTCCTATTTGACCACTTCTAATTTACCTTGATTCATGGACCTAACATTCCAGATTCCTATACAATATTGCTCTTTACAGCATCATACTTTACTTCCATCATCAGTCACATCCACAACTGGGCGTTGGGTCCATCTCTTCTTTCTTTCTGGAGTTATTTCTCCACTCTTCTTCAGTATCATATTGGGCACCTACTGACTTGCAGAGTTCATCTTTCAGTGTCCTACTGTTCATGTGGTTCTCAAGGCAAGAATACTAAAGTGGTTTGCCATTCCCTTCTCCAGTGGACCATGTTTTGTCAGAACTCTCCGCCATGACCTGTCTGTCTTGGGTGGCTCTACACAGCATGGCTCATAGTTTCATTGAGTTAGACAAGGCTGTGGTACATGTGATCAGTTTGATTAGTTTTCTTTGATTGTGGTTTTCATTCTGTCTGTCCTCTGAAGGATAAGGATAAGAGGCTTATGGAAGCTTATGGAGAGACTGACTATGGGGGAAACTGGGTCTTGTTCTGATGGGTGATGCAATGCTCAGTAAATGTTTAATCCAATTTTCTGTTGATGGGCAGGGCTGTGTTCCCTCCCTGTTGTTTGACCTGTGACCAAACCATGGTGGAGATAATGAAGATAATGGTGACCTCCTTTAAAGTCCGGTGCATGCACTGCTGCACTTAGTGCCCCTGACTCTGCAGCAGGCCACCGCTGACCCTGGAGTTGTGACACCACTCACACCTCCACTGGAGACTACTGGACACTCAGAGGCAAGTCTGAGTCAGTCTTTTGTGGGCTCACTGTTCCTTGCTCCTGGGTCCTGGTGCACACAAGGTTTTGATTGTGCCCTCCAAGAGTCTGTTTCCCCAGTCCAGTGTAAGTTCCATAACCAAATCCCGCTGGACTCCAAAGTCAAATTCTCTAGGGGTTCTCAGTCCCTTTGCCAGATTCTCAGGTTGGGAAATCTGTTGTGGGTCCTAGAACTTTGGCCCTGTAGGAAAACTGAAGAAAATCCCTCATCTTTATGAAAAGACTGAAAGATTTGTCATAGATGCAAATAAAGTGTGTGTATGTGTGCATGTTTAACTAGGATTTGAAGACGTAACTATGAGCTGTAAACACTTAAAACAACTTTAAGAAAGCTGTCCCATGTCCGTCTGACAACTTTTATGTCTGCAAACCAGTTACTGGATGATTCCATTTTTATTGAGCTGGGCTAATATTTTTCTCTTCATGCTGAGTCATGTCCACTATATGTGACCCCATGAACTGCAGCAAGCCAGGGTTCCCTGTCCTTCACTATCTTCCGGAGATTGCTCCATTTGATACCATCAATTCTTTGGCACCAAGCCTCCGTTTGGTCCAACTCACATATCTATACATGACTACTGGAGAAATCATAGCTTTGACTATGTGGACCTTTGTCAGCAAAATGATGTCTCTGCTTTTTAATACACTGTCTAGGTTTGTCATAGCCTTTCTTCCAAGAAGCAAGTGTCTTTTCATTTCCTGCCTGCCGTCACTGTCCACGGTGATTTTGGAGCCCAAGAAAATAAAATCTGTCACTGCTTCCACTTTTTACCCATCTGTGTGCCATGAAGTGATGGGACTAGATCTTAGTTTTTTGTGTTTATTTTTTTTTTTTTTGGTGGGGAGGTCCTCTCTCTAGATCATGATTTTTTCTTAATTAATTTTAATTGGAGGCTAACTATTTTGCAGTATTATAGTGGCTTTTGCCATACATTGACACGAATCAGCCATGGGTGTACATGTATCCCCCATCCTAAACTCCCTTCCCACGCCATCCCTCAGGGTCGTCCCAGTGCACCAGCCCTGAGCGCCCTGTCTCATGCATCAAACCTGGACTGATCTGTTTCACATATGATAATATACATGTTTCAATGCTATTTTCTCAGATTATCCCACCCTCGCCTTTTCCCACAGAGTCCAAAAGTCTGTTCTTATCTCTTTGTCTCTTTTGCTGTTTCACATATAGGGTCATCATTACCATCTTTCTAAGTTTCATATATATGCATTAATATACTGTATTGGTGTTTTTCTTTCTGACTTACTTCACTCTGTATAATAAGGTTCCAGTTTCATCTACCTCATTAGAACTGATTCAAATGTGTTCTTTTGTATAGCTGAGTAATATTCCATTGTGTATGTGTACCACAGCTTTCTTATCCATTTGTCTGCTGATGGACATCTAGGTTGTGTCCATGTCCTGGCTATTATAAACAGTGTGCAATGAACATTGGGGTACATGTGTCTATCATTTCTGGTTTCCTAAGTGTGTATGCCCAGCAGTGGGATTGCTGAGTCATATGGCAGTTCCAGTTTTTTAAGGAATGTCCACACTGTTCTCCATAGTGGCTGTACTAGTTTGCATTCCCACCAACAGTGTAAGAGGGTTCCCTTTTCTCCACACCCTATCCAGCATTTATTGTTTATAGACTCTGTGGTGGCGGCCATTCTGACCGGCATGAGATGGTACCTCATTGTGGTTTTGATTTGCATTTCTCTGATAATGAGTGATGTTGAGCATCTTTTCATATGTTTGTTAGCTATCTGTATGTCTTCTTTGGAGAAATGTCTGTTTAGTTCTTTGGCCCATTTTTTGATTGGGTCATTTATTTTTCTGGTATTGTGCTGCATGAGCTGCTTGTATGTTTTTGAGATTAATTCCTTGTCAGTTGCTTCATTTGCTATTATTTTCTCCCATTCTGAAGGCTGTCTTTTCACCTTGCTTATAGTTTCCTTCATTGTGCAAAAGCTTTTGAGTTTAATTAGGTCCCAGTTGTTTATTTTTGCTTTTATTTCCATTACTCTGGGAGGTGGGTCATAGAGGATCCTGCTGTGATTTATGTCAGAGAGTGTTCTGCCTATGTTTTCCTCTAGGAGTTTTATAGTTTCTGGTCTTAACATTTAGATCTTTAGTCCAAAAATAAACTTTAGTTTATTTTTGTGTATGGTGTTAGAAAGTGATCTAGTTTCATTCTTTTACAAGTGGGTGACCAGTTTTCCCAGCACCACTTGTTAAAGAGATTGTCTTTTCTCCATTGTATATTCTTGCCTCCTTTGTCAAAGATAAGGTGTCCATAGGTGCGTGGATTTATCTCTGGGCTTTCTATTTTGTTATGTTGATCTATATTTCTGTCGTTGTGCCAGTACCATACTGTCCTGATGACTGTAGCTTTGTAGAATAATCTGAAGTCAGGCAGGTTGATTCCTCCAGTTCCATTCTTCTTTCTCAAGATTGCTTTGGCTATTTGAGTTTTTTTGTATGTCCATACAAATTGTGAAATTATTTGTTCTAATTCTGTGAAAAATACCATTGGTAGCTTGATAGGGATTGCACTGAAGCTATAGATTGCTTTGGGTAGTATACTCATTTTCACTATATTGATTCTTCCCATCCATGAACATGGTATATTTCTCCATCTATTAGTGTCCTCTTTGATTTCTTTCACCAGTGTTTTATAGTTTTCTATATATAGGTCTTTAGTTTCTTTAGGTAGATATATTCCTAAGTATTTTATTCTTTTCTTTGCAATGGTGAATGGAATTGTTTTCTTAATTTCTCTTTCTATTTTCTCATTATTAGTGTATAGGAATGCAAGGGATTTCTATGTGTTGATTTTATATCCTGCAACTTTACTATATTCATTGATTAGCTCTAGTAATTTTCTGGTGGAGTCTTTAGGGTTTTCTATGTAGAGGATCATGTCATCTGCAAACAGTGAGAGTTTTACTTCTTTTCCAATCTGGATTCCTTTATTTCTTTTTCTTTTGTGGCTAAAACTTCCAAAACTATGTTGAATAGTAGTGGTAAGAGTGTGCACCCTTGTCTTGTTCCCACTTCAGGGGAAATGCTTTCAATTTTTCACCATTGAGGATAATGTTTGCTGTGGGTTTATCATATATGCTTTTTATTATGTTGAGGTTTATTCCTTCTATGCGTGCTTTCTAGGGGGTTTTATCATAAATGGAAGTTGAATTTTGTCAAAGGCTTTATCTGCATCTGTTGAGATAATTACATGGTTTTTATCTTTCAGTTTTTTAATGTGGTTTATCACATTGATTTACGAATATTGAAGAATCCTTGCTTCCCTAGGATAAAGCCCACTTGGCTATGATGAATGATCTTTTTAATATGTTGTTGGATTCTGTTTGCTGGAATTTTGTTGAGGATTTTTGCATCTATATTCATCAGTGATATTGGCCTGTAGGTTTTTTATTTTTTTGATCAGAAAAGATGCTTAAAATGATTTCTTTTTTTTTTAAATTTACCAGTGCTAGATTTATGGCCCAGGATGTGATCTGTCCTGGAGAATATTCTATGTGCACTTGAGAAAAAGGTGAAATTCATTGTTTTGGGGTGAAATGTCCTATAGGTATCAATTAGGTCTAACTGGTCCATTGTATCATTTAAAGATTGTGTTTCCTTGCTAATTTTCTGTTTGGTTGACCTATCCATAGGTGTGAGTAGGGTAATAAAGTGTCCCACTATTGTGTTACTGTTAATTTCCCCTTTCATACGTGTTAGCCTTAGCCTTACACATTGCAGTGCTCTTATGTTGGGTGCATATATGTTTATAATTGTTATATCTTCTTGGATTAATCCTTTGATCATTATGTAGTATCCTTCTTTGACTCTTTTCATGGCCTTTATTTCAAAGTCTATTTTATCTGATATGTGTATTGCTACTCCTGCTTTCTTTTGGATTCCATTTGCATGAAATATCTTTTTCCAGCCCTTCAGTTTGGGTCTGTGTGTGTCCCTTGTTTTGAGGTGGGTGTCTTGTAGACAGCATATATAGGGGTCTTGTTTTCTATCCATTCGGCCAGTCTTTGTCTTTTGATTGGGACATTCAACCCATTGACATTTAAGGTAATTATTGGTAAGTATGATCCCGTTGCCATTTACTTTGTTGTTTTGGGTTTGAGATTATAAACTTTTTCCCTGTTTCCTGTCTAGAGAAGATCCTTTAGCATTTGTTGAAGAGCTAGTTTGGTGGTGCTGAATTCTCTCAGCTTTTGCTTGTCTGTAAAGCTTTTGATTTCTCCTTCATATTTGTATGAGATCCTTGTTGGGTATAGTAATCTGCATTGTAGGTTTTCTCTTTCATCACTTTAATTATGTCCTGCCATTCCCTTCTGGGCCAAAGAGTTTGTATTGAAAGATCAGCTGTAATCCTTATGGGAATCCCCTTGTGTGTTGTTACTTTCCCCTTGCTGCTTTTGATATTTGGTCTTTGTGTTTGATCTTCATTAATTTGATTAATATGTGTCTTGGGGTATGTCTCCTTGGGTTTATTCTGTTTGGGACTCTCTGGGTTTATTGGACTTGGGTGGCTATTTTTTCCTCCATTTTAGGGAAGTTTTCAACTATTACCTCCTCAAGTATTTTCTCATGCCCTTTCTTTTTGTCTTCTTCTTCTGGGACTCCTATGGTTCAAATGTTGGGGCGGTTAACATTGTCCCAGAGGTCTCTGAGGTTGTTCTCATTTCTTTTAATTATTTTTTCTTTTTTCCTCTCTGCTTTAGTTATTTCCACCATTCTATTTTCCACCTCACTTATCCTGTCTTCTGCCGCTGTTATTCTACTGTTGGTTCCCTCCAGAGTGCTTTTGATCTTAATTATTGCATTATTCATTATTGATTGACTTTTTTATTTCTTCTAGGTCCTTGTTCGGAGAAGGCAATGGCACCCCACTCCAGTACTCTTGCCTGGAAAATCCCATGGATGGAGGAGACTGGAAGGCTGCAGTCCATGGGGTCGCTGAGGGTTGGACACGACTGAGTGACTTCACTTTCCCTTTTCACTTTCATGCATTGGAGAAGGAAATGGCAACCCACTCCAGTGTTCTTGCCTGGAGTATCCCAGGGACAGGGGAGCCTGGTGGGCTGCTGTCTGTGGGGTTGCACAGAGTCAGACACGACTGAAGCGACTTAGCAGTAGCAAGTCCTTGTTAAACATTTCTTGCATCTTCTCAATCCTTGTCTCTAGTTTATTTATCTGTAACTCCATTTTGTTTTCAAGATGTTAGATCATCTTTACTATCATTATTCTGAATTCTTTTTCTCATGGACTCCCTATCTCCTTTTCTTTTGTTCGGTTTGGTGGACATTTATCATGCTTCTTTACCTGCTGAATATTTCTTTGCCTTTTCATTTTGTTTAAATTTCTGTGTTTGGGGTGGCCTTTCTGTAGGCTGGAAATTTGTGGTTCCTCTTTATTATGGAGCTGGCTCCCTGTGAATGGGGCTGGATTAGTGGTTTGTCAAGGTTTCTAGGTTAGGGGATCTTGCATCTGTGTTCTGGTGAATGAAGCTGGGTCTCTGCTCTCTGCAGTGCAATGAAGTGTCCAGTAGTGAGTTTTGGGGTGTCTATGGGTTTGGTGTGACTTTGGGCAGACTGTATTTTATTTCTTAGGGCTGTGTTCCTGCGTTGCTGGACAATTAGCATGGTATGCCTTGCTCTGGAACTTGTAGGCTCTTGAGTGGAGCTTGGTTTCAGTGTAGGTGTGGAGGCTTTTGGATGAGCTCTTGTCAATTAATGTTCCCTGGATTCAGGAGTTTCCTGGTATTCTGAAGTTTTGAATTTCAGCCTCCTGCCTCTGGCTTTCAGTCTCATTCTGAAAGTAGCCTTAAGACTTCTCCATCCATACACCACAGAAACATCTAGGTTAATGGTGAAAAGATTCTCCACAGTGAGGGACACCCAGAGAGGTTCACAGAGTTACATGGAGAAGAGATAGAGGGAAGAGAAAGATAGAGGTGACCAGGAGAAGAGGGGGAGTCAAAAGTGAGGAGAGCTATCTAGGCAGTAATCAATTTCCTATGTGCTCTCCACAGTCTGGAACACCCAGATAGGTTCACAAAGTTACAGAGAGAAGAGAAGAGGGAGGAGGGAGATAGAGGTGACCAGGAGGAGAAGAGGGGGAGTCAAAAGGGGAGAGACCAGAGGGGGAGTCAAAAGGGGAGAGACCAGTCTAGCCAGTAATCAGTTCCCTGAGTGTTCTTCACAACCCAGAACACCCAGAGAGATTCACAGAGTTAAGTAGAGAATAGAAGTGGGATGGAGGAGGTAGAGGTTACCTCAGAGAGGAAAGAGATAGTCAAAAGTGGAGAGAGCAATCAAGCCAGTAATCATACCTGTAAGTAAAAATGGGTACTGAACTTTAGATTCTTAAAGGTACAAAATTGATAACAAATACCAAAAAGCAAAGATTAAAAATCTAGAGCAGAGATTAGACTCTCAAAATATTAAAAATACAAAACAATCACAAAATTATAAAAAGTATATATAAGAAATTTGCTTTACAATATTGTATGAAAATTAAAAAATGGTAATAGTAAAAATATATCTAGGAATTTCTCGAGCTGTTGAGGGCAGTGTGGGTCAGTTCAGTTTCAAATAGTTCCTTGTTCCAGGTTATACTTCTTCTCAAGGTCTGTAGGCCCCTTCCAATGTTTCGTCATTGTTTAACTACCGGGTTTTAATCTGTTGCACCTGTCAGTTCCAGAGCAGTTCCCTCTTCTTTGTTTATTTTGGCTACCTCTGTTTGAAAGTCTCTTCAGTGTTTAATTTCTGCCCTGACACAAGGGGGTGAAGGTGGTCACTTATTTAGGCTTTCTTGTTCAGTTGTATTGTAGGGAGGGAGGAACCCTGCAAACAAATATCATGGGTGTGTGTGGTGAGTGCTTGCAGTATATGGACCACACTGGGTTTGCCCAGGTCATGGCTGCGTGTGCTCTTCTGGTGTGCTTACACTGCTCAGGCTCCAGGTTGCACTGCAGGGGTGCTGTCCAAAGTATGCTCTGTGTTTCGTGCACTTCCTAGGTCTAAGCTGCTCAGGTTCACGTTCTCAGGTACTCCACAAAGGCACAGACTTGTTTGGGTGTGCGTTTTGTGCCTTTCCCAGGTCCTAGCAGCTCAGGTGACCAGGTGCTTGGCAAGCGCACTGTCCCAGTTGGGCCATGGGTCTTAATCACCTCCCTGGTCCCAGTCGCTTGGTGTCCTGGGTGTGCCATCAGAGTGCCATCTCAGGTGTGTCATGTGTGTCCTCTGGGGAGCTGATCTCAGGCTGCAACCCTCCTGGCAGACGTCAACCATCCAGGATCCCAGGAAGCCTTAATTAGCAACTGCGAGCCTGCTCACAGTTTGGCAGAGGATGCCAGTCTCTGGGGCCGAGATTGGCCCTTGTCTTCCAGCTCTTGTTATCGCACACCTGCCTCTCTGTCTGTGGTTGGGTGGGAGGGGCCAGTCTGCAGCCAGCTAGCTCTCCCTTGGTGATTGCTCAATCCTTTGTTCTGTGAGCAGGCCAGGCTACGCCTTAGGTTAGAGGTTTTTGTGGCAAAGTTTTCTTTTTTTTTTTTCCTCTCTGCTTACCCCAGTTTGGGTTGCTATCTCACGTTAGCTCCCTCAGATTGTCCTCAGGCATTCAGGCCCGGTCCTTACCCTAAGCATGCAACCCACACCTCCCTGTCCAGCCCCTGCTCGCTGGTGGTGGAGGCCAGCATCTGGGCTACTTCTCTGCTGGGAGTTGCAGTTTGGCATGTATTCTGTGGGTTTTTTTTTTTCTCCTGGTTATGTTGCGCTCTGAGATTCCAGAACTCCCCATAGACCCTCCGGTGAGAGAGTTTCCTGCTGCTTGGAAACTTCTTCTCCTTCATGACTCCCTCCCCAGGATGGGTCTCCATCCCTAACTCTTTTGCCTCTCTTTTTGTCTTTTGTATTTTGTCCTACCTCCTTTCAAAGAGAATGGGTTGCCTTCTGGGTGCCTGGTGTCCTCCACCAGCATTCAGAAGTTGTTCTGTGGAAGTTGTTCACCATTCAAATGACCTTTTGATGAATTTGTTGGGGAGAAAGTGGTCCCCCCATTGTTATTCCTCTGCCATCTTAGGACTGCCTCTGATATTAGTGTTTTGAATGTTGGCCAGCTTTTTCACTCTCCTCTTACACTTTCATCAAGAGGCTCTTTGGTTCCTCTTCACTTTCTGCCATTAGGGTGGTATTACCTGCATATCTGAGGTTGTTGATATTTCTTCCGGAAATCGTGATTCCAGCTTGTGATTCATCCAGCCTGGCATTTCACCTGATGTACTCTGCATGTAAGTTAAATAAGCAGAGTGGCAATATGCAACTTTTACATACTCCTTTCCCAGTTTTGAACCATTCCATTGTTCCATATCCAGTTCTAACTATTGCTTCTTGACCAGCTTACAGGTTTCTCAGGAGGCAGGTAAGTTGGTCTGGGTATTTGTATCTCCTTAAGAATTTTCCATAGTTTGTTATGATCCACACAGCTTTAGCATAGTCAACGAAGTAGAAATAGATGTTTTGCTGAATTCTCTTGCTTTTTCTTTGATCCAACAGACATTGGCAGTTTGGTTCCTCTGCCTTTTCTAAATTCAGCTTGTACATCTGGAAGTTCTCAGTTCACCCTAGTGTGAAGCTTAGCTTGAAGGATTTTGAGAATTACCTTGCTAGCATGTGAAATGAGCACAACTGTATGGTAGTTTGAACATTCTTTGTTATTGCCCTTTTTTGGGATTGGAATGAAAATTGACCTTTTCCACTCCTGTGGCCATTGCTGAGTTTTCCAAACTTGTTGATGTATTGAGTGCAGAACTTTAACAGCATCTTGTTTTAGGATTCAGACATGGTGAATAAGAAACTAGTAGTGGAATCCCGCAATCTATAATTTAACAAGCCCTCTAGGTAGCCCTTAGTTCAGTTCAGTTCAGTTGCTCAGTTGTGTCTGACTCTTTGCGACCCCATGAACCACAGCACGCCAGGCCTCCCTGTCCATCACCAACTCCCAGAGTCCACCCAAACCCGTGTCCATTGAGTCGGTGATGCCATCCAACCTTCTTATCCTCTGTTGTCCCCTTCTCCTCCTGCCCTCAATCCCTCCCAGCATCAGGGTCTTTTTCAATGAGTCAGCTCTTTGCATCAGGTGGACAAATTATTGGAGTTTCAGCTTCAACATCAGTCCTTCCAATGAACACCGAGAACTGATCTCCTTTAGGATGGACTGGTTGGACCTCCTTGCAGTCCAAGGGACTCTCAAGAGTCTTCTCCAACACCAAAGTTCAAAAGCATTAATTCTTCGGTGCTCAGCTTTCTTTATAGTCCAACTCTCACATCCATACATGACCACTGGAAAAACGATAGCCTTGACTAGATGGACCTTTGTTGGCAAAGTAATGTCTCTGCTTTTGAATGTGCTGTCTAGGTTGGTCATAACTTTCCTTCCAAGGAGTAAGCATCTTTTAATTTCATGGCTGCCATCACCATCTGCAGTGATTTTGGAGCCCAGAAAAATAAAGTCAGCCACTGTTTCCACTGTTTCCCCATCTATTTGCCATGAAGTGATGGGACCAGGTGCCATGATCTTAGTTTTCTGAATGTTGAACTTTAAGCCAACTTTTTCACCCTCCTCTTTCACTTTCATCAAGAGGCTTAAGTCTGAAAAGCATTGTTGGGCATTAGAAAACAATTTAAATGCTATCTAGACAGCGTATTTCCTAAAGGAAATCAGTCCTGGGTGTTTATTGGAAGGACTGATGTTGAAGCTGAAGCTCCAATACTTTGGCCCCCTGATGTGAAGAACTGACTCATTTGAAAAGACCCTGATGCTTGGAGGGATTGAGGGCAGGAGGAGAAGGGGACGACAGAGGATGAGATGGTTGGATGGCATCACCGACTCAATGGACATGGTTTGGGTGGACTCCGGGAGCTGGCGATGGACAGGGAGGCCTGGCGTGCTGTGGTTCATGGGGTTGCAAAGAGGTGGACACAACTGAGCAACTGAAGTAAACTGAAGACAGCGTATTAAAAAGCAGAGACATCACTTTGCTGACAAAGGTCCATATAGTCAAAGCTGTTGTTTTTCCAGTAGTCATGCACAGATGTGAGAGTTAGACCATAAAGAAGGAGGAGTGCTGAAGAATAGATACTTTCCATCTCTGGTGCTGGAGAAGACTCTTAAGAGTCCCTTGGACAGCAAGGAGATCAAGTCAGTCAATCCTAAAGGAAATCAACTCTGAATATTCATTGGAAGGACTGATGCTGAACTGAAACTCCAATACTTTGGTCACGTGATGCAAGGAGCTGATTAATTGGAAAAGTCCCTGATGCTGAGTAAGATTGAGGGCAGGAGGAGAAGGGGTTGACAGAGGATAAGATGGTTGGATGGCATCACTGACTCAATGGACATGAGTTTGAGCAAGCTCTGGAAAATGGTGAAGGGCAGGGAAGCCTGGTGTGCTGCAGTCCATGGGGTGGCAGAGTTGGACATGACTAATTGACTGAGTAACAACAACTGATGCAACCTACGAGATACTAGAGTTAAAAGGATATGTCTCTATCTTCTAGGACAAGAGCCATATGGAATTTAGAGGCAGAGAGGATGTTTGTTTTTCTTTAAAAGGGGGTTTATTCTTTTTATCTTTATGAGGAATTCATAGCTGACAGGGCTCCCTGGTGGCTCAGGGGTAAAGATCCCACCTGCCATTATAAAAGATGTGAGTTCGATCCCTGGTTGGGAAGGTCTCCTGGAGAAGGAAATGGCAAATATATTCTTGTGTGGGAAATCCTATCTGGACAGAGGAGCCTGGTGGGCTACAGTCTATGGAGTTGCAAAGAGTTGGACATGACTTATCAGCTAAATAACAACAATAGCTGACAACTATATCTAATTAATAGTTTCTGTAGTGTGTAATTTTTAGCTATGAAGTTTCCCTCAGCTTTGAAATTTTAACTGAATTTTGGTTGAACCTTAAGAAGTGTTAACCATAAATGTGTAATAACTGCTCTAGTCCAAAATTTATAAATCACATTTCCAGTGTTCCTCCTGCCTTAATGAAGGTTGCTGAAGATTTTCCTTTATTATCAAAGTTCAAAGACATTTATGCCATGGCATATGGTAAGTAGATTTGAAAACTGTAAAAATGGAGACCATTTGAAATTGCCATTTGGCCGGACTAGGGAGGATCCAGTTGTCAACCTCTTTGCTGTGGGATAAGTCACGGGAGTTTGAAGGTATGGTTCAGAGGTTTCCGAAGCAATTCTCACAGCCCGAAGGGTAACAGGGCAGCAGCCAGTGAGGGCACAGCCCTGGGAAGCCATGAGAGTCTAGGAGGGAGTCACTCCTCAGGGAAAGGTCAATACACGGTAGTCCTGTCCATGTCATAAAATCGTACAAAATCCAAAATTTAACAGAAGAGGATTACATTAAACAGAAGGTAACCTATAGTGTTCCTCTGAGCCCCAGTAGAGAATCTCCAGTGCTCTATAGTGGGGGGCCCTGATGTGAGGGGCTTGGCAGGCCACTGGGTGTGCTAGATGTGCTAACATCCTCAGAGAGGCTCCTCCTGGCTTTACCCTGTCCACAGTGGGCCCCGTGGTGTTTTCCTGGTCTCTCCTTTTGGAGCATTTTCTTGCCCCCCAAACATCAGAGTGTTTCCAGGGATGTTACTAAGAGGTCTGAGAGAGAACGATATACCCAAAGGGACTCAAGGTTAAACAACCCACCTCCTCTGCTGTTTTCTGTTTGTGGCCCTTTGTTAAGCTCTCAGATAAGAGGATAACCACTTGCCTCCAGGGGTGTAAGAATTTGGGGAGAGGAGGATGGGAAGCAGCTTGACACAAAGGGTATAGGAACCATCCCTTTATTCCAGCATTGCCTCTCCCTCCACTCAGTCCCTGCTGTTCCCTTTTCCATATCCTATTCAAGGCTTAAACCTAATTATACTGGAGGCCCAGGAAAGCAGCTGTGTGGCCTTGATATTAAAGAAGACTTTAGATTTGTTCTTAAATTTCAACATGGATTCTGGAGAGTAGAAGGAAGCTTGGAATAAGAAGGCCATTGGGTCAGCTTTGGATGGTGCTCAAGGGCTTCTCTAGTAGCTCAGCTGGTAAAGAATCCGCCTACAATGCAGGAGACCCAGGTTTGATTCTTGGGTCAGGAAGATCCACTGGAGAAGGGATAGCTACCCACTCCAGTATTGCTGGGCTTCCCTGGTGGCTCAGCTGGTAATCCGCCTGCAGTGCAGGAGACCTGGGTTCGACCCCTGAGTTGGGAAAATCCCCTGGAGAAGGGAACGGCTACCCACTCCAGTATTCTGGCCTGGAGAATTCCACAGACTGTATAGTCCATGGGATCACAAAGAGTCGGACACAACTGAGAAACTTTCACTTTCAAGGACTGTGCTGTGAGAAGCAAGTAAAGAATTATAAATTGAAGGTGTGTGTGTGGCGGGAGTTCACAAGGAGACCTACATTATGGACGAATCATCCTGGCAGCCAGTGGGGGCAGGGAGTCTCAGCAAACAAAACCCATAGATTGTCCACAGTGCACAGAGCCTCCGAGGCACCCCCGTCCATGTTATGTCCTTGGGGGCGACTCCAGCAGTTTCATTCTACCTTTTTCTGAGCTCTTCTCAGAGGAGGAGGCATCCCTCTGAGAGACGCCCGAGTTGTTTGCTGAGTTGAGCACTGCCCACAAACAGTCCAGCACAACCACCTTTCTCTTTCAAGTGAAATTAGCTGTTCATTTCCAGATCGCCAAGGTTCAGGAGGTCCAGCTTTTGACAGGGATCTCAGAAGAGCTTTGGGGGCCAGGGAAGAAGCTAGGAAGGTACCTAAGAAGCCTTGACCTCTGGTGATGTATGTTCCAGGTTGCCGAGCCCGGCACACCCAGCTCAGGAAAAGAAAGTTCTGGGCAAGACGGGAGAGCCATGTATGCTGGGGCCGCTTCCCAGCGCAAAAGGGCAATGGGGTGCAGATGGATCTCCCCACCTCACCCAGGCACCCAGGAGCCCAGGAGCCAGGCACCATGGCCAGGAAGCCACATGGGACTCGTGTCACCACCACAAAGAAGGGAGGTGAGGAGAGGCCCCGAGTCGTGTCTTCAGACAGCCACCACCTGGGGGTGAGAGGGTGCTCCCCGGAGCCACCAGGGTCCCAGGCCCAGGCTCAGCCAGGGAGGCAGACAAGCTGTTGTCCCACTTACCTTGCCTGATGCCACCTACAAAGTGTAGGTCACACAGCAGTGGAGAGGGGTTGGATTTATTTCCCTCCGTGTCCTCTCTGGAGTGTCTTTTCTATTCTCAGCCCCTAGCGTAGCCCCATCTTCCCCCACAGTCTCTTTCACACACTCCATCCCCATTTCAGCCCTTAATTGGCCAGTGGGATCCAGTTTCACCACCACTGGAAGCGGTGTTCTGTCCCTCTCCCAGGCCTTTTCCTGTCTTTACAAAGAGAACTTAAGTTGGTCAAACTTGTACCTGTGTTGTTGCTACCCCTCGTCTCTCCCTCAACCCCACAATGAGAACTGTTCTTCAGGCCTTGGATCCAATAGCCTCATTGTGACCCTAGGAGGTGGGGGTGGAGGGGTCAGCAAGGACACAGGGACACACGTCTTGGTCAAGTGTGAGTTTCCATACATGGACTCTGCAGTCCCCAGTATTTCAGGCTGTTTGGCGTCTGTCAGTACTGCCTTGTGAATCCAGCCCTGGGTTGCAGTAGTTTTTTGTTTGCTGGATCAATAATTTTATAATTCATCTATTTAAAATTAAATAATTTGAATTGAATATAATCAATTATATACATATAAATCACATCTTCATATCCATTCATCCATTGATGGACACTTTGGTTGCTTCCATGTCTTGGAAATTGCAAATAATGCTGCTATGAGCATTGGGGTCCATGTATCTTTTCATATTAGTGTTTTTGTTTCTTTGTTTCTTTCTTTTTTTTTTTGTTTTAGTGTTTTTGTTTCTTTTGGATATATACCTAGGAATGGAATTGCTGGGTAATACTGTAATTCTATTTTTAGGTTTTTGAGGAACCTCCATACTGTACTCCAACAGTGGCTGCACCAATTTACATTCCCACCAACAATGTTCAAGGGTTCCCTTTTCTCCACATCCTCATCAACATTTGTTATTTGTGGGTTTTTTTTTTTTTTTTATGATGGCCATTCTGACAAGTGTGAGGTGCTATCTCATTGTGGTTTTGATTTGCATTTCCCCAATGCTTAGTCATGCTGAGCATCTTTTCATATACCTGATTGGTCATCCAGGTTGCAGTAGTTCTGATGAAGTTGAACTGTAGGGGTCACTGCTCTTTTGTGAGAATATTTATTTGTACCCTTCTCTGTCTTTTGGGCAGAGTAGGCATTTAGTCATTTCACTTCCTCTTCCCTGCTCACTTAGCTCTCCATGAACCAGGTTGATAACATGAACCTGTCAGGTGATGTGATAATTAAATGCAAAGATCCCGTGACCAGCCTCTCGTAGGGTGCAGAGCAGTGCCTCTCAGCCCGGTACCTGTGAGAAACCCCTGGAATTCTACAGCCTCAGAGCCTAGCTTCCCCTGACCAGGGACCTGGGGATCTCTGGGGCCCAGACCTGGGTACCAGTGTTTACAGCTCTCCTGGCATTGGTGGGCGCAGCCTGGGCTGGGTACGTGAGTGAAGACAGCAATGCCTTGGCTGCCCTCCCCTGGGAGCAGTGGCTGGAGCTGGGCCCCATGCTCCCCAGCTTGCTCCTCCAGCTCCCTTGGAGACCTTGCTTTCCATCCCCCTCTCTGTTGTCTTCCAAGAGCCCTGCCAACCTTTCCTGGCTCTATTTTTCTCACCGTGGCAAATGTTGAGGTCTTTAGCTCCACACACTATGCAAGGAGTGGTGCCCTCAGCTGGTATTGTCACCTGTAGGGGACACTAGAAAGGCCTGGGACCACGAGTCTCTCTCCCTGGCTTTGCCGGAATGCAGTTTTCTGTCACTAAAGGGTGAGGAAGGCTTTTTTTTTTAATCTCTCCTTGCTATTCTTTGGAACTCTGCATTCAGATTGGAATATCTTTCCTTTTCTCCTTTGCTTTTCACTTCTCTTCTTTTCACAGCTATTTGAAAGGCTTCCTCAGACAGCCATTTTCCTTTTTTGCATTTCTTTTCCATGGGGATGGTCTTGATCCCTGTCTCCTGTACAATGTCATGAACCTCCATCCATAGTTCATCAGGCACTCTGTCTATCAGATCTAATCTCTTAAATCTATTTCTCACTTCCACTGTAAAATCGTAAAGGATTTGATTTAGGTCATACCTGAATGGTCTAGTGGTTTTCCCTACTTTCTTCAATTTAAGTCTGAATTTGGCAATAAAGAGTTCATGATCTGAGCCACAGTCAGCTCCCAGTCTTGTTTTTGCTGACTGTATAGAGCTTCTCCATCTTTGGCTGCCAAGAATATAATCAATCTGATTTTGGTGTTGACCACCTGGTAATGTCCATGTGTAGAGTCTTCTCTTGTGTTGTTGGAAGAGGGTGTTTGCTATGACCAGTGCATTTTCTTGGCAAAACTTTATTAGCCTTTGCCCTGCTTCATTCCATACTCCAAGGCCAAATTTGCCTGTTACTCCAGGTATTTCTTGACTTGGTACTTTTGCATTCCAGTTCCCTATAATGAAAAGGACATCTTTTTTGGGTGTTCTAAAAGATCTTGTAGGTCTTCATAGAACCGTTCAACTTCAGCTTCTTCAGTGTTAGTGGTTGGGGCATAGGCTTGGATTACCGTGATATTGAATGGTTTGCCTTGGAAACGAACAGACATCAGAACACCTGACCTGTCTCTTGAGAAACCTATATGCAGGTCAGGAAGCAACAGTTAGAACTGGACATGGAACAACAGACTGGTTCCAAATAGGAAAAGGAGTACGTCAAGGCTGTATATTGTCACCCTGCTTATTTAACTTCTATGCAGAGTACATCATGAGAAACGCTGGGCTGGAAGAAGCACAAGCTGGAATCAAGATTGCTGGGAGAAATCTCAATAACCTCAGATATGCAGATGACACCACCCTTATGGCAGAAAGTGAAGAGGAACTAAAAAGCCTCGATGAAAGTGAAGGAGGAGAGTGAAAAAGTTGGCTTAAAGCTCAACATTCAGAAAACGAAGATCATGGCATCTGGTCCCATCACTTCATGGAAAATAGATGGGGAAACAGTGGAAACAGTGTCAGGCTTTACTTTTTTGGGCTCCAAAATCACTACAGGTGGTGATTGCAGCCATGAAATTAAAAGATGCTTACTCCTTGGAAGAAAAGTTATGACCAACCTAGACAGCATATTCAAAAGCAGAGACATTACTTTGCCAACAGTGGTCGGTTTAGTCAAGGCTATGGTTTTTCCAGTGGTCATGTATGGATGTGAGAGTTGGACTGTGAAGAAAGCTGAGTACTGAAGAATTGATGCTTTTGAACTGTGGTGTTGGAGAAGACTCTTGAGAGTCCCTTGGACTGCAAGGAGATCCAATCAGTCCATCCTAAAGGAGATCAGTCCTGGGTGTTCATTGGGAGGACTGATGCTGAAGCTGAGACTCCAGTACTTTGGCCACCTCATGTGAAGGGTTGACTCGTTGGAAAAGACCCTGATGCTGGGAGGGATTGGGGGCAGGAGGAGAAGGGAACAACAGAGGATGAGGTGGCTGGATGGCATCTCCAACTCAATGGACATGAGTTTGGATAAACTCTGGGAGTTGCTGATGGACAGGGAGGCCTGGCGTGCTGCGATTCATGGATTCACAAAGAGTCGGACACAACTGAGCGACTGAACTGAACTGAGCTGAAATGGTGAGGAGGCTCCTTCCTGAAAACCTGGGGCCTCGAGGATTTTCAGTCTGGATCCTTCCCATGGATGTCCTGAGATGCCCCCAGACCAGCTTCCTCCAGAGGACCTGGGTCACTAGCGAGGTGCCTGTCTCAGGGCCACTATGCATGGAGGCCCCGTGTTGTCATGGAGGTTAGAGGGTGCAGCAGAGGCCTCTGTCCCCCCAGCATAGATTTTTTAATTGCTTCTTTCTTCAGCTGTCTTATGTTTTCTATATCTGATCATATTTCACCTCATGCTTGATATTCTATTTAAATATTGTTTGGGGAAATAAGTTGATGTTCTCTTCCTAGGAAAAAATTTTTATTTGCTTATGCCAGACAGCTGGGAGTGCTGAATCCCTAGATGAGATGAGACTGAGCTACAGCTGGTGTGGTTAATTATTGGTTAATATTGTTGTTGTTCAGTCACTCTGTCATGTCCAGTCTTTGTGACCCCATGGACTGCAGTGCACCAGGCTTCCCTGTCCTTCACCATCTCCTGGAGCTTGCTCAAACTTGCTCAATATTGTTTAATGTTGGATCACTTTTACTCTGAAGGGATGACTCTTTATGGTCCCCATCCAAGGGAGGAAGTGGTTTATCATCCCTGTTTGTTTGGTGGCTCCCAGAGTCTGACTTTGTCCCTCAGTTCAACAAAGCCAGCAGTACTACAGCAAGGCCTCTCATCCTTTTATGGAAGAGCAGTAAATACCCTAGAGCAGAAGCCATCCTCTCAGCTGCTCACACTTCTCTAGTTTTCTGGTCTTTTCCAGCTCTTAGCTCAGTAATTGCTCATAATGTTAACTTTTTGATGTTCTTGAGACTATTTTTATTTTATTTATATTTTTAGCTTAAAAAATATTTTAAAAATTAATTTATATTGGAGTGGCAACCCACTCCAGTACTCTTGCCTGGAAAATCCCATGGACGGAGGAGCCTGGTAGGCTGCAGTCCATGGGGTCGCTAAGAGTCGGACACGACTGAGCGACTTCACTTTCACTTTTCCCTTTCATGCATTGATGAAGGAAATGGCAACCCACTCCAGTGCTTTTGCCTGGAGAATCCCAGGGACGGTGGGCTGCCGTCTTGGGTTGCACAGAGTTGGACACGACTGAAGCAACTTAGTAGTAGTAGTATAGTTGCTTTACAATGTTGTGTTAGTTTCTACTGTATGGCAAAATGAATCAGCCAAACATATACATATATCCCCTCCCTTTTGGACTTCCTTTCCATTCAGGTCACCCACAGTGCACTAGGTTGATTTCCCTGTGCTATACAGTATATTCTCAGATACTATTTTTAGAACATTTCATCCAGCATTTTTAGTTGTCTTCCAGAATGGCTGCTCTGCAGTTCCCCTGTCCATTATGACAGGAAGCAGAACTCCATTGACTGCACTGGGTATTGATTAAAATACCTCCTCTTCTGTAGGATGGTGGCTCAGCTCTCACCTCAGCCTAGATTGATGGTACTACCAGCATCTCTTCCCACTTCTCCCATGTCTGCAAGGTCTCCTGGGCACTACGTTCTGCCCTACTTGGTCAGGTTGATGCAGCTTAGGTTGACTAGGAGGAGGAAAGCTAGCCTTAGGAGAGAACCATGGTAAGAAAGCATTTCCACCTACCATTCTGTGTCCCCGGATGGAGAAGAGGGGTCAATCAAAAAAATGGAGAGTTCTGAATAGAAATGAAAGTGAAGGGATTGTCAAGCATCTGTTGGATGTTCAGTAACATTCTAAGAACAGACATTGGGTCCATTGGGTAGTGGATCAGTCTGGATATACAATAAAGAGAAAAAAAAATCACATAATTGTAACAGAGAAAGTTTAATACAAGGATGTATTAAGTATAATGGTGTATTGTAGTAATGAGGGACTGGCTAGTAAGAAATACAGAAAACTCTAACAAATATAGAAATAACAGCTATAAGTATCAGAGTAACAGTGACTACCTCTAGGGCTGTCAGTGGGCCAAGAGGGCACAACTATGACTGAATGATACAAATCATTGTGCTGCTGCGTTGGTGGAACTTGTAAATTGACCCTCTGGAACTTGCCAGAAATATGCCCTGTAGGGTAAAACTTGTTCCTTCTGCAATCCGTCTTCAATACCTCCTACTGAGAGAAGCTTAAACTGTGCTATTGGCAAAGGGAAAAATTAAGGGTCCATATCCATTTTCACAGAGAAGACAAAAGGGTGAATGTGAAGTTGAAAGGGAACACCAGTGTCAAAATTTCAGAAAAAATAAAAAGTAAAACCAATGAATCACTGAGGCAGTAATTAGTGAAAGTTTATTTTGCACACACCAGAAGGACCTTTTGCAGACCAGAAGCACTGAAACTAAAACAATTTTGGGGAATAATTTGTTTCACCTATGATTTTCAGAAGCATAAGCAAGAAGTGAGCCAGGTGAAGTTAGCCTCACTTGCCTTGCAAAATAAACTAAATTAAGCTTTGCTTGGGTGACTAAACTGGTTTTGTATGCTCAGGGAATTTGCAAGTCTGGTCTCTGTTGTGTTTGATTTTAACACCAGCATACTGCATCCTTTCTATCACTCAGCTTCCTTGTGCACCCTCTTACACATATTTATACTCTTGTACTCCCAGGAAGCAACTCTACATTTCTACCCAAGGAGATAGATCCTTCTTTCTTACAAGTGAAGAAGCTCTTACCCTTCCCCCCAAATGACAAGATATACAGTGCCAAGAGTCACTGTATAATTGCCCTGATGAAATGAAACCAAAATTCCAGGCACTGTGCTGGGTGATCTATATTTTATAACATTTAATTCTTAGAACCTTGGGAGGGAAGTACCGTTTAAATATAAAGAAGATGTGGTGCTTTTCTTCTGGAAGTTAGAAAGAGAGAAGAATGTCCACAGAGATTTCTGTTAACAAGCAAAGTGACAAGTGCTAACAAGAGGTGACAGGAACCCACTGTGGAATCCTAGAGAAGAAGCTACTAGTTCCTTACCAGGGGGCTGTAGAAAAGGCTCTTGGTGTAGGTATTATTAGGACAAATGTCCTTCTGGAACAGGCTTCAAGGGATGTGAGATAGTTCCAGAAACAATTGAGTAGAATAGAATAACAGGGGATGGGAGCATCTGCTATGGGGCAGGGAGGTGTGGGCCTGGGTGTGGAGTGGGGGGGGGGGCAATACCTTTGTTCAAATCATAACTCTGCCACCAGCTTTGGGGTTTTGAGCAAGTTAATGAAACTCTTTAAGCCTCAGTTTTCTCATTTTTACTATGCGACAGTAATACCAACTTCTTAGTGACTGGCATGTGGAGAGAGAAAGAAAGAAAGAGAAAGAAAGGAAAGAAAGAAAGAGAAGTCACTCAGTCATGTCCGACTCTTTGCGACCCCATGGACTATAGCCTACCAGGCTCCTCCCTCCATGAGATTTTCCAGGCAAGAATACTGGAGTGGGTTGCCATTCAGCACTCGGTATATCATAGCTGTTATTACTTAGTGGAGGAATGGTGCACACACATGGCTGTTGGAAAATAGCAAGTAAGGAGCGGTCCAGCTAAAGGGCAGGGTGGCACAGATGTGTGCTGTGTGCTAAGTCACATCAGTCGTGTCCGATTCTTTGCGACCGTATGGACTGTAGCCCACCAGGCTCCTCTGTCCATGGAGATTCTCCAGGCAAGTATCCTGGAGTGGATAGCCATGCTCTCCTCCATGGGATCTTCCCGATCCAGGGATCGAACCTCCGTCTCTTATGTCCCCTAAATCGGCAGGCGGGTTCTTTACCCCTAGCGCCACCTGGAAAGCCCCCGGCACGGGTTTAGTGGGCCTTATTAAAGGCACATTTTGAAAGTTGGATTATTCCCAGATTTGTACCCAAGCTGGTGTTGAATATGAGTACAAAACCCGGGAAACCTTAGGCAAAGTCTGAACTTAAATCTCTTATATTCTACAAGCTTTCTATGGTGGAATTACCCTGATGGCTACCAGTTCACTTTTTTTTTTTTTTTCCGTATGTGTTGAAAAAGTACACTTAGGTAGAAAGGGAGGGAGGCAAACCGCCACACTTGGCGTTCTGCGTGCCCCCCCCCCCCCCCNCCCCCCCGTTGGGGAGCCAGGCACTACTGCGCAGCCGTAGAAGCTTGGGTGGTTTGCGTACGTTGGCTTCCGCATCTCAGTTTGTGGCAGTTATTCGGTGAGGCAGGTCGTGTTCAGGCAGCAGCGCAGACACCCAGCCCGGGCATCCCGCATCACAATGTCCGATGAGGATGGTAAGACGCCCCCAAAGCTGACCCCCACTAGCTTTTTCCTCTCCTTACCTGGTTCGGGGAAAGGTTCTGATACGGTTTGAACCCAGTCCGTTTAGAGGGTTGCGTGGGCGACCACGGGACTGACTGCGTATAGGCCAGGGCATGACTGGTTATGGCCTCTCGGCTTCAGTCCCATATTGGTCAGGTACGCCCGGGGCTAGGGTATTCGAGAGGCTCTAGCTGGTCCTGGGGCTTTTGGGGTCCCAGGGTTCATGGTGCCCCAGGCGTTAGAGGTGATCCAAAGCTTGTGGGTTCACAGGGTTGAAGGGTTCTGGGGCTTTTGGGGGTTCTGGGGCTTTTGGGGTTCTGGGGCTTTGGGGGATTCTGGGGCTTTGGGGGGTTCTGGGGTTCATGGCATCCCTGAGGCTTGAGGCTATCTGGACATAATGGAGTCGTAGGTTCATGGTGTCCTGGGGCATGATGTAATCCGGTTCATGGCTCCCGGGGCATGCAGTGGGGTACAGGTTTTCTGGTGTCCTAGGGGCTTAAGGGGATTCTGGGGCTCAAGGCAGTTACAGAGTTCATGGTGTTCTGGGGCAAGGGGTGGGTGGAGGAGATCCTGAGGTTTTCAGGTCTCTGGCGTTTATGGTGTCCTTGGGACTTGAGGTGATCCCAGAGGACGCCGATTTTCATGGCGCCAGCACGTGGTGAGAGCCAGCCTCGTTTCCGGTGTGAGGGCGGCAGTTATTTCCAGGACCTCTAGTGGCGGTAGAAAAGTCTCAGTCTTCACCGTGCCAGAGGGTGGGCCACCTCGGTTGTTTCCCGCGCCCTCTAGAGGGCAGTGTGCCACACTGGCACGCAAGCAGTTCTGTGCAGTTGTAGTTTTTTATTTTGAACTTCATTGCAAGGCTTCTGGTGCTCGCGCCACCAGCAGCTGCAGAGCGTGGTGCGTTGCACAGGAAAGTGATTTGGCTTAACGGCTGGGGCACTCCTGGGAGGAGAGGATTTGCTTTGCTTGCACAGCAACCTCAAATTGTAGCAGCGCTTTGGGGGGTGGGGTGTCTGTCCTCCCGCCCCCCCCCCACCCCCGCCTCTCCAGGGATGCCAGAACATTATGGGCTTTTGAGATTTAGCCACTTATTTTTTAAGTACTTCGTGCTGACTTTCTGGAACAAGTTGATCCTTTATTCTTTCTCTGTCATAGAGGGTTGGGGTCCAAGAAGGACCAAGACTTTCAGCCATTATGTAGACTTTAAAAAAATATTACAACTTTATTGTTATTTCCTTTTAGATTTGCATTTCACTGAGGTAACATTGGTTTGTAATATATGTTTCATGTGTGCCTTATATTTCTACTTCTGTATACCCTACAGCATACTCAGCACCAAAATTTTATGTGGAATTTTGAGTTTATAGAATTGACAAGCTAGCCAGTTGATTCATTATAATATCTTTTGCGATTGGGGCAAAGACAGATTGGGCAGCCTCTGTTTTATGGTAAATATGCAAATTAGGAGAAAGAAAATAAAGATATGTGTATGGAGAAATCCCAGCACAGAGTGCATTCTTTGCTTCAAGAGGGCAGATGCAGGAGTCAGAGAACACTGCAAAATGTGAGGACCCTGTAAGGCAGGGGAACCCTCCTGTGTGAGCTCCAGGACCAACCCTTCTGTGTGAGCCAGCTGTATGGGTTGAGCATGGTTTGGTAGAAAAGACTAGTAAGTGGGGGATAGCGTCCCTCCCTCCTCTACCCAGTTTTCTATGAATTAGGACTGCTCCCAGGTTTTATAACAGGAGGTGGTCAACTGGTTTAATATTTACAAGTAGAACTTTTACAAGCATTTTTTGTATGCATTGTTTTATAAAGCAGGGCATGGGGTCAGTTCAGTTTCAAGCCTGCCTGTAGCAAATGCAGGGTGACGGGACACAGTATTATCATCCTTTGGGATCAGGTGGACTTCCTAGTCTCTAAAGTTTGATTGAGCGAGTAGAAGGACTGCTTTGTAGAGTCCTGACAGAAGATTTAGAAAGTGATTGTTTTGATGCGCATTTTTGCTTAAAAAAAAAAAAGGAATGATCTGGCCATTTTTATCTGTCCTATTTAGTTGTGTATATTCTGTGTATATTCTTTGCAGTAGGCTTCCCTGGTGGCTAAGACAGTAAAGAATCTACCTGCAATGCAGGAGACGTGGGTTCAACCCCTGCATTGGGAAGGTCCCCTGGAAAAGGGAATGGCAACCCCTTTCAGTATTCTTGTCTGGAGAATTCCATGGACTGAGGAGTCTGGCAAGCTACAGTCCATGGGGTCACAAAGAATTGGGCATGACTGAGTGACTAACACTTTCACTTTTCATTTTTTGCAGTAGTTGTCATGTGAAAGCCAGGTTTCAGCCCTCATCATTGTGAACTATGTGTTACTTGATAAATTCATGGCAACTTAGTTCCTTGTACCTTGGGAGCATAACCTTCAAACTACTTCTAAATGTTATAGTGTCTTAAAAATTGTCTGTGAAGGCTATGCATATACCTAAAGAAATTAATTGGAATTTTGCAAATTAACTGAGAAACCATAGTGGAATTGTCAACTGCTTTACTCATACTAGTTTGAAAGATCTGTTGATGTACAAAAGCTTATCTTAAAAATAAAATTTCAGTTGCCTTTGCTTTTGTTATTTTCTTTTGATTTTGAAGTCTAAACTTTATTGTAGAGAATCTTAACAAAGAAATCTAATGAAGATAATTTTGCCACCCAGAGATAGTGACATAGAGATAACCATTGGTATGTTTCCTTCTGCTCTCAAAGTTAAGATTATGCTGTATTTTTCTGCTTTGAATCTTTTTGCTCCTTTAAGATTATTTCACAAGCATTTCTAATATTAATAAATGTTGAAAATGTTCTTCTCATTGGCAATATACAATTCTGTCATATGGAACTACCATAATTTATTTAACCAATTTTCTTTGGTTTGGATACCAGGTAGTTTCTAAAGTTTTGTTTTATTTCTATGAGGACTATTAAGTAGATAGAGTTCACTGCAACTCTCCAAAACCAACCCCAAAGTTTTATGGATGACAAAACAGAGGCAAAAGAGTAGATGTATCTGGCCCAGAGTTCATACCTCTGGATAGCTAGAGAGCCTGAATCGTAACCTACACCACGTGACTCCTAATTTAGTACCATTTTCACACCACCTTACACTGGTTCATTACTTTATTCTAGTACCTTGGTCTATTTGAAATAAATATACTGAATCCAAAATATGCAAGGTAAATGTGACCTACAAGTTAATACTTCAAGCTTAAACATGTTCTTTTTTCAGACCAACTTTAGGAAACAAGAAAGCTCATTTATATATTTTACATTTTGTATTCATTAAAATACAAAGTTTGCCAAGTTTATATTTCACATATAGTTTACTTGTAGTCATCTATTTTACATTTTGTGAGAGTCAATTTATATTTAGTTTTTGATAATAACATACTTTTATATGTTATTTCTCTATTATTTAGTATCTTAAAGATTATATTAATTTTTAGAGAGCATGTTTGGGAATTCATGGTCACCCCAGAGTGTGGTTGTATAATCTCAGTTGTATCATTTAAAACTTAAAAGGATATCACTGAAGACAGTACATGGGCCAGGTGGTCTAATTTCTTAAAGGAGAAGAAATTTATTGCTCTATAGAACTGAAGTTCCTAGAAATAATACTATTTGTGTTTATGTATATATGTATCTCTCTAAGCTTTATACTAAGCAGTTGATTTCTTAGTTAAGTTGGCAATGATTGGAGATATGAAAATACTTAATCTTTTTCAGCTAAAATGTTTTTTAAACACTCCATAACTTTATAAGGTGGTTTTTAAGAAACTTTTTATTTAATGTGGCATCTAATCTACACATTCTCTTTGCTTCTTCTTAGATTGTATAGTTTTATCTGTTGGAGAAGACAGTGATGATGATGATGATAATGATGGTGCTGCTGAAGTTGTGGTAATACAAGACTTTGATACAGATATTACTGAGGACTCACTTTCTGATGATGAAGTGTTGCTTCTACTAACAGATTCTGAAGATGACAGTGATATCCCTGAGGAACTGCCTGAATTTTCATTTGGTAATTTTGTTAAATTTCCTCCTGTGGGAAATTTTGATCCCCAGTCCCCAGTTCCAGTAATTGTTTAAACATTCCTCTCACTCTTACCTTAATTCTTTATTACCAGAAGGCCGAGCTTTGTGGTAAAAGCACAGTGTTTACTTGTGCTTGCATTTTCCATTTATTTAAGCTCTGTCATGTCTCCTTTTCTGTTTTTGTTCTATGGGGACTGGGGAGGTAGCCTTGGAAAGCACTGGGGAGAGTGTATTTTGACTCTGAAAAATTATTTATACCTGGCAACTAAAATTATAATGATTTGGTGGCAAAGCTAAAACTGAACTTTTGGGAGAAATAGCTTGGGTCAAGAGTCCATGGAATAGATGACATGATTTTCTATGTTGAAGATCTCAAAGAATCACCAAAAAAAAAAAAAAAACCCTCCTAAGCAATTATAGCAAGCAGTTATATAATTAATAAATTAATAAATAGCAGTTATAGCAAGATTCTCAGGATACAAGGTTAATATCAGTACCTTCCCTGTATACAAGCAATAAACATTTGGAACTTGAATTCAAAACACAGCATTTTATTTACATTAGCACCCAAGAAAAAGTCCATGGAAAGTAGAATCCTGCAACCAGAACTCTAGCTACTTGTCCTTCTAGTGGTTGCTTTTCAGCCACAATCACAAGGAAATGGGAGACTCATTGCCTCCTCACTTATACACAGAGCCAGGAGACATTAACCCCTTGGGAACATCCCTTCATTAACTGTGACAGTATGCTCTTCTCTGTTTGCATAGAGAATTGGGTTTACTACTCTTTAAAACATTGAAATACTGCTGCTTTGATTGAGGTCAGCAAACTTTTTCTGTAAAGGGCCAGATAGTAAATATTTTAAGATTTGCAGTTGTAAGGCCTCTTGTTCCAACTACTCAGCTCTGCTGTTGAAACATGAAAAGAACATTATATTAGTAGATGAGTATATGCCTGTGTTTCAGTAAAACTTTATAGATGCTGAAATTTGAATCCTATAATTTTTCCATTTCATGAAATATTCTTCTTTTGTTTGTGTTTTTAAAATTTAAAACTTAAAAATGTGGGGAAAAAGCCCTCAACTAAAACCATTTGTAGCTCCTGTGCTACAGAAAAACAGGCAGTAGGGTGGGTTTGGTCTGCAGGCTGTAGTTTGCCAACCCTGGTCTAAATGATGCCAGAAGTCATCACTTTTTATTAGTTCTGGTTTTAAAACTATATATAAAACCAACAGGATGCTTTCTTAGTGTATTATAAACATCAACAACAGCCCTCCTTAGTGTGGAAAGAAATAGAGGAGAATTTTCAGTTGTGGATACCCTTTTACCTATCATTTCTGCTTCTCAGAATTTATCCCACAGAACTACTTGCAGAAGTGCAAGACTGTTCAGCCGTGTTCTTTGCCAGAGGAAAAGCTTTAGAAGTAACTTGAATATACATGAGTTAGGGACTGCTTAAATAGATTATGCATGGCCTATTTGCATGATAGGAAACTGAGAAGCTGTTAAAGTGATTGCAGTATACCTAGAGGTTTGTGTTTGGAAAGACCAATACATGTTTAGTAGAAAAAGGAGGTTGCAAAGCAGTACTTATAGTTGGATCCCTTTTATCTTATCTAACTGAAAGGAAAATTTAGGAGATTTCAAAGAAGGTGGCTAAGTAGTTTTCTTATTGTGGTAAAATATATATATTTATAATTTTAATCATCTGTAAGTGTTCAGGGTAGCATAAGACAGCCTAATTGTTGTTGTTCAGTCACCAAGTTGTATCCAACTCTCCATGACCCCATGGACTGCAGCATGCTAGACCTCCCTGTCCCTCACCATCTCCTGGAGTTTGTCCAAGTTCAGGTCCATTGAATTGGTGGTGCCATTCAACCATCTCGTCCTCTGTCTCCTCCTTGTCCTTCTGCCCTCAATCTTTCCCAGCATCAGAGTCTTTTCCGGTGAGTCAGCTGTTCGCATTAGGTGGCCAAAGAATTGGAACTTCAGCTTCAGCATCAGTCCCTCCAAAGAGTATTCAGGGTTGATTTCCTTTAAAATTGACTGGTTTGATCTGCTTGCTTTCCAAGGGACTCTCAAGAGTCTTCTCCAGTACCATAGTTCAAAAGCATTGATTCTTATGGTGCTCTGCCTTCTTTATTGTTCAGCTCTCACATCTGTACAGACCATAGGTTTGACAGAGGAAATCTGTCAGTGCTTCCACCTTTTCCCTTTGCCATGAAGTGATAGGACCAGATGCAATGATCTTAGTTTTTTATAATATGTAGTTTTAAGGTGGCTTTTTCACTGTCCTCTTTCACCCTCATCAAGAGGATCTTTAGTTCCTCTTTGCATTCTGCCATTTGAGTGGTATCATCCACATTACTGAGGTTGTTGATATTTTTCCCAGCAATCTTGATTCCAACTTGTAACTCATCCAGCCCGGCATATCACATGATGTCCTCGTGTAAAGTCGTCTCTTGTGCTGTTGAAAAAGAGTGTTTGCTATGACCTATGCTTTCTCTTGGCAGAATTCTGTTAGCCTTTGCTCTGCTTCATTTTGTACGCCAAGGCCAAACTTGCCTGTTCCTCTAGGTATCTCTTGACTTCCTACTTCCAATCCCCTGTGATGAATAGGACATCTTTTTTTTTTTTTTTTTTTTGGTGTTAGAGGACAGAAGGTTGTCGCGAGACTTAGTACAGTATAAGATCAACCTAAAATAAACTTGTCACTAAAAAATAAACAGATTTGTAAAAGAATATATCTTCTAATAAAGAAAACCTCAAAGACGACTGATGAAAACAACTTTCCTCTTTATACGGAAAAATAAAGAAACGATCCTAAAAACTCGAAGTCTCAGTAAAGGTACAACTTATGTCAGACGAAAGAAGAATTGCATTAAAAAAGGGGTGTTTAGGAAGGACAATGTTAAACGTGGTTAATGAAATCTCCGTGTTGACAGTAGAGTCACGAAGAAAACTGACGGACGACAACCTAGGGTACCGAAGAAGTAGAACCTAAGGGGAGAACGAAAGAAATATTAAAAGAGACTCATCGATGAAAAATTTGTAAAAAAAGGGGCGTCTTTCAACGTATCCTCAACTTAAAAGTCAGAAACATATAGACGTCAAAAGAAACACAGGGAAATACAGAGAATACGGGGTATAAACAGGGTGTACGACTCATACGTTAAGATCTAAGTTTTAATGAAAGGGTATCTTTAAGATAAGATCGTAGTTCACGAGAACTCTTCAGACAATCATAATAAAAAAATATCCACTTTAAAAAAGAGACCGAAACCTTTGAAAATCTTAGAAATAAAAAAAAGGGTACATAAGTACCCGGGAAAAGTTAAACTTATAAACACGGTAAGAAATCGAGACTATCTTAAAAAGTAAAGAAGGAAAGGTATATGAGATAAGGGAGACCTCATTAAAAATAAAATAATTTTTTAATTAATTAAACTGACGTAGCTAGAATTAACATCGTACGTCCGGATCAACAGTGTACCACACACCCTAGAATCAAGGGACTGGTCCCCAACTTAGGTGCAGGGGACGTAGTCTTCCGCCTAAGAATTGGTGACCTGGTGGTCGTTTCAGGGACCTCACTGAACATTAACTTACACTGTTGAGGATGTAGTAGGTACAACGAATTACAAGTAGAATAAAAGACAGAGACTGGATACATGTCGTAAGACTCTCTATAGGAACAGAAACAGAAGGACTACAACACAAACATAAAAAACCCGTGTTAGTTAATATAAACATTAACAGTCATTAAACAAAAAAAGACTAACGGTGACAAAATATCGTAATTATAAAAATAAAATAACACACTATAGTAGGACTCACAGATACTCGTAAACCTAATAATTTTCACAACGAGACAAAGACTTTAATGTAGAAAGAGGAGACTCAAGGAACACGACAGGTGACCAGGGAGAGACGAGTCAGATTTAGATGGACTTACTAAGAGAGATAGTTTCCAAAACGAAACTATGTTAAGACTAAGGGTTTAGATACAGAAATCGGAGACGGTGAAAAGTGCCGGGGTCTTAGTACTTACATAGATCGGTTGCGGACGACTTCTTGAGTCATATTACACATGTTTTAGTAAAAGAGGTATAAGGAAGAGAGTCCAATTGATGGTAGTACAGAAATTAATTCGACCTTTAGGTCTGTAATAGAAACTGATCAAGGAAGGGGAGAAAGGGTAATTGGTTCAGGACTTCTAAGAGAAAAATAAAAATAGGGGTTAAGATGTATACCCTTCTAACTTCGTGTCTCTTCAATTCACGGGTTCAAGTGTCTCGATTATTCACCATCTTGAGATCATAAACTTGGGTCGGAACAGGGGGATCTGGGACACGATAAATAGGGTCACATTATTCGGTCACTCAGAGTGTGAACTAGTACGTAATCTTAATGAACCTCCCGAGAGAGGATCGCTACTCAAGGACATAGTCGTCCAGACTCCACTACCTAAAAAAAAACGTAAAGACTGTTCGACACCCACTATGACTACGACGGTCACGTACCTGTGATAAGATCCGACGATTAGTTAAATAAATAACTATAACAGATAAAAAGAGAGAGGAGTCGATTTTATCTTCAAGGAATCCCGTCCTCAAAGAACAAAAGAAAAAAAAATCACAGGTGTAAGGGTCGTAGATCGTTTCAACAAGACTGTCCATCATGCGGGAGTTACTTGCAAATGAACTTAATTACTTATTTACTCCATCACCAAGACCGGAGAAACATATTCACATAAAAACGGACTTACTTTAAAGACACATAAAGTCCTAAAAAGTACAAAATAGTCAGTGTATGACTAACCGTATCTCCCCGATACATGAGTTTCCAAAACATTCCAACAATTAACGTACTGAAATTTTATGAAACTTCGGTTTGTAGATAACATAAACCGAGTGATAAGAAAGACCTTACCCGGTGACAGACGGACAAGCAAATATGACTGTAACATACCTTTCTCCGAGAAAACGGAAAATCGTCTAAACTTGTAAAGAAAGGATTTTTCGTGGAAGGAACTACATTTTACTGAGGTAGTATTTACACTACCGAATATCCTTAACACCATGTAAATGAAAGGTCATAAGTCCGAAGAAGTTTACGGACATACTATACCTCATCAATTCACCCTCCAACCCCGTGAAATAGAGTCGGTCGAACCGAGACCTAGTGGTTGTTGGTTGTTCTTTAAAGACTACCGAACTCTTGAAAGAAACTAAGACCGTCAGTTTCAAACCAAATAACCATAAAAGAATATACAATGACAAAAAAAGTTTTATCCTTGTGATTTAAAAAGAATAACATTGTCTTAAACGTACTTGAATGACTTTAGTAGTGATCAGTATAATTGGCGGAAGCACTTTATCAAAGTCTTTACGCCGCAAGAAACCCCTGTGGTGTCTACCATGGGACACATTCACACTCTTGTAAAAATGATGAAGGTATTTGGATATAAAGGATTTCTTGGTGAGTCAATCTTTACTCTCTCTCGATTATTGAGACTCTAATCGTTCTGACTAGATATGAAATCGTCATCCAACCTTTGATTTGAAGACAACCTTCTTACGATTTCAAATCTAAACTCTGTACTACGACTTATAAAAACAAACATTGGTATTCCATATTTCATGTTAGTTTGACATCCATACTTCTCCTTATTTTTAGTATATTAGTTTTAAGTCGTAAATATGAACTGACACCTTTTACTATAATATCCCTTTTATTCAATAATTACTAAAATGGATGAAAAGTTACAAATAAACATGAGTGTCTACTAAATATGACCGATACACAGTAAAATCTCTAGTAGACCTAAATGTGTATTTCCAAAACTGACATATGGAGTACCTTTTTAATTACAGATCTTAAGTTTCTTTCCTCGAATTGGGTAGGACAAGAAAATAGGACCTGTCCCTCTACTATTGGGTAGAAATGGTCGTCTCTCCGTCCTTTTACTACGACTCTGGTTAGGTCCTCCTTATAGAGAAGTCAGTCGTCGTAGGGGACTTCACGTCGTTGGTCTCGAGTCTCTCTCAGGTGGTGAAGGGTCCTAACAGAGATGTACGAGTAATGTCGGCTTAGTACTGAGTCCGTCGGGCCTATGATCCGAACGAGAAGACAGGTAAAAGTTACTTCTACTACTTTCATGATTGTCACAAGAGAATAGACGGGTCGTAAGAGATCGTCTTGGATGTCGTATAGAAGGTGTTCGTCTTAGGTCAGACGGGCTGTTGAAACTCTGTCACTCTATAAGTTGATATTTATTGTCGTACTTGGGTCTGTCACGGAACGGTAGAGAGACGTAGGGAGGGTTAAAACCACTCAAACTTTACCGTGTGTAACATTTATCGTAGAACCATTGGATCTAATTTTTCGAAGGAGTCACGTTTGATCACGACCGTCCAAAAGCTAAGTTACCTGTACTTGAACCCGTTTGAGACTCTCTACCACTTCCTGTCCCTCCGGACCGTACGACGTCAGGTACCCAAGTGTCAGGTCCTCAGCCTGTGCTGACCCACTGTCTTGTTGTTGTTGTTGTTGTTTTTATGACTCTATTAACATCGAAGTGTACATCAACATTCTTTATTATGTCTCAGTATCGGAAATGTGTTAAAGGGTTTCACTATTGTAGAACACTTTGATACCATTTTATAATGTTGGTCCTATAACTACAACTATATTAGGTACCCAGTATAAGTTGACAAGGGTCAAACTGAACATAAGTAGACACACAGACATGAAAAGCAAAATAAGACTAAATAGTACACTATTCCAAACATACAGGTGGAGGTATCAGTTCCCTGTCTTGTCAAGGTAGTGTACCTAGTGAACACAACGGAAAAATATTGGTACGGGTAGTGGGAGACCACTGGACCGGGAGAAGTAAGGGAATAGGAATTAAGAATCTTTGGTGAATAGATAAGAAGTAGAGATCTTGAAACAGTGAAGTTTTAACAATATATAAACCTCCGTATATCATATATTGTAAAACTACGACCGAAAAAAGTGAGTCGTATTGCGGGACCTCTAATTTGGTCCAACAAGTCATCAAGGAAGGAAAAATAACGAGTCATGACGATGAACCATACCTACACAGTATCAAATTGGTAAGTAGACAAATTCTTTTAAATTTCAAAACATTAGGTCCAAAAATACAATCCTGATTCCGACGACACTTAGAAGTATATGTCCAAAAACACATTTATCTTCAAAAGTAAAGAGACTGTACTTATGGGTTCTCACGTTAACGAACGATATATAATTGGCACAAATTAAAATCCTCTTTGATGGTCCGAAGGGACCACCGAGTCTACCATTTCTTAGACGGACGTTACGTCCTCTAGTCCCAAACTAGGGACCCAACCCTTCTAAGGGACCTCTTCCCTTACCATTGGGTGAGGTCATAAGAACGGACCTCTTAGGGTACGTGTCTCCCGGACCGTCCGATATCAGGTACGCAACGTTTCTCAGTCTGTACGTTTCGCTGACAGTGAAACAAGAAAGTGGACAAAAGGTCACATCCACATGGTAAAAGGTAAGGACGGTCTTTCTATACTTACTAGGTCAAAGGGACCTCGGTATAAAGACGAGAGAAGGAACAAGAAAGAAGGACAAGTACTAAGGAAGAAAGTAATATAAGATAGACCATCTTCTAAAAGAAAAAAAATTTTTTAATAAATAAATAAATAAATAAAACATAAAATGAAATTTTATGACATAACCAAAACGGTATGTAACTGTACTTAGACGGTGCCCACATGTAATCAAGGGTTAGGACTTGGGGGGAGGGTGGAGAGAGGGGTATAGTAGAGAGACCCAGTAAATGAAATTCTTATTCAGACGGTTCCCGTTTTGGAAAATCAAAAGGAAACACACTATTACAGAGACAAAGGAGAAGAAAAGACTTCCTGTCAAAGTGAGTCATACCTTAAGGACCTACTCTTAAAAACATAATATCGGGAACTTTTGAAAAATAAACATCTTTGTGGTCCTCCTCGTCTTTGGTCGGAACATTCGTCGTGACTCTGATATGTAATGGGTTGAAATGTCCTTTTACCGTCACCGGTCCTATGACAGAGTAGACAGAAGTAAGGAGGGTTAAAACCACTCAAACTTTACTATACGTAACGTTCATCGTGACAAAGTAGATCTAAGGAATTACGTTGAGGTACCATCGAGAAAATATATATTACGAAAATTAGAACTCCATTAAAATCTAAGTACACATGAACATTCTTTAATCTTTCTCTAGGATAAAAACGAAGTAGATAGAAGGAATTATTTTTGTAGAACATTTTGATATCATTTTAAATTTTTTTTTTGTCATATGACTGTAACTAATTTAGGTGCACACACACACACACGTAAATCAAGACACGTTAAAATAAAGTACGTAGTCACACAAACGAGACCCGAAGGGACCACCGAGTCTACCATTTCTTAGACGGACGTTACGTCCTCTGGTCCCAAGCTAGGGACCCAACCTTTCTAAAGGACTTCTTCCCTTACCGATGGGTGAGGTCATAAGAATGAACCTCTTAAGGTACCTGTCTCTTCGAACCAACCTATGTCAGGTACCCAGCGTTTCTCAGTCTGTACTGACTCGCTGATTGTGTGTGTGTGTCTCAGTACTATGTCTTGTAAAGGTAGTAATAGTGTTTGTGGGAAGTATAACGGGAAAAGAATTGGTGTCGATGAAGGAAGACCAGTGGGAAAGGAGGGTGGGACGGGGTAGGATTGTGGGGTCCGGTCGGGTTTTAACTGAAACATACTAAAACAGTAAACTTATAACAATAAATTTACCTTATTCATGATATCTTGGAAAACCCGTACCGAAAAAAAAAAAAATTGACTTGTATCTACCGAGTTCACCATTTCTTATATGGACGGTTACATTCTCTATGTCCTCTGCACCCAAACTAGAGACCCCACCTTCCTAGGGGACCTCCTTCTTTACCGTTTCGTGTGGTCATAAGAACGGACCTTCTAGGGTACCTGTCTCCTCGGACCACCCGATGTCCTGTACCCCAGCGTTTCTCAACCTGTACTGACTCGTGTACGTGTGTGTGTAACGAACATAGTTCTCAAAGAAGGAAAAATAACAACTCAACATAAGATACCATACCCACACATTGACAAATAAACAAGTGGGTAACGTCCTGTATACCTTATAAAGAATAAAAAGTGACAATGTTCAAATCGAGATACTTGTCAGAAACGGTCGAAAACGTATTTATATTTAGATGTAAAGAAACTCTGCCTACGGGTGCTCCCGTTAAGACCCAGTGTACATTAAGGTACAACACAAAATATTCTTTGACGATTTTAATAAAAAGTCTCCTCGACACATTAAAAAGGAAGATGGGTATTATATACACACTATGTTAAAAAGAAGTACATATAAATAAGAGAAAGGTAACAAGAAAGAGGAACTACGAGTCTCTTTGTTCAAGAAAATCAAAAGGAAGTACATTCTTATATAAATAAAGGGTAAAGAATTACTCCGTATCAAAATGACGTATACCTTAATTACTAACTGTCATTGAAAGAATTCGTGAGTTTTTTACAAAAATGACATTGATACGGTCTCCATCGTCTTTGGTCGGATCTCTTGTTGGAACTCTGTTACTCAATGGGTTGTAATAGTCCTTTACTGTCACCGGACTCAAGTAGTAGTCAGTTGGAGGGTGGGTCAAAACCACTCAAAGTTTATTATGTATCACATTCATCGTGATACATTAGATCTACCTAGTCGTCGGAATTACGTTCAATCGTCATCAGACAAAAAATTTTAATTTGCAAAATAAAACCTCATTAAAATCTAAGTGTATGTAAATATTCTTTTTTTATTTGATTTAAATTACTTGAGTGGTTTTTTTTTCTTTATTATATTTTCTGGGGAAAATGTGAACTGGGAAAAAAGAGTCACTATTGTAGAACGTTTTGATCATTTTATAGTGTTGAGTCCATAACTGTAACTATATTATGTGTCTACAATGACTCTACAGGGATCAAAATGAACACCATTAAACATATACAAATATAAATAAAGACAGACTAAAGTAGTACATTCATCTACATTATAGGTGTTGGTACAGTTCTGTATCTTTGTAAAGGTAATGGTATTCCTACGGAGAAGAATGGGGAAATATCGGTGAGGGTAGAGAGAATCTACTGGGAGAGGAAGGGGTAACAAGTAAGGGATCGGGGACCGTTTGTGACTAAAGATATCAAAACAGTGAAGTTCTTGTAATATGTTTTCCTTAGAATACCATGAAACTCCTAAAAAAGTGAGCCGTATTAAGGAACTCCTAAGTAGGTACAACAACACACATGTTTTGAAGGAAAAAAAAACGACTTATCAAAATGTCCTAAAGTTATACGTCATTAACAAAAATTGGTGAGTCGGTACCTTCCTACAATCAAAGAAGGGGTACCAAAAATCATAATTCTCATTACTACAATACTTGTAGGTACATGACCAAAAACATATTTACATTCAAGATTAAAAAGACAGAACTTAAGGTTCTCACGTTAAAAACTCAGAATACCATTATCGTACAAATTAAAACATTCATTTACGGTCAAAAGACCTCTCCAACATGGTAAAAAGTAAGAATGGTCGTCACTAGGTAAAAGAAATGTAAGTACAAAGACAAGACTAAGTATCGAGAAAGAAAGAAGGACTACGAGGGTTAAAAGAAGAAAGTAGGATAGGAAAGACAAACTTCTATAAGGAAATTGGAAAAGTATACTCATTCAGACGATCCCTTCCTAGCCTAAGAAAATCAGAAGGAAACAAAGTTTTACAAAGACAAAGTGGAAAATGAACTTCCTATCAAAGTAAAGTACATCTTAAGTCCTAACTCTCAAGAAAAGAAAGTCCCCAACTTTTTAAGTAGGAATGTGTTTACGGTTATTACCTTCTTTGACCACACCTTTTGTCGAGAGTCTGTCACATAATAGGTCGAAATAACCCTTCATAGTGACCCGATCCATGACTGAAAAGTAGAGTGAGACGGGGTGGATTAAAACCACTCAAACTTTATTATGTATAACACTCATCGTGACAAATCAGATCTAGGTAGGTGTAGGAATTACGTTCGGTCAACATCGAGAATTTTGAAAAACCATATTAAATTCTAAGTGTACGTCGACATTTTTAGTACGTGTCTCTGGGACAATTACGAAATGAATAAAAAAGGTTACTGATGTAGAACGTTTGTGACCATGTCACAGTGTTGGGTATATGACTGTAACTATGTTGGGTGTCTGCAATAATTCCACGGAGGTCAAAATGTACATACACACACATGTGAAGGTACACACATAAATCGTGATACGTCACTCACTCATGTGGTGTCAGTTCCATCTCTAGTAATGGTAGTGAGTTCCTAGGGAACGATGACGAAAATATGTTCGTGTTGGTCAGAAACGAAGGAGATTCTGGGTAGCGATTGTGGACCGATGGCAACTAGAGAGGAGACAAAGATTTTAAAACAGAGTCTACCAATATATTCACCTTATTGTATGGTATATTGAAACCCTAACCGAAGAAAGTGAGTCGGATTAAGCGACTTCTCAGTAGATCAAACACCGTACACAGTTATCAACTAATGATAATGACGACGTCTTATAAGGTACGTTACCTATATGTTGTAAAATTGAGAAGTGGACAACTTCCCGCAGACCTAAAAAAAAAAGGGTCAAAAACCGATAATCCTCATTTCGTCGATATGTATAAGTACATGTATGAAAACACATTTATATTTAAAAATAAAGACTTATCAAGGAAGGATAACTATTTCTCAAAAGGTACCACACATACATACATATGTGTGTGTTACCAAAAAAAAAATTTAAGTATGTAACTTCCTTTAAACAAAAAAAAGAAAGACTCTACCAAAAATAAAAAAATTATGTATGTAACGTCCTTTAAAAAAAAAAAAGAAAGACTCAAAAACCTATGAAGTTCATTTCACGACACTTGTAACTACATAACTAAAAACACATTTATATTTAAAGGTAGAGAGACAGTACTTACGGTTTTCACGTCAACGACCCAGAATATTATCTTACAAATCAAAATAATCTTTGACGGTTTGTTAAAAGGTCTCTCCGACACGGTAAAATGTAAAGGTCGTCGTTTCACACCAACTAGGTAAAGAGAGGTAGGCATAGAGACTAGACAGGTAACAATAAATTAGGAAGTACTACGAGGTTCTAAGGAAGAAATTATTATAGAAAAGAAAAAAAACTTCTAAAAGGAAATCGGTAAAAATTCCCTTTTAGACGATTCCTTTTAAATTTCTAGAAAAAAGGAAACACAGTATTACAGAAATAAATGGTAAGTAAGGACTTCCTGTCAGAGTGGGTCATATCTCAAGTGTGAACTCTCAAGAATAGAAAGTCGTCAACTTTTTCAATATGAATATCTTTACGGTCCTGTTCGTCTTTGGTGGCACCTATTGTCGACAGTCTGTCACCCTTTACTTTGACATCACCCTTCACTTTGACATCACCCTTTACTGTCACTGGGTCTACACCCGAGAAGTGTAGGGAGGTAAGATGGGTCACAACCACTCAAACTTTACTATAAAACTGTATATAAATTAGATCTAAGGAGTGAGAGGTATCACATCCTATCTCTATCGAGAAAGATTATTTTCAGAAATAAAAGTCTTTTTAAATAGACGTGTACGTCAATATTATTTATCCTGTCTCGTTAGGACCCAAGACTAATGGGTCACAAGGGGTCACCATTTTACCATAGATGGTAACATTTTACCATTTTACCATAGTAGAATGTCTTACTATCTTTTAATGGTGTTGGTTCTACAGTTGTACTATGGTAGGTGTCCATAATGACGCTACGAGGGTCAAAGTGAACGTAATTATACACACATAACTCAAGATATGTCAAAAAGTATACATGTCTAGTGCATAGAAGACACTGACCATTCAGCCTTGTCAACGTAGTGACGGTACAAGAGAGTATAAAGAGAAAATATTGGTGTGGGTAGAGTGAAGTTGACTGTAAACGGGAGATGAGGATGGGAGACGGGACAAAGTACCATTGGTACTTAGAGAAGAGGTCTAGATAATAAACAGCGAAGTCGTAACAATATATTTACCTTAGTACACCACAAACTCTAACCAAAGAAGGAAGTCACATTAAGGGATCTCTAAGTAAGTATGACAACACACATCGTTACCAAGGAAGAAAAAATAAAGACTCATAATAAAGTACCACACTTACATGGTCCCAAATAAAAAGACAAGTAGACAACTTTTATAGACACAAAGGCCAAAAACTGACAATTCCCATTTCACTTTCACTTTCACCTCAACGAGTCAGGACAGACTGAGAAACACTGGGGTACCTGACATCGGATGGTCCGAGGAGACAGGTACCCTAAAAGGTCCGTTATCATGACCTCATCTAACGGTAAAGGAAGAGGTCCCCTAGAAGGGTTGGGTCCCTAGTTTGGACCCAGAGGACGTAACATCTGTCTGCCAAATGGTAGACTCGGTTTCAACTATACTTATAAATAAGTAGTCAAGTCAAATGAAGTCAACGAGTCAGCACAGGCTGAGAAACACTTTAGTACTTGACGTCGTGCGGTCCGGAGGGACAGGTAGTTGTTATGGGTCTCAGGTTGGTTTGGGTACAGGTAACACAGTCACTACGGTAGGTTGGTATAGTAGGAGACAGTAAGGGAAGAGGAGGACGGGGGTTAGGGAGGGTCGCAGTCCCAAAAAAGGTTACTCAGTTGAGAAGCGTACTCCACCGGTTTCATGACCTCAAAGTCGAAATCGTAGTAAGGAAGGGTTTCTTGTGGGTCCTGACTAGAGGAAATCTTACCTGACCAACCTAGAGGAACGTCAGGTTCCCTGAGAGTTCTCAGAAGAGGTTGTGGTGTCAAGTTTTCGTAGTTAAGAAGCCGTGAATCGAAAGAAATATGAGGTTGAGAGTGTAGGTATGTACTGATGATCTTTTTGGTGTCACAACTGATCTACCTGGAAACAACCGTTTCATTACAGAGACGAAAAATTATACGACAGATTACAACCAGTATTGAAAGGAAGGTTCCTCATTCGTAGAAAATTAAAGTACCGACGTCAGTGGTAGACGTCACTAAAACCTCGGGGGGTTTTATTTCTGACTGTGACAAAGGTGACAAAGGGGTAGATAAAGGGTACTTCACTACCCTGGTCTACGGTACTAGAAGCAAAAGACTTACAACTCGAAATTCGGTTGAAAAAGTGAGAGGAGAAAGTGAAAGTAGTTCTCCGAAAAATCAAGGAGAAGTGAAAGACGGTATTCCCACCACCAGAGACGTATAGACTCCAATAACTATAAAGACGGTCTTTAAACCTTTTGAGTCGTCACCGGTGTCCTGACCTTTTCCAGTCAAAAGTAAGGTTAGGGTTTCTTTCCGTTACGGTTTCTTACGAGTTTGATGGTGTGTTAACGTGAGTCGAGTGTGTGATCATTTCATTACGAGTTTTAAGAGGTTCGGTCCGAAGTCGTTATGCACTTGGTACTTAAAGGTCTACAAGTACGACCAAAATCTTTTCCGTCTCCTTAGTCTGTAGTTTAACGGTTGTAGGCGACCTAGTAGCTTTTTCGTTCTCTCAAGGTCTTTTTGTAGATAAAGACGGAATAACTGATACGGTTTCGGAAACTGACACACCTAGTGTTCTTTGACACCTTTTAAGACTTTCTCTACCCTTATGGTCTGGTGGACTGGACAGAGAATTCTTTGGATATACGTCCAGTCCTTCGTTGTCAATCTTGACCTGTACCTTGTTGTCTGACCAAGGTTTATCCTTTTCCTCATGCAGTTCCGACATATAACAGTGGGACGAATAAATTGAAGATACGTCTCATGTAGTACTCTTTGCGACCTGACCTTCTTCGTGTTCGACCTTAGTTCTAACGACCCTCTTTACAGTTGTTGACGTAGGAATCAAATATTCTTTAACAGTTTGAGGAAAGGTCCCATCGACATGGTAAAAGGTAAGGAAGGTCGGTACATACTCACTAGACTAAAGAGACGTAGGTATAAATACAAGCAAGGTAACAAGAAGAGGAAGAATTACGAGGTCTTAAGATAATATGAAAAACAATCTTCTAAAAGGATATCGGTAAAATTCGTATTTAGTCAATCACTGTTTATGAAAACCAAAAGGAAACACTTATAAAAAAAAAGAAGTAATGACCTTCTATCAAAGTAGTCTATATCCATACTCCCATCTCAGAAAAGAGTGTCGTAAATTTCTTGTAAAATGATTGTCTTTACAACCAGTTTCGTCTTTGGCCGACCCTTTTACTGTGAGGTCACTACTTAGTCGGTGGAGAGAACCTTATACCGTCACTACTTCTACGAAGTATATAGAATTAGAGAAGGCTAAGACCACTCAAACATTACTATGTATAATATTCATCGTGATAAATTAAACCCAAATAATTGTGGGAATTATACTCGAAAAGGATTAATTTTTAATTCAACAAAAATTTCTTTTAAAATCGACGTGTACGGTAATAATTTTTTTATCTAAAACACATATGAAATGGTTCAAAGGGTGTTTCTATTGTAGAATGTTTTAATATTATGTTATAGTCTTGGTCCTATATCTGTAACTATTTTACGTGCCTAAAATAACTCGATAGAAATCAAAATACACATAAACACACACAAATACAAACACATACACTAAATTATAATATAGTAAAACGTTGGACTTATGTAAAGGTATAGGAGGTACTGTCAGTTCTAAGTCTTGTAAAGGTAATGGCGTTCCTAAGAGGGAAAACGGGAAATAAAATAAAAATAAAAAATAAATAAAAAAAATAGGTTTTTATAAAATAACGGAATCTCTTAAACCCTTCTTACAAATAAAAATCTAGGGGTGGGGTGTAACTTTGTTTTATATTATTTTCCTTACAGTGTCGTCATTTACCCAGTAAGACTTCCCGTTATGTCTTAATAGAAATAAAAAGATGGCAAGAAGAGAGTACGAGGATGGTGATGGTAAGGGACATGGACGGGAGTCGTTGATGATTAGACAAAAGTAAGAAATATTAAAACGGTAAAGTTCTCAAAATATATCTGAATGTATTATACATTGGAAACCGCTAACGGAAAAAGTAAGTGGTATTAAGGGACCTCTAAATAGAATTCAACGACACATCTAGTTATGAAAAAATAACAACTCATGAGGTACCATACACACATGGTAGCAAATAGACAAGTGGTCAACTTCCTAAAGACTCAACAATTGTCAAAAACCGATAAACGTCATCTCGATGACACTTACGAGCACATATCCAAAGACATACTTGTAGTCAAAAGTGAAGAGACCCGATTGTGGGTTCTCGTGTCAATCAACGTCCCAGGATACTATTAACATTCGACTCAAAACATTTTATAACGGTTTGACAAAAGGTCACATCGACATGGTAAAATATCAGGGTGATCGTTACATACTTACTAGATCAAAGAAACGTACACATAAAGATGACAAAGAAAAAATAATAAATATAAAAATCTTTCAAAAAATAATTTTTTTAAACCCCTCACGACGTAGTGTACCGTACACCCTACAATCAAGGGACTGGTCCCTAGTTTGAGTACCGAAGACGTTACATTCGTGACTCAGAATTGGTGGCCTGGTGGTCCCTTCAGGGAAACAAGAGAGATCACAAGAAAGAAGGAAGGAGTACGAGGTTTCAAGGAAAGAAGTAGTGTAGGAAAAGCAGTCGATTCAGTCGGCACTGTAAAAAAAATCAAAAGAAAACAGATCCCTACAGAAATAAAAAGGAAGTAAAGACTTACTATCAAAACAGACTTTATTTTTAATGACAACTCTAAAGAACAGAAAGTCATGAACTTTTACAAAAGGAATAGTTTTACAACAAGTTTGTCTTAGGTCGTGTCTTTACTCAAGACTTCGTCTCTTAGTACCTTCACATTATTTTTTACTGTCATTGGTTGTTTGCCTAAGTCTTGGAAAGAAGCATCGAAGACCTAAACCACTCAAACTTCACTGTGAACAATACTCATCATGAGATTAAATCTGGGTAGTCGTAAGAATTATAATTAAGAATCACTAACGAAAAAGTTGTAATCTGAAAAGTAAAACTCTATAAAGTCTTAGTTTACATCAACGTTCTTCACTATGTCTCTCTAGAATACATGAGAAATGGGTTATAGAGGGTTATCATAATAAAATGTTTTTATGTCATTTTATACTGTTGATTCTAAAACTCTAACTATACTAGGTGTCTAGAAAAGTCTACATGACTCAAAATGAACATAAACACACACACACACACACACACACACACACACACACACACACACACAACCAAGAGACGTGGAAACATTTCACAATTCCAAACCTATAAGTGGTGATGGTCAGTACTATGTCTTAACAAGACAGTGAGAGTTCTTGGTAGAAAACGGAAAAATATTTGTATGGGTGTAGAAAGAACAGTAAGGAATTGACGGAAGTAGACGTTGGGTAGGTTTATAATTACACAAGAGAGATATTAAAACAGTAACGTTCTGTTACAAGATAATTAGCTGAGTATAATAAATTATAAAGTTAAGTAAACTCAAGTCAGGGAGTCAGCACAGGTTGAGAAACGTTGGGGTACTTGACGTCGTGGGGTCCGGAGGGACAGTTAGTGGTTGAGGGTCTCGGATACGTTCGAGTACAGGTAACTCAACCACTACGGTAGGTTGGTAGAGTAGGAGACAGCAGGGGAAGAGAAGGATGGAAGTTAGAAAGAGTTGTAGTCCCCGAAAAGTTTACTCAGTCGAGAAGCATAGTCCACCGGTTTTATAACCGCAAAGTCGAAGTTGTAGTCAGGAAGGTTACTTGCGCGTCCTGACTAAAGGAATTCCTACCTGACCAACCTAAAACGTCAGGTTCCCTGAGAGTTCTCAGAAGAGGTCGTGGTGTCAAGTTTTCGTAGTTAAGAAGACGTGAGTCGAACGAAATATCAGGTTGAGAGTCTAGGTGTGTACTGATAACCTTTTTGGTATCGGAACTGATCTGTCTGGAAACAACCGTTTCATTACAGAGACGAAAAATTATACGACAGATCCAACCAGTATTGAAAGAAAGGTTCCTCATTCGCAGAAAATTAAAGTACCGACGTTAATGGTAGACGTCACTAAACCCTCGGGTCTTTTTATTTCAGTCGGTGACAAGGGTGACAGGGGTAGATAAACGGTACCTCACTACCCTGGTCTACGGTACTAGAATCAAAAGACTTACAACTCGAAATTCGGTTGAAAAAGTAAGAGGAGAAAGTGAAAGTAGTTCTCCGAAAAATCCAGGAGAAGTGAAAGACGGTAGACCCATCACAGTAGACGTATAGACTCCAATAACTATAAAGAGGGTCGTTAGAACTAAGGTCGAACACGAAGAAGGTCGGGTCGCAAAGAGTACTACATGAGACGTATATTCAATTTATTCGTCCCACTGTCATATGTCGGAACTGCATGAGGAAAAGGATAAACCTTGGTCAGACAACAAGGTACAGGTCAAGATTGACAACGAAGTACTGGACGTATACCCAAAGAATCCTCCGTCTAGTCCACCAGACCGTAAGGGTAGAGAAAGTCTTAAAAGGTGTCAAATAACACACTAGGTGTGTCAGTTTCTGAGGGAACTCTAGGTAGGTTCAACGACGTACATAATCATCAAGGAAGGAAAAAACAACGACTCGCGATAAGGTACCTTAACTACATGGTACTAAACAAATAGACAAGTGGATTACTTCCTATAGACCCAACAAAGGTCAAAAATTCATAATTCTCATTTCAACGACATTTGTAAGAACATGTCCAAAAACAGACTTGTATCAAAAGCGAAGGGATACTATTTACGAGTTCTCGAGTCAACGACCCATCATACTATTAACGTACAATTCAAAATATTCTTTGTCCGTTTGATAAAAGTCTTACTGACTAAAATATCAGGGTGGTCGTTACATATTCATTAACTAAGAGAGACGTAGGAGTGACGGTAAACCATAAAAGTGATAAAAATTTTTAAAATAGGTAAGACTATCCATATGTAATTATGAAACAACACCCAAATTATACGTAAACGGAACCTATTACCACACATCGTAGAAGTGTACACGATTAAAAGGTAGACATACAAGAAATAGACTTTACAGACAAGTAATTAAAAAAGAAAAAAAATGACGACACAAAACCCTCAACAAATCTATAAACCCTGTGATTAGAAAACAACAAATACACCAAACGTTTATAAAAGAAGGATAGACGTCGAAAGGAACAGTAGGAAAGATGTCCACAAAAACAAAACAAAACGTCTCTCTTTTAAAAATTAAAAAACTCCAAGTTAAATATGAAAGAAAAATACCTAAAATGTGAAAATCATATCTCAGACACTTGAGAAACAGATCAGGAACTAGGGGTTAAAAAAGAGGACAAAAAAAGATTTCCAAAATATAAAATGTCAAGTGTAAACTCAATTAAAACATATTCCACACTCTACATCCAACTCCAAGAAGAAAATAAAAAAAAGGGATACGGATAGGTCAACGACGTCGTGTTAGAAAGGAGGTAACTTAACGAAAATATGTCATTATATTTTTGGTAATCTAGATAAAGACCCAAGAGATAACAAAAGGTGACTAGATACAAAGATGGGGAGACGGTTTGGTGTTGGAACACTAACAACAACAATATGTCATTTGCAACAGTAGTCCATCTAACTAAGGACGATGAAATAAGAAGAAAAAGTTGTTAGTAAATTTTATAAGATCCAGGACACGGAAAGGTAGGAGTAAAATCTCATTCGAACAAATACAAAGGGGGGTTTTAACGACCCTAAAACTACCCTTAACACAATTTGGGTGTCTAGTTGAACCCGAACATCTAAGGAAAAAACCCCCTCGAAAAATTAACGTTTAGATTAAAGGAACTACCAATATCCTGATCTATCAGAGACAGTCTCTTTCTTCCGTTACCATGGGGTGAGGTCATCAGAACGGACCTTTTAGGGTACCTACCTCCTCGGACCACCCGACGTCAGGTACCCCAGCGACTCCCAGCCTGTGCTGACTCGTTGAAGTGAAAGTGAAAAGGGAAAGTACGTAACCTCTTCCTTTACCGTTGGGTGGGGTCACAAGAACGGACCTCTTAGGGTCCCTACCCCCTCGGACCACCCGACGGCAGATACCGCAGCGTGTCTCAACCTGTGCTGACTTCACTGAATCGTCGTCGTCGTCGTCTAACAGAGACATTAGAACCAATTTAAAATCATAAACGTTAAAACCCTCTTAACCATGTCAAGAAGATTCAATAGTTTAGACACTCCCATTTGACTTTCATAAGGGATAATAGAAAAATTACAGACGATTTATAGGGTAACGTAAGGACTATAACTACTAAACATAGTGGAGAGAATAAAAACACTCAGAAAGATCTCCAAATAATCGAAATAATTAGAAAAAACTCCATGGTCGACAAACGAAGTAAAGAAAAGGATAAAAAGGATAAAAGTAAAAGTAACTAAAGACGAAAAATAATAAAGTAATAAAAAACATATAAAACACAAAGAAAATGAGAAGCGAAAGCCACGTCCTTGAAACTAATATCTAAACCCTGAAAAGGGAGAGAAGATTACATTCTTAAATCACGACATTTAAAGTGAAAGTCATAGTGAAATCAACGTAGGGTATATAAAACTACACAACATAAAAATAATTCAGGATATGTAAAATAGTACAGGTACCTTTACAGGAGAAATACATAATTAATCTTTATACGACAAATTAAAGATTCACAAATTTCTAAAAGAAGAAAGATAATAACTACAGATTAAACTAAGGTAATACCAGTCTGTTATATGGTATATAATAAAGTAAAGAAAATTTAAACAACTCTAAAAAGAGACCGAGTCTTACACCAGACAGAACCACTTACTACGTGTTCGTAAACTGTTTTTATACATAAGACGAAAATAACCTACCTCACTCACTATCAGTGAGTTAGCACAGGTTGAGAACCACTGGGGTCCCTGACATCGGACGGTCCGAGGAAACAGGTACCTTAAGAGGTCCGTTCTTATGACCTCCCCCAACGGTAAAGGAAGAGATTTTACTCTTAGGACAACCAACTAACATAACAAACCCAGAAGATATAGAAACCACAAAAAAGACCAACAAGGTGGTCAACGACTCTCCTCCCACAACTCCAGGAGTCTATATTGACATCTAGACTAATAAAGAGGAAACTTGAGAAAGTGAAAAACGAAGTACATAAAACTCTGAGAGAACAAACCATATAATTCCTAATAATACAGAAGGACCCCCCAACTCGGAAAGTAGGAAAAACAGAGATCATTGAATCAAACGAGACTTCAGATGAAAAATTTTTCTAAATAAATAAAAACCGACATGACCCAGAAGTAACGACACGGACCCAAAAGAGATCAAAGACACACACCCGAAAAGTAACGTCACCGAAGAGAACAACACCTCGTACCCGAGATCCTCCCGACCGAAGTCATCAACTTGACACAGGGGACCTAACCGTCCACCTAAGAATTGGAGATCTAGTGGTCCCTTCGGACACTTCAGATAAAATAGACTATAGGTGTTTGATGAGAAAAAAATAACAATTATAAACGTGCCATACATAAAAAGATAGTAAAATGAAAGTTAAATAACTACAGTAACTTGAATATCTAAAAGAACATCTACCGTATATCAACCCAGAACAAAAATAAATGAAATAGTTAACGACGGTAAATTAACTATACCAATTCAGTAAATGTAAATTTCATTAATAACTATAGTCCCAAAATTCAGACGGTAAAATAATAAAAAAGAAACAAAGGACTAAAATAAAGAACGTAAAGACACCCAATGGACTTGTAAAAGATCATAAAGTAGAACTAAATAAACAAAAACTCATATAACGAAGCATATCAAAAGGAAGACCAGTGAGACCCACAACAATATATACATACACCGAACAGTGTCAGACGACCATAGTTGTGAAATGAGGAGTCTTACTACACAACTTTGAAATTGAGATCAAAGGAAACGGGAAGAGTTAAAATTGATAGTAACGGAATCACAGTTTACCATAAGAGTAAAGTCAGTAATGTATGCTTAATGTTTTGACTACTATCATAACATAAACGGTTATAAAGACGAGAAAGACAAGAAATAAGGAAAAATAATAACTTATTATAAGACTATAACTTAAATGGTCTCAAACAAATTGGTAAGTGGACAACTTTCTGTAGACCCAATACATGTCAAAAACCGATAATACTTATTTCTACAATTCTTGTGTACGCCTAAAAACAGTAGTACTCGAAGATAAAGAGTAACGGGTCTAAAGATTTACGGGGTCTTTAACGACACAGTACATCATTAATGTCCAAATCAAAATATTCTTTGAAGGTTTGACAAAAGGTCAAACAAGGTAAAATGTAGAGAGGGTCGTTTCATACTTACTAACTTAAAGAGACGTACATGAAAGGACGAGAAAAATAACAAGAAAGAAGGAAGGACTACGAGGTTCTAAGGAAGACAGTAGTATTGCAAAGACAAAGTTCTAGAAGGAAAACGGTAATAAATTCTCATCCAGACGATTAGCTGTTTGTAAAATTTAAAAGAAAACAGACTATTACAAATAAACGAGAAGTCTGGACTTCTTATCAAAGGAGATATGTCTTAAACGTCAACTCTGAAGAAAAGAAAATCGTAAACATGGACATTTTCATAACCACTGTCTTCTTTTGTCGTACCTTTTGTCTGGACTTTGTTACCTAGTGGGTTAACATGACCTTCTACTGTTATCGGTTCGAAGAAGGAGTAGTAGACAGGAGTCCGGAAGGTCAAAACCACTCACACGTTACTCTGATAAATTGGATATAAGAAGTCGAATGAACCCTGAAGGGACCACCGAGTCTACCATTTTACAGACAGATGTCACGCTCTCTGGGCCCAAGTTAGGGACCCAACCCTTCTAGGGGACCTCTTCCTTCACCGTTGGGTGAGGTCATATAACGGACCTTTTAGGGTACCTGTCTCCTCGGACCTTCCGATGTCAGGTACCCCAGCGTTTCTCAACCTGTCCTGACTCGTTGAAGTGAAGTGAAGTGAAGTCGAATGAACTATGTTTGCAAAAAAAGGATAAGACTCCTGTCCAAAATCTACTATAATCATTATTCTTTATTATAAATAACTCATACATGATACACGTTCTGTGACAGGACTAGTTGACTGTACGGAGAAGAGAAAATTATAAGTATTACTGAAGTACTATATCGATGAACATAATGGGTGTAAGGGTTTTAGTGTCTCGACCACTCACCGTCAAGACCTTGAGATCGGGTCAAGAGAGACTGAACTTTCAAGTACAAAGAATTGTAGAGAACACAACGGATAGTTCGGTGCCACCGTCTCTACTCTTGTGGGGTCCAAGGCACCGGAGATTCCAGTTCAGAAGGATTATGAATGATCAATATACAGGGATGAAGATTCATCCATTAGATAATAATTATAGGTACCCGTCCCGAGTTGTATGAAAAAGACATTTCCCGATCTATTATTGATAAAATCCGAAACACCCGGTAGATCACAGACAGTGTGGATGAGTCGAGACGACGACATCATACTTTCGTCGGTGTCCATATCCATTCACTTAGTTACACCGACACACGGTTAGATTGGAATAAATGGTTTAGACCACCACCCTAACCGGACACCTGACACCAAACCACTAACAGTAGGGTCTCCTCTGGGAAAAAGAAATTTAATAAAATAATGGGTTTGATCTTCTTTGATTTTTTTAATACAAGAAACATATTTCATCCGTGACACTATACGACAACAATCTTCATATTTAAACTCTTTTGAAAGACTTCCCATTAAACAAATTTTTAGACACTTTCATAAGTAAAATGAACTGAGTCATTAGGGTGAAGATAGGTTTCTATATTATTTTTTCTAAACGTAATTTTATAACCATGTTATTAATTAAAAATATCTGAGTACTCTTTAACCTTTGTCAAGTTATTCGTTGGTATCTCTTAATCAATGTATATATGGACCATATATGGTGCTATATACTCCGTCATTCGTATTGTCAAACCTCTTCCGTTACCGTGGGGTGAGGTCATGAGAACGGACCTTTTAGAGTACCTGTCTCCTCGTACCATCCGACATCAGGTGCCCCAGCGCTTCTCAGCCTGTACTGACTCGCTGAAGTGAAACTGAAAAGTGAAGATACGTAACCTCTTCCTTTACTGTTGGGTGAGGTCATAAGAACGGATCTCTTAGGGTCCCTACCCCCTCGGACCACCCGACGGCAGATACCCCAACGTCTCTCAGCCTGTGCTGACTTCACTGAATCGTCGTCGTCATCGTCGTCGTCGTTCGTATTGTCAATTTTCGTGCCTGATGACTCAGTCTGACGGACACAAGTTTAGGACCGAAACACAGAATGATTGATATACTGGATTATAAGAGACTGGATTTATAATCAAAGAAATAGACACTTCACTGTTTTTAATATCACGGATGAAATATCTTAACACTCCTAGTTTACCCTATTAAGTGAATTTCGAGAATTGTGTTACGGGTCTTGTATTCACGTTGTATTTACAGTGAACAGTCCTTTTAGTACTACTATCCTTATGTCTGAACCTTTTTTTACCTTTTACCTCTTTATACGTTTCATATTACTATTGACTTTTTTTCGTCCAAGGTTCGATGTATATTCCATATCAAAGTCAAAACACAACTCTTTTTTCTTATCTTTTGTAATCCAAACTCCGTGAACCGTATTGTGGTCTGTCTTAATTGAATATTTTGATCGAGATATTGGTCGTCGCACTAGAACAAGTTTATTGAATGGAAGCAACCCGGAGTCAAAGAAGTAGACAATTCACTCTTATCCAACAATCCTACTACTTTGACTCGAATATCTACATTTTATAAATCGTATCACGAACTATATGTCATCTATTAGATATTTACGATAAAGTTTTTTAAAGTTTAATATAGGTGAGTGTGAAAGATTTAACAGAAGTCCCTGGTATATGAGTGAGTCATTATATGGAGACTCACATGAAAATGTTAAATCTTCCCTCGTTACCCTAGAGTCTCGTTACACTAATATATACGTGGACACCGGATTCTTAATTTAAATAAGTTCTGTTACTTGACTAATCAAGTTCATGTCGTTTAAGTTCTGATTGTTTCCACTTTGTACGATTGTCAATACGTCTACCGTAGTTTATCTGAGTAAATTTTTTTTCTACTTTATTCATATCTTTTTTTAAGTGGGTTCATCTTTTAAACACTTAATTTTTAGTTAATCAAATTGTAAGAATATGTGAAATAACCATTGGAACGTACTTTTTTTGTTCCTAAAATTAAAACGGGATATAAAAATTTCCTATAGAACCACTAGGTTCTTCTTTACAGTCTTACGAACTATAAGTAAACTACCGACATGTTTTCTTCCGGTATGGATCCGTACGTCGGACGATGAACCAAGCATAAAACAAGAGGTTCCTTTAGGACTAAAGGTCGAGTCATCCATAGTCAAGGGTTCCGACGGTTAGGGACCTAGGTTTGTTTTACCGACGTTATTCTCCATACATCCCTGAAGGAACCACCAGGTCACGGATTCTGAGACACGAAGGTGACGTCTCCCACACCCGAACTAGGGACCAGTCCCTTGATTCTAGGGTGTACAGTGTACCGTACCCCTTTTTTTATCTCCATACATTTCAGTAATATCCTAGAAACAAGTAAATCAATAGACTACCCACAATAACTATCAACTTCTTTATTACTATTTCATACACATTTAGAATCTTGACAAGTGAAAAAGTGGAACAGATTGGATCTAAAAATGTTAAATCATCACATATTACCCATCGTTGAAGATTTCTTATTTTGCACAAGTATCTGACTAGTTTATTCTATTTGAAATAACCAATACCAACGAATACCAATTATGATCCAGTTAAGGAGTCACGACTTTGAACCGTGATTTTTTATTCCTTTTTCGGTTTTATTCTTTTTCACCCTTTTATTTCGTGCAAAGTAACGATCCTTGACTGTTGTGTCTTTATCGTAGAGTATTAATTAGGTGAGACCGGAGGACGGAAGAACAAAAGGTCATTACACATACCTCCAGGACCTTGAGAATCCGTGATTCTTATGTTGTTACTTATTCATCAAGACTGGTGTCCTCAAGTGTCAGATCTTTTCCTGTGTAACCCCTTTGTCTAGTTAAGGTAAGGTCACACCGTTACACCTTTGAGTCTCTCGTCTCGTGGATGAAACTCCCATAATCCCTCCTGAAGGATTCCTATTCTGTAAATCTTTTCTAAGGAATCGATGTATTTCTTTTGTCTTTCTCACAAGATCCGTCTCCCTCATCGAACACCCCTTCTATCTGTACATTATACGTGTTCATTGACCTAGTACTCCACTATTACAAACATTATTATGACAAAAGAGGAATGTCCAAAGGAAGACAAAAATCTAGATTAAATAGGTATCCCAATAATTTCCCATAATCGTGGACTTTATTAACTGAAAAACATTGTGTAAAAAAAAGGGGATTTCGTGGTTTTGGAGTAGTACCCGAGGAATCCAGTCACAAAATCCCTTAACGTGTAACCTTCTTTACTCTATAAGTCGATTCGTAGGAGAAACTCATCTTAAGGATTTGAGAATGAATCTCTTTTCTTACTGTTACTTTTTCTCTTTTAAAGTCATAAAATTTATTTAAAAAAACAGTCAAAGAAACAATAAAGGGGGAATTAAAAGGACTTAAGAACCACGATAAACGTCTTGTAGACCGTCGTCAAAAAGGGTTGATACTAAACTCACTTGTACCTCTTCTCACCGTTCGGACATAAAGGTTATAGTTAAGAGACTAGGCGTTAAATACAAGCTCTTCTTGTGGTCATTCACTAAAAAAATAGATTTATACCAGTGACGACATATTCATGTATGACGTATGTTGAGGTCTTGACTACCCTACTGTATGTTCTAGAAGTCGGGTACACGAGTCTAAGAAATCAAATCTCCGTTCCACACAAGAGAACGTAGGACGGACAAGTAAAGTGAGAAACTGTAAAACACGGGGTATTTTTATAGGATTTCTATTTTATTTATGTCACAATATTAATCATATAAAGTTCGGTTCCCAATGTGGTCTTTTTCTAAAGTTGATGTTTCTATAAACCGTTCAGAAAAAGTCCTAGGGTGACTCATTTTCTCGTCTGGCACCATGATGAATCGACAAGATTACCATCAATCCTTACCGTGTCTTCTTTTCCTTCCATGAAGTAATGAACAAGTGAAAGTCACTACCGTCTTTGACCACTTTTACTACGTATAGTACTCCAATTCAAAAGTGTCTATAAAATATTAGACAAATCGATGTACCATTCACCCTTAGACTGAAGAGAGAGTGGCTAGGATAGAAGTCTCACGTAAACTCAAAAAAAAAAAAAAATTTGTGTTTGTCCAGTCATCCCTTCTCTCAGTACAGATAACGGAAGACTACTTCGTAAATTGTATTACTGTTAAGAATTGAAGATGGGTGGAGAGATTTCGGGGGTAAAATAAGAGTGGTATAGATCAGTGAGGACACAGAGATCTCACTCAACTACCTTTGACAAACGGTTCTTATAAACATCGACTCGAATATAAAAGAACCACTTACCGAACTAAAGTCACTATTGAGTTCGTGGTAGACATACTTTGGTTTAGACGAATAAAAAGTGTAAGGGAAAATATAGGATGTTTTTAATGTGGAATTTGTAAACTTACATTTTAATACTATGACGGACCTTTACCATTAAACTTATAACGAATCCGTAGTCTTCTCTTCGTCGTAGACGGTCACGGACGACACAGGAACTAATCCTCTTCCTATCCAGGAATGATGAGTTTCACCCAGGCACCTGGTCGTCGACGTCGTGACCTTTCGAACACTCTTTCCGTCAGAACTCAAAGTATGGTCTGATTGACTCCGTCTTAAACTTAATATCGGTCTGGGGGTCCACTAAAAACACGTGTAACTTCAAGTTCTTCGGGATTAGATCTCGTCACCAGTTGAGATCCATATACAATTTTTGTACACTCCGTGAATTTTTTTTTCAATCATTACGACCTCGAGAGGGAGAGGGAGGTGGTCTCTAAGACCAACTTAAACGGTACTCACCCCGGGGTCGTGACGAAATTCTTTTGTGTTCTAGAGATCCCATTAAGTTTACGAGTTTACATGTCTGTCTAATCTTCTGGTGACCCCTTTCTCTTTTTTTTTAATTCTTTTTTGTTGGAGTTTCAACAGTAGAAACTCTTTGAGTACATAAGTAAATAAATACTATACAAGTAATTCGTGAATAAAACACGGTTGTTGACAACAAACAACAACACCAAATCAGTGACTCAACACCACAGAACTGAGAAAAACGTTGGGGTCCCTGACATCGGGAGACCCGACGGAGACAGGCACCCTGAAAGGTCCGTTCTTATAACCTCACACAATGGTAAAGGAAGAGATCCTCTAGAAGGACTGGGTCCCTAACTTGTTAGCAAAGACCGTAACCGTCCGCCTAATAAATGATGACTCGGTGGTCCCTTCGGGTAAATCAAGCAATCTGACGATGATTTACGGGGTTCCCGGCTGAGTAACCCTTTCTGGGACTACAATCCTTTCTAACTCCCGTCCTACTCTACCAACCTACCGTAGTGACTGAGTTACCTGTACTCAAACTCGTTTGAGACCCTCTGCCACTTCCTGTCCCTTCGGACCACACGACCTCAGGTACCCTAGTCCTTCTCAGTCTGTTACTAACTCACTGACTTGTTGTTGTTTCAGGGGGTTCTTCGTCGCTCAGTACCGTCGACCTCCTCCTTAGGTGGATATCAAAATAAAGTACGGTGTCTCCTAAGGACACGAAGTCGGGTCGACTAATCTTTGTCAACGAAGAAGTAGTGGGACCTCCTTGGACCATTTACTACTTCGTACAGGTATAAAAGGGTGATACCCTGAAACAAATATCTATGTTAAAACACAAAGTTGTCTTTTGACAAGTATTGTTACCTCCCGGATGGTTTGCGTTTTCTCTAAGCTTACTACTTTCTCTACCACTACTGTTACGTTCATCAAGGGTCCAAAGAGTCGTTCTTCGATAGAGTCTTTGTTCTCTTGTACCCTTAAGAGGGGTCTTGTCGTCGCGATAGGGACTTCCTTAAGTTCTTGGAAGGTGACTACCACGTCGTCAGAGAATACTTTGTGATCCACTCACAATTTTATTCAAGAGAACGACTATTTACAACTTAAAGTCACTACGTAAACACCCCGGGAATAAAAAGACAGATGAAAATACATACAAACTTTTAAAAGTACTCTTTCGATTTATTGAATTTAGAGAATATAGACACTAATTACTTGATATCTCTGGATCAAGACTCTGACTATCAAAAATTGTAATTTGATTCAGATAATAAAAAGGAAACTTTTCACCAAGAGTCGACTAAGGAAACTGACCACACTTGAGAGAGTCCAATCAGTGGAAAGAGACGTCCATTTTCTCCTCGATGTCGACCTACCTGGTCCTCGTCAAGCCCCAGAACCAGAGACACACGGTCCGTGTGACATCTACGAAGTATTTCACAAAAACGTACTTAATTACTTAGAGCAAGTAGTCTTGTGACCGGGAGTGACGATCGATTCACGACCTCCGTATCGGACGAAACAATCACAGTTCATCCCACCCAAGACATCCACTGACACGTGAGTGTGGAACGTACGGAAAGGGGTCCTACGACCTCAAATCACCATGGACTCCATCCTTTTGACAAAAGACAGAAAGGAACCGGGAGGTACAGTCGGGATTCATCCGATAATGGATACTTAGACTAGTCTGTTTTAATAAATTTATTACATAGAAATATCATATAAAAAAGGTAATATTAGTCCAACATACATGTGGTACCTTTGTTTGAGACCGGTTTAATATGGTGGTGTTGTTCTAGTGACCCGTTTATCAAGGATCTAATTTTCCTCGTCTCTTGTTTGTCGGTGTCCGTCCTCGGACTCGTCGGGACTCTGGTACCGTAGACCCCAGGTAACTATAGAGACCCCGAGACACAGACATCGAAGGTACTAAAAATCCAAGATCAAAAGATAACAGTAACAAGTCTAAGGGTCCTCTCCCTTAGGTCAAACCCGTCGAATCCAGTGTCCAGAGACTGGGACTGAGTCGATCTTAGTCTCCTGTCCCGTCGATTCGTCTACCGCTCGGTCCGTCGGTAGTGTTAAATACACATCAGATAATACGGTAAAATAACTTTTGACCTTATATAAAACCTCCTTTCTCTTCAAAGGTGTTAGTTCTATTGAATTGTTTGATAACACCTGTAAAATTAAAAGAGGGTCGAAAAAAAAGAATACTTGTAAAATTTCTGAATACCAGAGGTATATTAATGAGAAGAAACTTTATATACAAAAAGGAATTTTTATAGGTCAGAAGTATTAGTAAAGTAAAATTGTCCGTATATTGTAAAGTAACTCATTCATATTGTATTAAATAAATCGATGAAGGGAGAGAAACAATAAAAAACAAAAAGTAAACTTCTGAAAAATCTCTTTTAGTAGTTAGTACTTTTAGTACGGTGGTTTTTCCTTCTTAACATGTATAAAACCTAAGAAAATTTAATACAGGAGTCTTAAACTTAATGGTCCAATTTATCATAAATGGAAAAAAAGACTTGAGCTATTTATAACGATCTAATTGGAATGTCTACAATTCAGAAACCTCACTTAAAAATTTTATTAAATTATAGAGAACGATTAACAACCTAGACCCACTGAGTTGTCAAATATGAGAATGGGGAATTTACTACCTAAAGGTTCTACTTTTTATACAAATAACATTCTTAGTATACAAATAGATTATATAAAAGAACTTGTTCATTAAGAAACAATATACATGTTATATTATGAAATTTCATACTAATTAAATTAGTGATACCTGACTTCTTTCTGCCACTACTAATCCGATATCTCAACTCTTTATTTTTGTCCGAATTTTAAATAAAAATTCAAGTTCATTGAATAGATTTTATGTTATAAGATTCTATTCAAACAACTATAAATAAAAAATAAAAATAAAAAAATAATCAAAAAATTAAAAAAATTAAAATTTTAGAAATTAAGAATGTACACAAGGGTTTGTACTTGGGGGGAGGGTGGAGGGAGGGGTATTGTAGAGACACCCAGTAGGGGTACGTGGTCGGGGTTCGTACGACATAGGACGCAGTCTGTATCTGACCGCTAAATTAAGAATGTACTATCATATGTACAATCTTACGGTAAGAGGGTTTAGTAGGGTGGGAGAGGGAGAGGGAGACTCTCAAACAACTATAAATTTACTATTTGTTATGGTTTATTTTTTGGGATGTAAAATTTTAATATTTATAAAATTATTCTTAGTACTAGGAATTAAAACTTTTTCGGAAAAAATATTCATCCTTTTGTTAAGTACTTTTGATGAATCTTAAAAACTACGTTATTTTTAATTAAAATTTATTAATGAATCTTAAACAATGGTTTACATTACAATTTTGACTAACATAGGATTTTCTATCGTCTCATGACTTAACAGGAGAATTGTTAGTCTCGTACATGGTAATATAGTCCTCACTAAGGACAGAGTAAAGATTACGACAGAGTACTATGTGATTTTTCAATTTCGAAAGTAAAAAAATCGGAGAGTTAAAGAGCAAAAAAAATTAACATGTTTAAAAATAAACTTGAAGTAAGGTAACTATGTAGTCGAATCCATTTTGACTGTAGAATTGATATGACTTAGAAGGTTAAGTAATCGTGTCACATTATCCGTCTAAGACTCCACTGAAGTTCTAGCGACAAATACGTAACACGTACGACTTACGTATAGGGGAACTCACATAGGACGATTACTTACAATTTAGGTGATTAGGTGTGAGTTCCCCTTTACGTCCGAGAGTTTAAGAACTCGGAACTTTCAAATCGTTTTAGTTGAAAAGATAATGTTGCAAAATTTTTTGAACTTGCATTGTAAACGGTACTTTTAGCTGTAGAAGAAAGGGAAAACGAAGATCTTATAGAACCTCTAGGTTCATCTTTATATGTCTACGGCTTTAGTGAAGACTAATGTCGTTTTCTCTTCCGAGCGGGTCTCGACAGTCGGTCTATGGAATAAGCGTTGGACAAGTGTCTCCTTCAGGATTCATCACAGGCACCGTCAGTCCTCACACCTCACGAGAGGGACTTGCGGTTATTTTAATTACGAGAAGCTCCAAACAATATACAACTTATACACTCTTATTTATTTTCGTTTCACACAATCTCTCCTATTTCTTTTTAAATAAGTCAAACACATTCAAAACTCCTCTCTCCGACGAGAAAATGATTAAGGTAATCCCATACTGTCCTCGTCCAAGTACTTACACAAAGAAAAACGGAAACCCAAGAGTCCCGATTAACGAGACAGAACTCGTCGTAATAATCTCGTCCTTTCCGTAATAGCTGACACTGAAGACCATACCTGACGGTCTACTTACCTTTGAGTTTGGAAGTAAATGACCCCTAGTTTTAACTTCGACGACCCGAAATAGTCAAACGTCTTCACAATTGTTATCATGCCGTCCAATTAAACGATCAAAAGGGAACACGTGTACTCGTATCATATCTGAAATAGATACTGTATTTATCTACTTTATTATTTCGAAGGTCGTCGTTGAGACACTTTAGAATTTAAATCTGGTTCGTCATTTGTCTCATAAAGAATGAATACAGTGACCATGGGTCGTTTCTATGTCAAGACTCGGGACCGGATTAGAGTCAACCGACCAAGGACGGAAGTATAGTGTGCAAAGTGTAGGTAGCCTAAACTTCTTGTGAACACAAAGTGTGATGTGATTTCTTTAGACTGAATGTCGTGGAAAACATTCGTAAACGATAGAGTAGATTAGGTCATCAAAAGTTTGAAAAAAAATGACGTTGGGTATCATTCTTTATACAAAATGTACACTGAGTCACACACACACTAAAAAATTTTTTGACTTCGTTTTTAAAGTGTTTGTTTTGAATGAAAAAGATATTGTCAATACAAAGTTATAAAAGATAAGATAATTGAAAAAAAATTAAAAATAAAAATGAAATAAAACGAAATGTTATGACATAACCAAAACGGTATGTAACTGTACTTATAAGATAATTGAAATTAAAATTTTTTCACGACGATAATGACTAAAGTGCTGGGTCTTTAACCAGTGTTGAACGTCAAATTTACAGTGACTTGGTCCGTTTTTTAGTTTTGGGTAAAGGAGAATGGAATGTCATTTTTTTTTTTTTTGTCTCAAACATTGGTCAAACCTTTACTTCCACAAATATCTTCTTTATTAGATTAAATTTTTTTACACAAAACAAACGACTAACCATAGTCGTTACCCATTTGAAGTAATAAGAAGATAAGAGTTAAGTGAAAAATAGGATTCTAAAATATTAAACCTCCCTTGAGAAGGCCTTTAATCATCAGTGACTATTTATTACAGGTCTTCGGTTTCTATAACTATATTCTTTGATACTACACTACGAGAGACTCTTGAGTCAATAGTAAATTCTAGAGAAATCTCTTACCAGGTATACCTCTTTCAATTATCCGACATATAAACATTACTCGTTTGTCGGGAATGAGGACGGGGAGAGGGGAGGTAAAGACTTATAGTGTCTTGACCTTTTAATATCGTTATCCTTCATGTAATCCAGGAGAATATGTCGCTTAGAAAGTCTCGTCCGTAAGGGTGACCGTAGACAGTGGAAACTAAGTGGTATAGAGAAATGACCCCCTAAAAAGTCACCTCTGATTGAGACCTCAATTCGTAAATACACGTGTTGGTTTTAGAAAGGGGTGATTCTTTGAAAATACTGATTACAAAGTCTCTTATGTAAAACCCTTTGTTGGTTGGTTAAATCCAAGGAACAACGTCAGATAACTTTCGAAACGTCCACGAACAGAAGGTCCGATAATAGACAGGGTCAAAACGACAGAAACCCTCTACCCTGTTCGGACGAAAGGTATTGAAGAAAAAACAATTATTTTTACCCGTCGTCCTATCTTGAACTATGACTTAGGTCACAGTATGGTGATTTCGGAGGAAGGTCCGATGGTGACTAGACAATCGGAAAACTTACACTTTCCAGAAAATGAAACAGTGTACTGTACGATTTTTAAAACCTGTATGTGACACAAATACCGTAACAGGACTAAAGGGTCGGACAATAAATTTAAAATTTTTAGATAAAAGAAACTGGTCTTATATAATTTATAGTAGTGAAGTTGTACATTAGTTATATTTTTAATGACTGTTCTATCAAATGGGAAAAAGGTCGGATAATTAGGATAGCTTTTCGTCTACTGTAATTACATCGGTTCATTACGACCGGACATCACACTAACGGTCTAGGAAAAGATTCTCGAGTTTCCATGAATCCTTTAATGGATTCTTTCATAGATTCTCGTCGAGACAAGAAGAACAATTGTGGACAGAAGGGGTGGAGAGGGAAACAGGAGGGTGAAAGAGATTCTCATGAGGAACTCCATACAACGGGACAGTGGAAAACACTGTCTTCAAAAGTAAATGGACGTTCTAGATTTCTGAGAATAAAGAAAACAGACTCTATTTGGTTCGTCACCGTTTCTTAAATCGTCAGTATCGAAGAACGGAGATTTTAATACTTTCTGTGACGTCGGAGACCACATAATCTCGGAATAATAATTATCGTATAAAGACACTATGTTACTTATTGTACGATCTACACACAAACTATTTAAATTCTTATTCCTTTCAAATATAACCCATGACTTCTCTCGTCTCCCAAAGGTAGGACCAATATATCGTTCTACTACCCTATAACCCAAACACACACACACACACACACACACACACTAACTTCTTACCACGATAAAGTATAATAATAGGAAAGTCTACTTTTCTAACAAGTCGATTAAATTACTTTCAATGTCAGGTACACAAAATTAATTTCAGAATTACTGGAAAAGTGTCTTTCTCTTTATCATGATTCCAACTTATTTAAGTAAAGAGACTCTTCACTAAAGATTAATTAACAGTATAAAACCCTGAAATGGTGGTCTTAAAGAGGTCCTGTAGATGGGCTGAACACTAGATAGCCTTTTACCTATGCTGACCTTTAACACACACTACCGATACTTATCAATATAAGCATCAGAATCTACACTGGACCTCTCCAGGTGTCTACTTAGTGTCAGTGGAGGTCGTTACTGAGGAAGTTGTCTCAGGTTCGGTTTTCTATGACTGAATCGACTGATTTACAATCGGTAGGTTGGAAAAGAAAAAACGATAACATGGTCGGACATTCAAAGAGTACAATAATTGAGGTTTTAATCGGACAACATCATCGTAACATCTAGTCATAAGTGTGAATTTCTTTATTGAATATAAGAAAAAAACGGGTGTTCCCTCCGTCTTAACGTAACCTTTCTATCCGCTACAAAGTAGAATACTCATTTCGCTACCCGTCATAAGGTTATTCTTGGAGAGTTATTCTCTTATCATCATTTGAGGATTTCTAACAATAATAACGACAAAATTACATCTCATTTTTATCATGTAAATCGAGAATTACTGTCTACATTAGACTTACAATCACTACGTCTATACTCATCACTGAATCTCGGTATGAACCTATCCGTTTGGTATTATGACTCGTGCCATTGAACGACCATAACTGTCAGTTATACAGTTCACTAAGACGTCATGTCTCGAACTCAATTCGATGTGACAAAGTCTTCCCGACATACCGAATGTATATTGGTTTTTTAGAATGTCTAAGAATTAAAGTCTAATTATGTAGATTTAATCAGAAGTCGAAGTGATAAGTGATAATAAAACGTTTATTAAAATATTTGATGATCATTATCTCAATTATATCCTTTCAATTGAATATGGGATCCGTTCTAATTTAAAGTTTAACATGTACGTCTAAATTTTAAACTAAACATAAAACACCATAGAGTTCATAAAGGACATAATCTTCGTCTTAATGTTTTTGTTTTTGACGTATAAACGTCTTTAAAAAGTTCTAAATATATCAATCGAGATAATACCACAAACAAATACATTCAATGATCTGGTCGGGACAGGTTATCTTGAAAGGTAATACAACCATTTTAAGATACTAAAATGTAACGGGTTGTACCATCATCGGTGGACACCGAAAACTCATGAACTCTACACCGATGAATCTACATCCTTAATGGAAAATTTAACATAGAGTAAAATCGATTAATTTTAATTTTAAATTTATCAGTGTACACCTATCACCGATGATATAATCTATCGTGTCTAATCTTACGTGTAAAAAAATTCACAAATTTTAACAGGGGTGTCAAACTCAGTATCAATATATGTGTGACCTCTTCCTTTGTCGTTGAGTGAGATCATAGATAAGAACGAACCCTTTAGCAGTACCTATCTCCTCGGTCCACCCGATGTCAACTACCCCAGTTTTTCTCGTCGACTCATCGAAAGTGAAGTGAAGGTATATATATATTGAAATTATAGTATGGGTAACTCGTTTTATTCAAAGTATTTCCACAAAGTCTAGAATAAATTTGATTTAATCTGGAAAACATAGGTCTTGTTGTTACAAGTTTTAAAGTGTCCAGTCAAAACAATAACATAATCAGGTTATAATTTGTAAATTTTACGGACAAGTATTCTGAACAAAAACTATTCAAATAGAAATCACATAACAAAAGGTTTATTTATGTTATTTATTTGTAGAACAAAAGAATTATGTCTACGAAAAAAAAAGTACATTAAAATATCTTGAAAATGATTACAGTAGCTATGGATAAGGGACCACCGAGTCTACCATTTTCTTAGACGGACGTTACACCCTCCGGACCCAAACTAGGGACCCAACCCTTCTAGGGGACCTCTTCCTTTATCGTTGGGTGAGGTCATGAAAACGGACCTCTTGGAGTACCTGTCTCCTCGGACCGTCCGATTTCAGAAATCCCACCGTTTCACCTGTGATGACTCACTGATTGTGAAAGACGTATCGTAAAAATTAAATTACTATTGTAAAGGTCGGTCCAAGTAATTACACCGTGTCAATCTTACAAACGAAAGAACGAACTATTCGTTTGTCTTATCAAATTAGGTCATTGTCATTAAATGGTAACACCCATATTGACATCCCTAGAACTTTTGACGTTCACAAAACAGGAAGGACCCATTTTGTTCACAATGATTTCGTATTATAATAATATGAAATTATAAATAAATTTATATACGGTCATAAAATTAAAACCAGTCGTTCCGAAGTTACAAATCGAGACCGAAAATGAAAAGAAATATCGGGTATAGGTGTAGATCACTTCATTATAGAAACGTTGTAATCCGTTGTCACCGCTAGATTGGTGTAAGTGAGAACACATCTTCATTTCGTGAACAGTGAGGGAGGAAGTGGGGTTAAATAAAATTGAGTACAATTTAAACGTTACTTAAAAAAAGTGGTACTAATTTTTTTGGGACGTGTAAGTGAGACTCTACCTTATTAACCCTTAGAGTTTACTAGTCATTTTAATTAAACTTTCTAACCGCCCACTGTCCAAATTTAGAGTCCTGTGGTTGTGTCCACCCGTTCTTTGTGAAAAAGACATATTGTGAAGGATAAAACTAAAGTGTCGAAAGTCCACTAGAGCGGTCGGGGAAACCCGGTTCTGGGGACGGGGCGGGGCGGAGGCCCTCAGGGGTCACCCGTCCCGATCCAAAATCGAGTGATCCGACGCGCCTGGCCCAGCCCATTGCGGTCCGAAAGGTCCGCCCCAAGCCAAGACTTAAGGGGAGGTGGGACCCGCCATCGTGCCCTGGGGAAGTGCTCGAAGGCCGACAAGAGCACTCCAAAAGTCGGGGCACTTGGGTGAGAGTCGAGGGCGGGCCGACCGGAGGGTCGCAGGTCCACAGGCGAGGAGACCCCTCTGGCCGGTCCTCTGCGAGAGGAGTCGCGAACGGACTCACCCGTTCAGTCCGAGACCCCGGCCGTCTTTAGGAGCACACTCCCGGGGCGGCTCCCCGGACCAGTGTCACGACGTCGACTCGCGTCCCCGACGAACCCTGATGACGAGCCCGCGACGTCCATGCCAGAGTCGGGGCGATGTTCACGACCAAACAACGGTCAGGGAGCCGGGGAAGACTCAGTGTCAGACCGAGGATCACCCGTTCGGGACACCCCGCTGTGACCTTATCCCCGAGGGTGTTTCACTGGGTGAAACAGTGACCGAAGGACGGTGGTGGACGGGGGTCGGGGAAAGGGTGGACTCCTGAGCCTCTGAGCCCCTCTGTCGTCTCTCCCCGACGCGCCCGTACCCCCTCCCCGTCACACCACACACCTCGGTGAAGGGGCTTGAAGGGTGCGCCACAGACCCCGAGACGCCACGTCTCCCACGAAGTCGGAGTGGGGGACGCAAGATCCGAGGGGAGTCACCACAGGAGAAGTGCTTACTGACCACCAAGGGCACTCCCACTCGCTTCAGCCTCGCTGGACACTGCGGTAGAACTACTGCAGCGAGAATCCGAGCCCAAAGTCGGAGGTGCGCGACCTCACCTTTGAATCATAATCAATAAGTTCCGCACACCACAGAAGGACCTAGCCCCCAGTTTGACTAGGTCCTTTCTGGCCAAGAGGGGACGTAACTGTCCGTCCAATAAATGGTGACTCGGTGGTCCCTTAGGGCAAAAGGTATATGAAGACAATGGCTTAATCCATTGTCTGACGGTGAACCCGGGATCGGACCGGTTCCGGGCGTCACGGAGCTCCACTTCTAAGAAAAATACAAGTCCAAGACCGTCGGTTTTTCATTTGAGTTCGACTGTAGTTTCGTCCCGTTCGAATTAAGTTACCGGTCTCCTACCCTTTCACTCTTGAGTGAAACGGTCAGTTGAAGAGATACACCCCCTACACCAGTGCTTATTCTGTTCTAAAAATTGGCCGTTCCAATTATTCCTCCTCTGGACATGAAACTAAAAGACCCTTATCCACCCCAAGAAGGACCTTTACCTCACGGTAGAGAAAAGACGGGAACATACCAGAAAACCGAAAACCCAGTCTTCGTCCAGTTTAGTAGGACCGCTCCTGTCCACCTCTAGAATGATAATGTCACTCAACCATTATTCTACGTCCCGTTGGAAACTGGGTGAAACCTTCGACTTGTTCGAAAGTGATCAAAAGAACACCTACCTAAGATAACAAGAAACGACACTTGTGTCGATCTCCTATACCAATCAAAACCAAAAGACGAGAAGACGGACTTACCCCTCCCCGTCTCCATACTAAGACACCGTTCTCAGAACCCTTGTGAAGGTACGTCCTGGTCGATGAATTCACCGAGTCTCCCATTTCGTAGACGGACGTTAAGCCCTCTGTACCCAAGCTAGGGACCCAGTCCTTCTAGGGGACCTCTTCCTTCTCCGTTAGGTGAGGTCATGAGAACGGACCTTTTAGGGTACCTGTCTCTTCAGATCATCCGATGTCAGGTATACCACCGTTTCTCAACCTGTGTTGACTCGCTGAAGTGAAATTGAAAAAGAAAGTACGTTTTACTACTTAAGTCCAAACTATGACAAATTTATCGTACCAAAATTAAAAAAATAATAAATTTTCAAAAAAATAAACTTTCTATTAACGAAATGTTTTAAAACAACAAAAGACGGTTCATAGTTGTACTTAGTCGGTATCCATATGTATACAGGGAAGGGAGAAACTTGGAGGGAAGGATGGGGAGGGGATATCTAACAATGTCTTGGGGACAAACTCATGGGACTCATTATGTCGTTTAAGGGAAACCGATAGATATAATGTATACCATAACATTCAAAGGTACAATGACATAGGTATGTAGAGTGGGAGAGAAAGGAGGAGAGGGGAGGGGTAGGTATACAGACAAGAGATCCAGACAAAGAGGAAACGACGGGACGTTTATTTAAGTAGTCATGGTAGAGAGATTAAGGTATATATACGTAAACATATACTATAAATAGAAAGAGAAAGAGTGAATGAATTAAGACATATTATCNTAATATATATATATATATATATATATATATATATATATACATAGTGTCGAAGAAATAGGTAAGTAGACAACTACCTGTAGATCCAACGAAGGTACAAGATCGATAACATTTATCTTATCGTACCAAAATTAAAAATTGTAAAATAAAACCCTATTAAAACCTGAATGTTTTCTCAACGTTTTCATCATGTCTCTCAAAGGCATGTGGGAAGTGGGTCGAAAACATTTACACTATGTCAGTAGTTTTGAGTCTTTAATTGTAACCATGTCACGACAATTGAGGTCTGAAGTACACATAAAGTGGTCCAAAAGACGAATTCAAGAAAAAGTGAAGGTCTTCAGTTAGGTTCTAGGATACAAAATAAATTAAAAGTACACAGGAATCGGAGGAGGGTGGACACTGTCAAGAGTCATAAAGGGATAAAAAGGACTGAAACTATGAAAACTTACTTCTCATGACTAGTCAGTAAAACATCTTACAGGGAGTTAAACTCAAACAGACTACACAAGAACACTAATCTGTCCAAAACGTAAGAACCCTTCTTGTGGGATCTCCACTACACGAGAAGAGTTATAGTGTTGGAAGAGTTAAAAAGTCACTTTACCAATATTCTTCCAAGTCACCAAACGGGGTTTAGTCTCGACGATCACGGTTTCGGTCCTGATCTGGAGTCCAGAGTGAAAATACGATCTCAACAATCACGTTTAGACATTTAAGAAAGTACATAAAAAGTTATGATGACTTAATAAGTCCTAATACTGACGACTCGGGATCTAACCGAGGACGTGTTATTTCATCCCCCTTCCCCTCTGACCTACCAGTTACCTGTCTTTAGGATTTTCTTTTTATCATGTCAACTGGGAACTTGTTGTACCTCTAATCCCCGAGACTGGGAGGCGTTTCAGTTTTTAGGTACATATTAAATATCAGTCGAGAAAGACATATGGACCGAGGAGACACAAACGTCAATGAGACTTAGACTCCAAAGTGTAACCGTTTAAGTCGGTTGACACCTAACACATCATAAATGACAACCCCTCTTCTTTAGGTGTATATTCATTTGGATATGTCGAGTCTGAACTCAACAAGTTCCCAGGGGACATGAAAGTTTACGAGACTTCAACTCGTGAACGAGTCACTGAGACGATCAAGTACTTACCATCCCCACTACCAGTTGTGAATCACTTGGGGTCGATACACGGTCCAGATTTGAGTCGTAGTGGTAGAAGGGAAAGATCTTAGAGACGAAACGTCTTCTTCGACTCTTGGTGTAAAGGGTCTTGGGGACAGAGTCATACTAAGACCAAATCTCAAACAACTACTCTCCTTAACCGTACTTTAAACTTCAGTCTACTTTTCTTCGGCAAAAAGAGGTGTTTACCCTGTGTACCCGTCTGACTCTAACTGTCTTTGAAGGACTTCTTGAGTACTCTTAGTGTCTGAAGTGACGACGTCTACCCAGTCCCACCCTCCCCCGCTAACGGTCTATTAGAAGTACTCGAAGGGTCATCAGAAAACTCTTAAAAGATGGAACCACGAAGTTCGACTCCAGAGGTCACAGACAAAGAAACTAGAAACCACTGTGACCGAAACTGGATAGAAAGGATGAAGAAAATTATGAAGACATTTGGTAATTAACCCCGAAGAGTCCACAGTGTCACCATTTCCTAGACGAACGGTTACGTCCTCTGTGTTCTCTACACTCAAGTCAGACACCCAGTCCTTCTAGGGGATCTTATCTTTTACCGTTGGGTGAGGTTATAAGAACGGATCTTTTAAGGTGCCTGTCTCCTCGGACCGCCCGACATCAGGTGTCCTAACGTTTCTCAACCTGTGCTGACTCCCCTGTACGTCATCGTCGTCGTTTGACGAGTAAGGACTCGAAGAACTTCCGTTTCTGACAGTAGTCATGGATTGTGTCACCAGACCCTAATCATCCACCGGTTATTTGTTGCAGTAAGGAGTAAGTAGAACAGAATGACACGAAGTTTAAGATGGGAACAATGTTAAAGAGAGATAAGTAGAAGACACGGAAGTACATCGACTTGAACAATTTAGGTAAGAAGTTTCAACCAAACAAAACCTCACACTCTCTCGTACTCCTGAAGAATCAGAACTCTGAAGATATGTTTCCATTTACACGTCATTACCAACGTCGTAGGAGAGATTATCCTATTTTTTAATCTTCGTTATACATTTTCCATTCTATACAGAAAACATGTCTATATTTTCCTTGTGTACAATCTCTAAAATAAATTGACTAATGATTACTGTCTTGAACAGTCTACAATGTTGGTAAATTTTCCTGTTAGGTTTCTTGCCTGTGTAAATATCTAATCTTAATAATTTTAATTTCGTGTTTACTTCTTTTTTAACCGAAAAGGGTATTAACCCCTCCTTTCAGTTAACTTAGAAGTTGTCTGTTAAATAAACGTACAGATATCTATTCTTAATAAAACGTAATGATAGTCAATATACGTTAAACGTCTTACCTTTTAGTCTTAGCCTACTGGTTCTCACTACAAGAGATTTGTTACATGTCAAATGGTGACTTCGTGTTTAAAAAGGGATATCCGTATTTATAGGTAATTATCTATTACCATTATATTTAATTCTTTGATGATGATGTCACCCCCTCTCATTTTTTCGACCGAACTTTGAGTTGTAAGTCTTTTGATTCTAGTACCGCAGGTCAGGGTAGTGAAGTACCGTTTATCTATCCCTTTGTCACCTTTGTCACTGTCTGAAATAAAAGAACCCGAGGTTTTAGTGACGTCTATCACTGAAGTCGGTCCTTTAATTTTCTGCGAACGAGGAACTTTCTTTTCGATGGTTGGATCTATCGTATAAACTTTCGTCTCTGTAATGAAACGGTTGTTTTCAGACAGATCAGTTTCGATACCAAAAAGGTCATCAGAATATACCTACACTCTCAACCTGGCACTTGGTTCGACTCGTGGCTTCTTAACTACGAAAGCTTGACACCACAACCTCTTCTGAGAACTCTCAGGGAACCTGACGTTCCTTTAGTTTGGACATTAGGATTTCCTTTAGTCAGGACTTATAGGTAACCTTCCTGACTTCGACTTCGAGGTTACGAAACTGGTGGACTACGTTTCTTGACTGAGTGAGTTTCTGGAACTACGACCCTTTCTGACTTCCGTCCTCCTCTTCGTCTACTGTCTCCTACTCCACCAACTCAACCTACCTGTACTCAAACTCGTTCGAGGCCCTCAACCACTACCTGTTCCTCCAGACCGTACGTCGTCAGGTACCCCAACGTTTCTTAGTCTGTACTGTCTCGTTGACTTGACTCACCCTTTTTTGTGTAGACAATTTTTTTTACATCGTCTATAATTTCACTTTTCGTTCTGGATCCAACTTTTATGAGTGTACACAGACAGACTATCTCCTGAACATAGGTAATATATAATTTTTTAGATATTTAACTATTGTCACTTGTGGGGTCAAAATTTTACCCGTTTTAAGAACTTACCCGTGAAGTACTTTCTTCTATATCTTTACAGGGTATTCGTGTACTTTTACACAAGTTATAGTAACCAGTAGTCCTTTGACTTTTAATTTCAACACTCCACTATGGTCGTATGTAGGTTGGTCTTACTGATTGTACATTCCTGACTGTCATGTTTCACGGACCTAAATCTGTTAACTTTGAGGTATGTGACGACCATCCTCATATTTTACAGAGACACCTTTTTATAAACCACCAGAGATTATTTTAATTCGTATGTGATGGACACTGGGTTGTCAATATTCGTATAAGAGTTCTCTTTACTCAGGTGTACAGATGTCTTTTCAAAGATTTTCTTACAAGTATCATCGAAGTAAAAGCTCTCGGGGTTTGACTTTTGGGGTCAACACCACCCTTATGGTAAGTCTTTGTTTTTGTTTTTTTGTGTTTTGATCGTATGTACGTTTTTATACCTACTTAGAGTTTCCATAATACAACGTACTTTCTTAGGTCTGTGTCTTCTTATCAATGATACGCTCAGGAACTTACACTTCACATTGTCCTTTTGATTGCGAACCACAACCCTCAGACTCAGCACTCACCGATATATTCACCCACCACCATAACTGAACTTCCCTACACTCGCTTAGGAAGACCCCACTACCTTTAAGATATATAACTAGACCTACCACCAGCATACTCTTATTTGTACACTTTTTAGGAGTTCGACACGAATTCATTACACGTAAATAACATATATGTAATAAGAAGTTGTTTCATGATAACTTTTTTTACGTCAGTTAGATCTATTTGACTGAATTTTAAACAGGAATGTTTCTGCACAGAGAATTCAAGTTTGTCGTTCAGTGTCTTGTCATTTACATTACGTTAAGGTAAACCTAATAATTTTTGGTAACTACACACCAATACCCGTTACATACTTACGTAGTGTTTTCTACCTTCTATGAACAGACCTATAAATGACACCGAGAAGACCCGTCACCTATTCTTATCCACACCTCTATCAAATGCTAAACTTAGTAAATGTTACATTTACATACGTATTAAAATTTTCCGATTAAAATTAAGTTCATTATAAGTGTCTTATAAACCCGAAGGTACCACCGAGTCTACCATTTCGTAGACGGACGACACGTCCTCTGGACCCAAGCTAGGGACCCAGCCCTTCTAGGGAACCTCCTCCCGTACCGTTGGGTGAGGTCATGAGACCGGACCTCTTAGGGGTACCTGTCTCCTCGGACCGCCCGACGTCAGGTACCCCAGTGTTTCTCAGCCTGTATTGACTCATTGATTCGTATCGTATTATAAGTGTCTTTTACCTTATGTGGTAGATTTTCTTCTCACGACTTTCCCTATGAATCCGTCAACCTGGTCCGATCCGGACTCCAGAGTAGACCTACACAAAAGTCTTTTTCAAGAGAACCGATTATCTCCCAAAAATCAGTCGAGACTTTCTGTCTCGGTCTCTACCAAACACTTAGATCAGATCACGTTTTTATGTCAAACCCAAAACCGGGAGATCATAACACAGAAAGTGTTACCGTCTAGTAATGGGTAGTCACAACCACTTTAGTTAAATTACTCAACCTTGATCGTAAAAATTTTTTACTTTATCTTTTATAGTCTCCCGTCATAATAAAACCTTTTACAAACAGAGTCAAACTTTAGATATGACTAAATCCTTGACTCAACGGTACATTTTACACAAAGAATAAGTCCAGTGTTCACTTTTTATTACTTTAGATGACCGAGACCATTGAAATCGAGACGAGACGAATCCAGTGACGTAACTACTCACGTCCCACTGACCAAAAAGGGAACGGGACGTTAAATCTCTCTGAATTCCCTATCAGGTACCCTTCCCCTTACTAAAAAGGAGACCGAGGTTCCTGTCGTGATCGAAGGGAAGTTAGTCTCAGTGTTCACTGAGGTAGTCGTTACCGGAAACCGTAGGTCTAGTCTAAACCCTTCGTCCCTGACATGGTGTCACCCAACACAAATCACCTTACTTGAAGGAACAACAATGTAAGGTGGACAGAAAACTAGGAACTTTATGAAAGAAAAATCAGGAACTTTAGGTGCAACAACAAAATTTGTTTTCGTTAAAATAAAATAAAAAATTTGAAAATTTAAAATATAACCTCACATGGACTAATTGTTACAACACTATCAAAATCCACCTGTCGTTTCCCTGAGTCGGTATGTATGTGTACATAGGTAAGAGGGGGTTTGAAAGGAAGGTAGGTCTTTGTTTTCGATAAAATCTACAGACAAATTTCCTTTACGGTTGACGGTCTGAAGTTCTACATCAGTTACTATCCAAAGAGGAGAAAGGGGTAGAGTTTGTGTCTTTCTCACTACACCCTTACCCAGTCCAGCCCCCCACCCCCCTCTGTCTGTGTATTTCTTTTTCCTTGTATATATAATGGTCCTGGTAATTATTGTGTATATAATTTCCTGGTTATACAATAGGAATAGGGATTTACCGGTCTATTTTCACTTCCACCTCCAGTGAGTCAGTACAGGCCGAGAAACGTTGGGGTAAGGTACCTTAAGAGGTCCGGTCTTATGACTTCACCCATCGGAAAGGGATGAGGTCCCCTAGAAGGGTTGGGTCCCTAGCTTGGGTCCAGAGGGTGTGACGTCCACTTAAGAAATGGTCGACTCGGTGTTCCCTTCGGGTTCTTGTCACCTCACCTATCGGATAGGAAAGAGATCGTCTAGAAGGGTTGGGTCCTTAACTTGGGTCCAGAGGACGTAACGTCCACCTAAGAAATGGTTGACTCGATACTCCCTTCGGGTCTACCGGTCCATTTCCGGGACGAATTAACTCTATAGACTGAATCCGGGTAAGTTCGGGTCGGACTCCTCCGGAATTATATAAACGTAACGATAGTATAAGTAAAGAGTTCTTACAACTATGAAGTCCAAAAATTACCGTGGTGAATTCACTTAAAGATCCATTCAGTGAAAGAAATTTCACTACAATGACTTTATTTTATAAGTAAAATCACCTATAGTGAAAAGAGATAATTGCGAACGTAAAAGTTTAATTAACCAAACGAATTTACTACTTACCACGGATAAATACCTTCTACATTGTATAACTATACAATAACGTCACGGACCGTTACATCATAGGACATGAATATAGACACGAATGAATGACCCGAGGTTCTCATTAATATCAAAATTGTGGTAAAATTAGACGGATTCTTACACGAGTCACACGAGTCAACACAGGTTGAGAAACGATGGGAAACCTGATCGGACGAGGCAACAGACACCCTAAAAAGTCCGTTCTTATGACCTCACCCACCGGTAAAGGAAGACGTTCCCTAGAAGGACTGACTCCCTAACTTAGGAGTAGAGAACGTAACATCCACCTAAGAAATGGTAACCCCTTCGGTCACGAATTTTTATGATTCATTTCAACAGTGGTTTAAATGTTTGACACCCGAATTCTTGTCTTTACAAGTGTATCCGTGTAAATGGTCGAACAGTCAGTGATTTCGTGTCATTAATTAAGTATCTGAAATCGTACGTAGACACATACGTCCGTTCATAAGATTACACACTACTCATACTATGTGTTCCGGTAATAACTTATGATAAACCCAGATAACTCCCCACCGTCTCCCTCAGTTCGAAACAATAAGAATATAATTTCTGACTGAGAAAAAAGAGTCTACCCGGACACGAAAGATCTAATAATGAGATCTTTTTATCGAAAGTTTGAAATAAGATTCTTTGGGGTCCCTAAAGTGTTTCCAAACTAATCTCATAGTAACTTTCGTCGTAATTTTTGAAATTGGAGAGTAATTACCTTAATAACAAGTAAAAGAATCTACACTAACATCGTAACACCACCACATCTAACGTGAATAAAAACTCATCACGGACGTATTCATAAATCCTCTGTTCACTCTAATACAGAAGTTAGGATGAAAGTTTAACATATCGTTTTTCTTTTCTATCCCTTTTTCTTTCATACGATTATTAATGACTTAGAGTCACCCTCATATACTAATAAACACCACAATCAGGAAGACATCTAAACTACTAAAAGTTTCACTTTTAATCGCCTTCAACACACATAAGTGACTCCCTGGTTTGAGTCTAGAGGACGTAACGTCCGTCTAAGAAATGACTGACTCGGTGGTCCCTTCGGGATATATATACAACAACAAACCAGCGATTCAGCACAGACTGAGAAACACTGGGGTACCTTACGTCGTGCGGTCCGAAAGGACAGGAAGTGACAGAGGGCATCAAAACGAGTCTAAGTACAGGTAACTCAGTCACTACGGTAGATTGGTAGAGCAGGAGACGACGGGGGAAGAGGACGGGAGTCAGAAAGGGTCGTAGTCCCAGAAAAAGTCACTCAACCGAGAAGTGTAGTCCATCGGTCTCATAACCTCGAAATCGAAGTCGTAGTCAGCAACGTTACTTATAAGTCCCAACTAAAGGAAATCCTACCTGACCAACCTAGAGGAAAGTCAGGTTCCCTGAGAGTTCTCAGAAGAGGTTGTAGTGTCAAGTTTTCGGAGTTAAGAAGTCACGAGTCGGAATAAATACCAGGTTGAGAGTGTAGGTATTTTGTTGAGACACACACACACACATATTCTGTGTATATACAATGTACATATACCTCTCTTTCACAATTTTGTATCTTTTTCTTCTCACGAAGAATCTAGGTCCACATCCGATGTACCCATATACAACAAGGAAGTTGACAGACCCTGTGACTCCGTCCACAAAGGGACGTCTTCCATCACCACCTCACGAAAACATCCCCTTACTTACGTTGTCCTAAGTAGTCCTCCTCCTCAGTCAGTGTCGATTCCGGAGTCAAGTTTAGTACCTCGAGACACCGACCCTACCGGGAAGGGACAACAGAACAAACTTCGTACCCCCACTTCCGAAATACGGAGGAGTGGGCGGTCAGTAACCCACACTCGACGGACGGTAACCCACACACTGAAACCCACTCCACCGAGAGAAACCGACTCTCGTCAAGGGTCTACCTCGGAGTCGACTGTCGACAGTCGGAGTTTGTGACGTGGACCCCCTACCCGTACAGATAGGACTTCCCCTCCAGACCCACCGAGTGGTGTCGTAGGAGATACGTCAAAAAGAAAGACCATACAAGTAAACAAATGACCTCAGTATAAGAACATTTACACAATAATAAAACCTTCAAATGTCGAAACAGTACACAAACAAAACGACCACCACAAAAAAAAAGGGGGGTCACTAAATTCGAATATCCAACCAGGAGTACATTTCATGACGGGGGTAAGTACACACGACACGAGTCGATATACAGTCGTAGGGGTTTATTTTATTGAACATTATCAAGAGTAATACAGTCATAGTATACTGTGTGTCAACATCCAAAATACAAAAGAAAAAGGGGAAAGAAAGAAAAAACCATTTGGAACTCACGACGAATGGACCCGTCGTGAATCTTAAATATTTTATGTAAATCTGTTTATGGTGAAAATTTAGACGAAATATATAACTTCTAAGTTCATTCTGTATCAGATGTACTTTTCCTTAAACGAGGGACTTTCGATAACCAGATGTTAAGGAGAGATCAGAGATGGGTTCCGTTCTGTCACGAACTGAAGGTCTATACGGTACACTTCAAACTTTTGTTATTTTTTCTTTTTCTTTTTCAAACACTACGATTCATATTGACCATAGACTGAGACGACTCGGATAGGTAAGACTATTATTGACTCGTTCTTGTGAAACGGAACAGACGTACGTGACCGGTGAAAGACCTTGCTCTTGTTCTTTCTTGTTCCCTCCAAGAAAGGACCAATAAAATTCGTGAACAAAGGAAGACTAAAAGAACAAAGGGAGTAACCGTGTCAAAAATTATACTCGAAGTAAATAAGTCTGTTCCCATATTATAATAGGGGGACCTCCTTTTTTTTGTTATTAAGGTTTTCGTCTCGGGTGTACAACGTCTCTTAAGTTTCAATAAGAAGGACCCCTTTTTTCGGAATAAATGAAATCTTACCTAAACCGGAAAATTTTGTACCTATGTTCTCACCCATCCAAACGGGTCTGTCAGTGACGAAAGTACTTTCCAGAGGTCTCTTTCTGGTCAGGGGTGACTTTCACTGTCACAACTTACAACGTCAACGGCGGACCTTTGGGGTGACGTCAGAGTCCTATGGAAACCTCTCAACTGGATACGTTGAAAAATCTCGTCTGTATCTGTTTAGTAAACACTGTTGGTATTATACTTCTTAACGATTGGGAAGGACCGGGGTACAGGAATGATTTAAGGTTGGAATTTATCAGACGAGAAGAAATCACGAAAGAGGGAGACGTCATCGGATCATGTCGGGAATAAGATACCACAGTATAACATTTATCGTGGTAATCATGGGTCGATACGTACGACTCCCACGAATGATTTATGACACAAGTAACCAATATAAAATGTTATTTAAGGGATATAAAGTCTTCTAGTTTTACTTTACAATTACTGAATTAATAAAGACTGTAATTCGTCATTCATGTCCCTGAAGGGACCACCAGATCACCAATTCCTAGGTGGACCGTTACGTCCTCTGTGTCCAAGTTAGGGACTAGACCTTTCCAGGGTAGACGACGTCTCGTTGATTCGGGCAAGCGGTGTTGATGACTCGAACACGAGATCTCGAACCCTTGGTGTTGATGACTCGGATGTACGAGATCTCGAGTACGAGACGTTGTTCTCTTCGGTGGTGTCACTATTCGGATGTGTAACGTTGATCTCTCGTCAGGGGAGAACGACGTTGATCTCTTTTAGGAAACGCTGTTACCTCTGGGTCATGTCGGTTTTTAAATTTATTTATTTATTTTAATAATATTTTTCTTCTTAGGTGAAAGGTTACGTTACCTGTACCTAAACTAGGGACCAGTTCCTTGATTCTAGGGTGTACGGTGTCCCGTTCATTCAGACGTATGTTGTTGATCTCTTCGGACTCGTGGTGTTACTCTTCGGGAACGTGACGTTGACGTCTTTCGGACTACGTTGTTTCTGGGTCACGTTGTTGTCGTTATTTTTCGTCATTCATGTTTAACACGTTTTGTACTACGTCAAAAAAAAATTTAACACTTTCTAACAGAATCAAACTCAAGGACATCTGTATCTAGAGTTCTGTTCCTAAGTTCACGTTTAGTAAATTGACTCTCCACTTCCTTTGTGACCTCAACCCACTCCTTTACTCTGTATGTAACCTTCGTCGATTATAGTCCACGATGACCTCGAATTCGGATGACTCCTAGAGACCCTCCACCATATTCTTTGAGTCTCAAGAGGATGGACTCCCACTCCTTCGACTTCGTAAAGCATCTGTCTAGGGCAGTCAAGACCCAACTCCTGACACTCCCAACTCCCTCGGAATTAAAAGATCATGAAAGTATTTCGGGACAACCGTTTTTACCCGAAATACAATCACCCAATCCCTATACACACCCACGATGTTTATACGATAACCTATAGGTCTTACTATACGGTTATAAAAAGTTGTTCTAGACCGTGAAGGTAGTAATTTCTTAACAAACAAACAAACAAACAAAAAAAGGACCACTACCCGTCCTCCGACCAAAGTAAATGAACTCAAATCATCGATTCTTATTATTATGAAAAAGTTGGAGTGTCTAAATTACATTCCTAGTTCATTATTATAGGTACTTTCATGTTGTCTTTACCTTCTACCTTCAACTTTACTAAACTAACAAACGTTACCTATCTTTTTACTTGGTTCCTTCTTGTCGTTTGACCTTTTATTTTGAGTGTCTAAAAAAGAACAAAATAACACAAAATTCACCAAAACGAAGACTTAGGGTTTTATAACTCAAACTTCACTAAAGCAAAAAAAGTACAAAGGACTAAGTAGTCTTTCGGAAGAACCTTAGACTGTACATGAAACCCTGGTAACTGGTCGACAAGGACTGAACCGGTGTACTTCGAGCCTGACAGAGTCAGAGACTTGATTTCTCTTGGTTATCCCTGAAGGGACCACCAGATCACCGATTCTGAGGTACGAAGGTTACGTTACTAAACCCAAGTTAGGGACCATCCCCTTGATCTAGGGTGTACGACGTTGATTCTCAAGTGCACGATGTTGATTTCTAGGGTGTACGACGTTACTTCTAGTTTGTAGGATGTTGATTCTGGGACGTGTCGGTTTATTTATGTTTATTTTTTAATTTTTTTGTTGTCTCGGTTATCATAATCGTCTAGAGAATGGTGATCCTTACGTTCCAATTATAATAACAGAGATGCATTAGTTAAAAACATTGACAATGTAAACTAAAGTTTTACTCACACATAAGAGATAAGTAACTCACATTATAAGAAACATATCTATGATCTAGTGCGACACAAAAATCACACCTAAATTAGAAATGACAAAAATTACATATATATAAAGAACGGATGGAATAACTATTGAAAACCTCTCTTCAATTGATCTTCAGAAATTACTACCACTTAGACAATATTTTTACACTGAGGCATAAAACTCTAATGTAATAAGTCACTATGTCCAAGTTTTAATAATGTCGAAGGAACAAGAAAAATAGTAGATCAATCCAAGACGAAATAAGAAAGACAGAAAGAGGAAATTCAAGACAAAACGGTTTATAATTAAAACGATCTATCTAAAAAACAATAAACAGACTATATGTATATAAAAGATTAAGAAAATAGAATGCATACAGTGACACAAAATCTACACGGAGGATATTTATCGGGTATAGATCAAAAACAAAAAGTGGATGGTTTATAATTATCTTTATCTAAATGAATAGATAATTTCTATCACTAATTTTTGGTATCTAATGACGACATAAACCCAAATTAAAAACGAAAGAACAAAACAAGGAGAAATAAAAAAGTAAAAACAAAAGAAGACCAAACTTTCAATAGGTGAGATCAATATAAAAACAGTAAGTAAAGAATGAGGGTAAAACTTAACGGAAAACTGGAAAACAATGATTACTCTACAAAAGACGTTCCAATTAACAGAAAGGAATAACACCTTATCTCACTTTTATAATATTTGTAAATAGAATACCTTCTTGTAAGTACCGTGTAAACTCCCAACAACGACACATGGGTTACTGTATATCACACAACGAAATTAGGTGCGTGTCTCCTATGTTCGTGTTTAATGACTTTAGAAGGGTTTGAAAGAAACCGTAAAGATAGGTGTATTAAACCGACTGAGAGGGAAAAGAAGGGGAAAGAGAAAGGAGTACTAAAAAGAGGTCATCGGAAACTTTCCTGGGAATTTATCACTGTCCTCAACATTGTCCATCGTACTTCCTTTCAATCCATATAGTTCAGGGGTTCGGAGTCGATGGGTTAAGACATTTTAATTATCAAAAATTTCCCTTGGATAAAAAAGAGAGAGAGAGGTAAACACACTGTCGAAACAGGACGTTGTGTACGTGGAAGTCGACTGAAAGGTTTCGGAAGATAAAACCTCCAGTATTAAAACTGACTATCCGGATATTAATCATTCACGAGTAATTCATGGGACAGGCCTCATAAAGACACCCTACCATCTCTTACAAGAATCGTCGACGGTCCCACTATTGTCAGGACGTTTAACCGTACTGAGGTTTTCATGATTTCTTGAAGCAATTATAATTTTCGTTTACTTGTTTCTTCGTATCGTCATCGACATCGTCGTTGATATCGTTACCTCTTTTATCACACTTACGAAAAATCAGTGGTTTAGATTCCTGGAGTAAAAAGAGGTATCACAAGTTTCGAACTATGAGAGCCAAAAGGAGGGTGGGTAGACTTTAGTACGGAGAAAGATGACTGAGAAACAGGAGGACGGAGGATCGATGTCCACAAAAGGTGGACAAGTAGGCCTCAGGAAAAGAGAGAAGACACTAGGACGGGATGTGTCTCGTAAGGTAAGGTAACCGAAGTTTATATTTGAAATACGGAAGGTTTAGGTGTAGACAGAAAATGAGTCTGAGGTCAAGGTACAAAAATTAACGAATGACTCACAAAAGGGACATGTCCAGGACGATTTCGGAATTGATTTACGTGGATTTCAGTATGAGAAAGGAACTTTCGTTGAAAGTGTGAGACGACGACGACGACGATTCGGCGAAGTCAGTACAGGTTGAGACACGCTGGGGTATCTGCCGTCGGGTGGTCCGAGACGGTAGGGACCCTAAGAGGTCCGTTCTTGCGACCTCACCCAACGGTAAAGGAAGAGGTTACGTCCTTTCACTTTTCACTTTCACTTCGGTGAGTCAGCACAGACTGAGAAGCACTGGGGTACCTGACATCGGATGGTCCGAGGAGGTAGGTACCCTAAAAGGTCCGTTCTCATGACCTCACCCCACGGTAGCGGAAGAGGCAAGGTGTGACATACTGTGTCGTCAAGGTGAGAATGTACATTACTTATTGCTTCAGCGAGTCAGCACATGTTGAGAAACGCTGGGGTACCTGACATCGGATGGTCCGAGGAGGTAGTTGCCCTAAAAGATCCGTTCTCATGACCTCACCCCACGGTAAAGGAAGAGGTCGAGAATATATACATCGTATCTTTCTTTACACACGTGTCATGTGGTTCTCTACACATCAATCTTACAAGTACCTTGTACTATTTAGTACTGGTTTATCTTTAACTGAGTCCTTATATTTCAACTCAATTTTAATCTTTTAGGTCGTCAAATTATATAGTGTAATTATCTTATTTCCCCTCTCCCTTACACTAGTAAAGTTATCGACATCTTTAAGTAAACTATTATAATTTGTAGGAAATTACCATCTTTGAGAATCGTTTCAGTCTCTTCGACCCTTGTAGGAATTAAAGATTTTCTGAATGACACTTGTACGACACGACACGAATCAGTGAGTCAGTACAGGTCGAGAAGCGCTGAGGTACCTGACGCAGGACCGTCCGAGGAGACAGGTTCCCTAAGCGGTCCGTTCTTATGACCTCACCCAACGACACGAGAGGAGGTCTCCAAGAAGGGTTGGGTCCTCAGCTTGGGTCCAGAAGACGTAATGTCCGTCTAAGAAATGGTAGACTCGGTGGTCCCTTCGGGATGACGCTTGTATGATTTGCCATTTTACAACTTTTGAAAGGGAACCTCTAGTCCTTATTCTCTTCCTACGGGACTATTGGCGACATTAAGGTGTAACAAGTCTCACGAGACCGATCGTGTCTTTTGTTCTCTTTCAGTATTCCTAACACTCCTTTTGGTCTTTGGACTGTAATAAGTATATATACTAATACAAGTATCTTTTAGGTTTACTAAATCGTCTATTTGATAAACTTAATTATGCTCTTAAATTCGTGTCTGGGACCTACATTTACGAGTTATCAGGTTTTAGGTTATATAAAGAGATATGGTCGTTGTTTGACTTTTGTTTAACTATATTTTATGGTTCTTTGTGTAGATTATTTCCTACACGTTCTAAGATGTCTTTTTTTTTACTATTTTGGAATAAGAGTCTGTAATTTTCTCATATTCTTACCCTTCTATATGTTATCATTTATAATTGTGTTTTCTACGGGTAAGAGGGGTTTAAGTAAAGATTTAAATTACGTCAAGGTTACTTATAAAAAACCACCTATAACTGTTTGACTAAAATTTTAAGGATACCTTTAGGTTTTCCGGTTCTATTGGTAATGGGAAAATTCTTCTCCTTATTCCCTCTTTTGAACTAGGTAACCTATTCTTCCGATAATATTTAGATATCATTAGTTCTGTCATATAGTAAAAAGTCCCTATCTTTTTATCTGGTTACCTCATCTTACTTATTAGGTCTTTGTATAGGTGTCAATTCCAATTACATACCACATACAACGTGAGATCTTCTCTTAACAGTCAGGAATCTTACTTATCATGACTCTGTTACCCACGTACACACATACGAGTCATCGAGTCAGCACAGACTGACAAACGTTAAAGTACCCCACATCGAGCGGTCGGATGAGACAGGTACCTTAAAAGGTCCGTTCATATGACTTCGCCCAACGGTAAAAGATGAAGTTCCCTAGAAACGTTGGGTCTCTAGCTTAGGAGTAGAGAACAAAGAGGTCGGAACCGTTCACCTAAGAAATGGTGATCGCGGTGGACCCTTCGGGCCTGTTACACAAGTTAAGTAAGAGATTCAGCACAGACAGAGAAACACTGGGGTACCTGACTTCGTGTGGTCCGAAGGGACAGGTAGTGGTTGCGGACCTCGAACGAGTTTGAGTATAGGTAGCTCAGTCACTACGGTAGGTTGGTATAATAGGAGACAGCAGGGGAAGAGGACGGAAGTTAGAAAAGGCCATAGTCACAGAAAAGGTCACTCAGTCAAGAAGTACTGTTCACCGGTCACATAACCTCGAAGTCGAAGTCGTAGTCAGGAAGGTTACTTATAAGTTCTGACTAAAGGAAATCCTACCTGACCAACCTAGACGAACGTCAGGTTCCCTGAGAGTTCTCAGAAGAGGTTGTGGTGTCAAGTTTTCGTAGTTCAGAAACCGTGAGTTGAACAAAATACCAGGTTGAGAGTATAGATATGTACTGATGACCTTTTTGGTATCGAAACTGATTTGCCTGAAACAACCGTTTCATTACAGAGACCAAAAATGATAAGACAGACCAACTAGTATCGAAAAGAAGGTCCCTCGTTCGTAGAAAATTAAAGTACCGACGTCAGTGGTAGACGTCACTAAAACCTCGGGGGGTTTTATTTCAGAGAGTGATAAAGGTAACAAAGGGGTAGATAAACGGCACTTCACTACCCTGGTCTACGACACTAAAAGTAAAAAACTTACGACTCAAAATTCGGTCGAAAAAGTGAGAAGACAAAATGAAAGTAGTTCTCCGAAAAATCAAGGAGAAGAGAAAAACGGTACTCCCACCACAGTAGACGTATAGACCCCAATAACTATAAAGAGGGCCGTTAGAACTAAGGTCGAACACGAAGGAGGTCGGGTCGTAAAGAGTACTACATGAAACGTATATTCAATTTGTTCGTCCCACTGTTATATGTCGGAACTGCATGAGGAAAGGGTTAAACCTTGGTAAGGTAACAAGGTAAAGACCAAGATAGACAACGAAGAACTGGACGCATGTCTAAAGAGTCCTCCGTCCATTCCACCAGACCATCAGGGTAAAGAACTTCTAAAAAGGTGTCAAACAACACTAGGTGTGTCAGTTGCCGAAACCGCATCAGTCACTTCGTCTTCATCTACAAAAGACCTTAAGAGAACGAAAAAGATACTAGGTCACCTACAACCGTTAAACTAGAGACCAAGGAGACGGAAAAGATTTAGGTCGAACTTGTAGACCTTCAAGTACCAAGTGTATGACAACTTCGGACCGAAGCTCTTAAACTCGTAACGAAACGATCACACACTCTACTCACACACGCCATCAAACTTGTAAGAAACCGTAACAGAAACCCTAACCTTCCTTTTGACTAGAAAAGGTCAGGACACCGGTGACAACTGAAAATGTTTAGACGACCGTATAACTCACGTCGTGAAAGTTTCGTAGTGAAAATTCCTAAGCTTTATCGAGTCGACCTTAAGATAGTGGAGGTGATCGAAACAAACATCACTACGAAGGATTCCGGGTGAACTGGAGTCTCAGGTCCTACAGTCCGAGATCCACTGTTACACATTGACACTAATTTAATTTGAAGATAGAGTACGATATAGGGGTGTAGATAATGTCCACATGATTTTCGGATTTGTACTTTTTACTTTTTCAAGGATTTTCTGTTATATTTCATAGAAGTACTCCAACCCCTCATCCCTTCTTAGCGTATTTACTCTATGTCTTCTATGGATTGACATCCTTTCTCCGTAATAACTATTTAATCTATAATTGAAATTCGTGACAAATAATCTCTTGAGACATTCTCACTTTTCCATTTAGTGTCCCACTCTCTTCTATAAACGTTTGAAGACGTTGACTGTTTTGACCACATAATTTTTGAGTATATCCGTTCAGAACTCCTTTTCCTACTCCCACCAAAACTGTTTGTGTAAACCCCTTTTGACTCCGGTTACTTGAAAACGGAGTAAATGACGAATTTTCAAAGTCTCCTCAGAAGACCTGTCTCTGGAAAACGATAGTACCCTACAGAGTCGGATTATTTCTCTCCGTACCAGTCTGTATCATAAAATCCAGTACAAGTGAGTTTCGTCTCGAACTCTGTCCCTAAGGTCACGTACGACGAATAACCTCCTTACGAGGATCCTCTTTCCTTTACACCCTTTCCACTATCCCGTCCCCTTCCACGATCCGTTCATACACAAGAATCGAAGTCGGACTTGGGTGTCCCTCATGATATCGTACTTGACGTGGTGTCTTGACAAAGGGGAACTCTATTCCTCCGGTCTTCATGTATGGATACACCGTAAATCAGTAACTGACACCCGACATGGTGTTTCCACCCTTCACCCGTATCGAAGGATTTGTCTGCACCGAGAACGAGTCGACCCCTTTAAAAGGTTTCTTCTCCTGAAACATTCGATAATCGTCCGTCGAGTGTTGTAGACCTCCCTCCCCACTTAATCAAACATTGTCCATAGTGACACCTCGTCGTTCTCATAGGAGACGTCACTCCTGAACCAATCATACGGACTCAGTTAGATTCAAGGGAACACCACACCTAGAATACAACCTCGGGTCTTCGGATTTACTCTGACCTGTAGTGTCCCGCGTCACTAGATCTCATCTCCTATTTCTCACTCGAGACAAACGTCTTCCGTTTCTCCTCCAACACTGTCCCTGAGTCTTCTTAAAGATCTCTCCTCTAACTTTGTCGGTGTATTTCTCCTGGTCACAAGAGGATCTTGTGACTGACTCGGTTTTTGTGTTTTGGTCTTCGTGTAGTGTTCGAGTAGCCGACCGTTGTAACTGAAAAATGTCGGTCGTCACTTGTGTCGTACTCTCTTATATTCCTGTAGAGACATTCTAGTTGGGTAAAGGTAGTAGATTCAAGATTGGAGCTCTTCTGGGATCCGTAACTTTTATTCACGGTAACCCCAAACACTTCTTATTATACAATCCGAAAATTCTTTATTTGGTGTCAATGTGATGTGTGGACTTAGACATCGTATTCACTTTACAGTTATGAGTGAAATTTTGTGGAATGGTGGTGATCTAACAATATCAGTCTATGTATTTACCTCATTTGTTTTCAAACTGGAAACTGTTGTTCTAGTAATTGGGAAACTCTCGTTCCACTAATTTGGGTGTGTAACTTCACAATCTATTAAGATAAAATAGAGTATAATAAAGGGGATTACTTCAAACTTTAAGTGGGAGAACAAAGTAGGGTGTACACAATGGTTCCCGGTGACCATTTTCAGTTTTCTGTGGTACCTTCTTCTTTTGAACTGATCTTTAACGTAACCCTATAGACAATGACCCGAAGGGACCCACCGAGTCGTCAATTCTTCGGTGGACACTACACCTTCTACGTCCTCTGTGGTGTTCAAGTTAGGGCCCAGCCCTTCTATGGGACCTCCTCCAGTACCGTTGGGTGAGGTCATAAGAACGGAACCTCTTAAGGTACCTGTCTCCTCGGATCGTCCGATCAGGTATCCCAGCGTGTCTCAGACTGTACTGATTTCGATGACTCGTGTACAGCCAATGACTAAATCTCTTTTTAGTGAAATCTGAGTACGTAGTGTGGTGTTACGGTCTAAATATATATATATATACATATATATATATACATATATATATATACATATATATATATACATATATATATATAATATATATAGTCAAGTCAAGTCAAGTCAGTGAGTCAGTACAGATTGAGAAACGCTGGGGTACTTAACATCGTGCGGTCCGGAGGGACAGGTAGTGGTTGAGGACCTCAAGTGAGTTTGAGTGCAGTCACCCACTACGGTAGGTCGGTAGAGTAGGAGACAGCAGGGGAAGAGGAGGACGGGGGTCGTAGTCTCAGAAAAAGCTACTCAGTTGGGAAGGGTACTCCATCGGTTTCATGACCTCAAAGTCGAAATCGTAGTTAGGAAGGTTTCTTGTCGGTCCTGGTTAGAGGAAGTCTTACCTGACCAACCGAGAGGAACGTCAGGTTCCCTGAGAGGTCTCAGAAGAGGTTGTGGTGTCAAGTTTTCGTAGTTAAGAAACCGCGAGTCGGAAGAAGTGTCAGGTTGAGAGTGTAGGTATGTACTGGCGACCTTTTTGGTATCGGAAATGATCTACCTGGAAACAACCGTTTCATTACAGAGACGAAAACTTATACGATAGACGACGACGACGACGATTCAGTGAAGTCAGCACAGGTTGAGACACGCTGGGGTATCTGCCGTCGGGTGGTCCGAGGGGGCAGGGACCCTAAGAGGTCCGTTCTTGTGACCTCACCCAACGGTAAAGGAAGAGGTTACGTACTTTCACTTTTCACTTTCACTTCAGCGAGTCAGCACAGGCTGGGAGTCGCTGGGGTACCTGACGTCGGAAGGTCCGAGGAGGCAGGTACCCTAAAAGGTCCGTTCTCATGACCTCACCCCACGGTAACCGAAGAGGCCTTATACGATAGATCCAACCAGTATTGAAAGAAAGGTTCCTCATTCGCAGAAAATTAAAGTATCGACGTTAATGGTAGACGTCACTAAAACCTCGGGGGGTTTTATTTCAGACTGTGACAAAGGTAACAAAGGGGTAGATAAACGGTACTTCACTACCCTGACCTATGGTACTAGAAGCAAAAAACTTAAAACTCGAAATTCGGTCGAAAAAGTGAGAGGAAAGTGGAAGTAGTTCTCCGAAAAATCAAGAAAAAGTGAAAGACGGTATTCCCACCACAGTAGACGTATAGACTCCAATAACTATAAAGAGGGTCGTTAGGACTAAGGTCGAACACAAAGAAGGTCAGGTCGTAAAGAGTACTACATGAGACGTATCTTCAATTTATTCGTCCCACTGTCATATGTCGGAACTACATGAGGAAAAGGATAAACCTTGGTCAGACAACAAGGTACAGGTCAAGATTGACAACGAAGGACTGGACGTATATCCAAATAGTTCTCCGTCCAGTCCACCAGACCATAAGGGTAGAGAAAGTCTTAAAAGGTGTCAAAGAACACTAGGTTTTCCGAAACCGTATCAGTTATTCCGTCTTTATATACAAAAAGACCTTGAGAGAACGAAAAAGCTACTAGGTCGTCTACAACCGTTAAACTAGAGACCAAGGAAACGGAAAAGATTTTGGTCGAACTTGTAGACCTTCAAGTACCAAGTACATAACGACTTCGGACCGAACCTCTTAAAACTCGTAATGAAATGATCACACACTCGACTCACGTTAACACGTCATCAAACTCGTAAGAAACCGTAACGGAAAGAAACCCTAACCTTACTTTTGACTGGAAAAGGTCAGGACACCGGTGACGACTCAAAAGGTTTAAACGACCGTATAACTCACGTCGTGAAAGTGTATATACACACACACACACACACATATTTTAATTAAGTATTCCTTTTTGTAACTTGAAATACACCAGAGACCGTAAGAGATATTTAAAATATTCGAAATTTTACTTTCGGTAGTGTTAATATTGACTGTTAAAGATAGATACATTTTTAAATTTCGAATCATGTATTCTTTGATTTTTTGTGTCCCCTTTATAAAAAATTGTTTATACTTTTTGTCTACAAATTATAGAATCCTTTTAAAAATTTTTACTATAGAATTATTATTTCTTCTTTTTCTGATCGTTAAGGTTTACTCCTAGATACGATTTATTTCTTCATATACCCTTTATCAATAACTCATATCATAATACCGATCTGTGTCAAGATCCATGATCATTAACTTCTTATGTTTCGTTTATTGATTAAACTATAATCTTTTTGACTATGACAGTATATGACGACTACCTTCATTTTAATACGTTAGGGTTAACTTAAACCGGTATGGATAGTTCACTATTATAACAAAATTCAGTCCCTAAAATGAAACCCCTTGTATAGAGGTCTCCTTTTTGATTAGGTTTCTCCCCTTCTCTTGTACACAGACTTCTACAAGTAGTGTAAGATAAAATATTTCTCTCTCTCTTTTTATATATATAAACTTTTGGGAATTTCATAACTCCCAAAGAGTTTAAATAAAAAGATATATTAGAGAAAAAGTATCTTATAATTCAACGAACTCTTGTACGGAAGACTTTCTTCCCCCGGGTAGTAAAACCACTAGAATGAGAACCCCCAATATCTCAATTACTACACCAAGTAAACCGTTATTTCAAAGTCAACCCACTTTTCAAACCGCGAGTCCAGGTCGATTCGTGATCGGAAAGTGGATCTTCTCTCCCTCTCTCGAAGATCTTGTATTTCTCCTACTTCAGAGAACTAATACATGAGAAGATCTAAAAGACTCCACACTTGTAGAGTACACCGGAAATCCGATCTATTTTGTCGAGGTTGGATGGATGACCTGTGAAGAGCCTTTTTTACTCTTACTTAGAGAATAAGACATTTCTGATGTTAAGTATCTTTCCTAAGTATCAACTAGGAATAGTTGATCTCCGAGTCTTCCTTCCCGTTTTGATACACTAACCCAGAGTCTTATTTATTAGAGTCTCGTCACCACGAGTGGTCATCGAGAGGTTCCAGGACTTGTTGACGAACACAGAGTTGTCGGATTATCTTGGAAGGAGAGTGATCACAGAGAGTGGATTTCCTAAGTGAAGAAGACGAACGGAACCATCAACCGGAGACTGAGAGACTGTATTAAATCCTGGTATGGATTACCTTGAAGTTAGTGACAAACAAAAGAGGTACATGACCTTCGAAGTAAATAATCCAAGGAAGATTTCCTTCAGATAAACTCTAACACAGTCATCCTCTCTCACCCGAAGGGACCATCGAGTCTGGTCCATTTCTTAGACGGACGTTACGTCCTCTGGGTTTAAGTTAGGGATCCAACCCTTCTAGGGGACCTCTTCCCTTACCGTTGGGTGAGGTCATAAGAACGGACCCTTTAGGGTACCAGTCTCCTTGGACCACCGGATGTCAGGTACCCCAGTGTTTTTCAACCTGTGTTGACTCGTTGATTGTGAACGTGTCCTCTCTTTGATACGAAATAATTAAGAACCAACATAACAGTCCTTCCCTCCCTTGTGACCTCTCCATTAAAAGTCTATACTCAGGAGAGTCCAGTCATTTCGGATCATAGACAGTGATATAAACCAACAACGAAGCTACGACCTCTTTCCTTGATGTTCTAATGTACCTTCTTTGTTTTTCTCCTCTGGTAGTCTCTCCCCTCTCTGTATTTCTCGAAGGTATACTGAATGGACAGTATGAAAAGTTAGGAAGTCAATGACCTAATGTTTGTGCCACGGAATGTATAGTAACCATTACTATTTGTTCACTTATAATTTGATTCGTGAAACCACACACACGGGTGGGAGAGAAATAGAGAGTGAAAGAAAAATTTTTGAGAAACATATCGTAACCCATTTTAGCAACTTCAAGAGACATAATTACATCCCATGACGACATTGTTTGATGGGGGTTTAAGGTTAGTGAATGTTATTGTTTGAATAAAGAGTGAGTCTGTTGTTAGGTTATGTATACGGACCAACTAACTGAAAGGACCTGTTAAGAGAACTCAGAGGTTCACCACTGAACCTGAAGAAGGTATAACATCGAAACGACAGGAGATTCAGAAACATTATCAGAAGTAAGTACATCAGTAACTCCTTTTTCTAATCTTCGAACATATAACCTCCCAAAATACCCAGTCCGACACTTTACCATGTGTATTGAAGGGTGTAAGATAACCTGTCCTCAGTGTACAAGTACTGATTGAAATTCCCTAGATATACGACTTTTCCTTGTGTCGAACCATTTATTGACCGGTCAGAGAGGGTATAAGAGACCCAAGATCAAAGGAGTTAACATTTTACTGTGTTTATTATAGACGGGAAAAAGTAACTCAATAACATCGTTAGTTTCTAATAGACACACTTTTACCGAACATTTGATATTTAGTCGTATATATCCTTCCCCTAGTAACGAACCGAATGGATAGAAACTTACAATTAAAAATCTCACTTTCTTTCCACAAGGAAGAAACCATCCTGAGAAATATCAACTAAAGTCTTATATGGTTCATATAAATTACCCTATTACATAAAAAAGTGTACCCCATTTTTATCTCTAACATTAACCTGGAAACTGTAAAGTATTAAACTTACAGAACTATCTTCATACATACACACGTACGATTCATTAAAGTCAACACAGGTCGAGAAATGTTGGCGGTCCAAGGAGACAGGTACCCTAAGAGGTCCTTTTCTATGACCTCACCCAACGATACGGAGGAGGTCCCCTAGAAGGGTTGAGTCCCTAACTTCGACCAAAGAATGCAGAGGACGTAACCGTCCACCCAAGAAATGTTGATAGTGGTGGACCCTTCGGAGATTATCTTCATATAATCCTACTTCAATTTACTTTCATGGTAAACGTAGGTTCAGACTAAAAAACGGTCCGAGGAATTCTACGAATATTGAAGGGTCTTTTATTTTGATGGTGTCCCAACTAAAATGTACTCTTCAAGATAGTGGAACCTGTAAGAAGGGACCTGACCAATAACCTTTACCCTATAGATAATACTAACAACATACACTGTAGGGTAATGAGTGTATATTTGTTACGTGTGTGTGTGTGTTGAGGAAAAAGTGAAAAGACTCCGGGAGTGGGACTCGTTGGTCTTCGAGAAGAAGGGAGATATTGAAAGGTTTGTTTGTTCGTTTCTTTTGTTTTTGATTTTTCTGTTTTTTGAGTTTCATTTTTTCTTTTTCGGAGGGAGGTTGAAGAGAAGAGGAAGAGTCCAAACGGCACATCGTCTCCTGGATTATCTGAACGTAATACGAATGTGTGGGTCGTTGTACCGTTACTAAAGACTTGGGACTAGTGAGAGATCAAAGTAATAGAAAACTGGACTTCGATCTTTGTCGGTAGACCCTTACTGACAATAAATTCGTTTATAGTGAGTCGGTCAACACTGACTTCGTAACCTAGTACGATTTGATACTCTAAAGAATTACTTTCCTTTATTATTCTTTAGTATTATCGATCCCTGCAAGAAACTCTGAGTCGAATCAAAGGACTTTCCTCTTCTGTAAACAAACTTTGAGGGTCCGGAATCCCATCAAGTGGTCTCGTATGATTCGGAATCCTTATTACAGATTAAATAGAATCTCGTCTCGTTTGAGTGTCGAATTTTTAAGTTTCGTTTCTACCGAGACAAGAGTTATACATATTTTATAGAGTTACACTTGTACTGGATTTCCTTTAATCTGACGTGTATTAGTACGTAAGACCACGTCACACCATAATTCAGCTTTTATGACTCGGAACCCAAAACACCTTCTTTTATCTTCAACCCTACATTTTACTTCGTTTCGCTACGAGAACCTTTATACTTGACCATATTTTACTTTCATCACAGATTAGTTTATTCCCGGAAGATGTCTATCTGACAGGGAGTGTAGACCGATAGTACCGAGAAACAGACAATAGTCCTCTTTTTTTTACCCAGTCCCTCAATATGGTTTCGTATGGAGAAAGTCGACCTGATTGAAACTTTCTTAATTTTTCAGAGGAGAAAAGATCACGGAGAGTTACAGAAAAAATTTTTTAGATTTGTTTTTTTTGGGTTGTTTTGAAGATGGTCTGTAAAGATTCTATATATAGATGAATGTAAGGTAAGACCAGATACAACATGAATAGGATACACAGAGTACTTTGATACGTTTAACCACGGTTTGGGTTCGTACGATTTTGACGACCTCAGGACTGCGTCTAACCTGAGTGGTGAATGAGTGCCTGATAAACGTAATCACTTCTCCTCTACCAAAAAACAAAAAAAAAAAGTTTTCCAAAACTCATAATATACAATATGAACTTTGTTTTTAAAAGGGGAAAAGTCCTGTTATGTGTACGTAGAAGGGTTTATAACACTACTCCTTCTGTACCTCTTTACATTTCTGTCACACTCTCGCCTCCTCCTTGACCCTAAGTCCCCAAGTCCTTTGGACCTTAGAATATGACAGAGAGTGACTTACATCCTTGAACCGTTCACCGAGTAGCGAGACTCGGGGGTAAAAGGGTAAACGTTTTATTATCATTAGTTGTTAATTCACCGTCTCACCATATCACCCGTTTACGTGAGTGAGGTCTCTCCAAAGGTCCAAGTTTAAAGACCGAAACGAGAACAATGGACATTGTGAAGAAACAGATCCCAAAAAACAAACAAACAAACAAAAACAAAAATGTAGATCGACTTCGAACTTGATATAACGAGTAACGTCTTACAAGACAAAATGAAAAAGTTTTAATTATTTGAATAAAAAACTCCCTTCAAAATCAAAGTGTCTTTTGACTCACCTTTCATGAAAACTACAATATGTAAGTCACTCAAACCTGTTTACATATTATTGTGTGTAGATGGTGACATTATAGTATATCTTATCAAAGTGACGAGATTTTTAGGAGACACAGGACCGATAAGTAAAGGAGAGAGAGGTCGTTACGGACCGTTGGTGACTAGAAAAATGACACATGTATGAAAACGGAAAAACTCTTATTGTATCTCCACTTTAGTATGTCATACATCGGAAAAATGTAACAAAAGAAAGTGAATCATTATAAGTAATTCAAAGTAAGCACAGAAAAGTACCGAACTATCGAGTAAGAAAAAAAATCGTAACTTATTGTTTATGAGGTAACAGACCTGTACGGAGACACGAGGTAACGATTCAGTACAGACTGAGAAACACTGGTGTACCTGACATCGGGAGGTCCGAGGAGACAGGTACCCTAAAAGATCCGTTCTTGTGACCTCACCCAACGGTAAAGAAGGAGGTTCTCTAGAAGGACTAGGTCCCTAGTTTGGGGGCAAAAGACGTAGAGGACGTAACCGTCCGCCTAAAAATGGTGACTCATCGTAGTAAATAAATAGGTAAGTGAAAGATTTTTTGTAAAACCGACGAAGGTTTTGTATGTATAATACACAAGAACCTCTTGATTGGGAAATTGTAATGAAATACGGGGAGAAATAGAGACTACTGAAAAGAACGAGACTTCAGACAAGACAACTTTTGATTAAATCGATGATGTCAAAACAAAACTAAGAATCACAATCCATCGTAGCATATAGAAAGAGGTAGGCAAATGAAAAGATATACGTAGCAATATAAATTTCATTCAATGAACATCTGTATATCAATAGAACAAAAAAACTGAGTGAGACTCTCAGAAAAAGAAAATTAACCATATAAATCTTGTAACTACAAATTTACACTAATAACTATATCAACTTACTGATATGGTATAAACAATAACAAAAGATAAATAATGGGAATATGAAAAAAAAAGTCAAAAAGAAAGTGTGAACAAGACGGAAAACACCAAAATTTACTCGTGTAACATACTAAGGTAAAAGAGAATAAAAATCGTATAGTTAATATGAATAAATGTAAAAATCACCAACGGATCTCAAACGTTATATGTCAATATCGTTTGTACTCAGGTGAAAGTTCATTGTGACATCGTGAAGTACCCATCGTGTCCATGAAGTATTGTTGTTTTATAAGGATTAAGGAAAGAGGGTAGGGAACATAATAATGACAATAAGTAAAGTACATATATATTCACATATATATATATATAAGTCAAGTCAAGTCAAGTCAGTGAGTCAACACAGACTGAGAAACGCTGGGGTACTTAGTGTCGTGCAGTCCGGAGGGACAGGTAGTGGTTGAGGGCCTCAAGTGAGTTTGAGTACTGGTAGGTCAGTTACTACGGTAGGTTGGTAGAGTAGGAGACAGCAGGGGAAGAGGAGGACGGGAGTTAGAAAGGGTCGTAGTCCCAGAAAAGGTCACTCAGTTGAGAAGCGTACTTCACCGGTTTCACGACCTCAAAGTCGAAGTCGTAGTATGAAAGGTTCCTTGTGGTTCCCGATTAGAGGAAATCTTACCTGACCAACCTAGAGGAACGTCAGATTCCCTGAGAGTTCTCAGAAGAGGTTGTGGTGTCAAGTTTTCGTAGTTAAGAAGTCGCGAGTCGAAAACAGTGTCAGGTTGAGAGTGTAGGTATGTACCGGTGACCTTTTTGGTATCGGAACTGATCTACCTGGAAACAACCGTTTCATTACAGAGACGAAAAGTTATATGATAGATCCAACCAGTGTTGAAAAGAAGGTTCCTCATTCGCAGAAAATTAAAGTACCGACGTCAGTGGTAGACGTCACTAAAACCTCGGGGGGTTTTGTTTCAGACTGTGAGAAAGGTGACAAAGGGGTAGATAAAGGGTATTTCACTACCCTTTGTGGACCTCATTGTCCGTTTAAACCGGAACCTCATGCCTTACTTCGTCCCGTTTCCGATTATCTCAAAACGGTTCTCTTGTGTGACCAGTATCGTTTGTGGGAGAAGGTTGTTACGTTCTCTTCTGAGATGTGTACCTGTAGTGGTCTACCAGTTGTGACTTTAGTCTGACTAATATAAGAAACGTCGGTTTCTACCTCTTCGAGATATGTCAGTCGTTTTTGTTCTGGCCCTCGACTGACACCGAGTCTAGTACTCGAGGAATAACGGTTTAAGTCTGAATTTAACTTCTTACATACCTTTTGGTGATCTGGTAAGTCCATACTGGATTTAGTTTAGGGAATACTAATATGTCACATTCACTCTTTATCTAAATTCCCGGATCTAGACTATCTATCTCTCGGACTTCTTGATACCTACCTCCGAGCACTGTGACATGTCCTCTGTCCCTTGTTCTTGTAGGGGTACCTTTTCTTTACGTTTTTTCGTTTTACCGACAGACCCCTCCGGAATGTTTATCGACACTTTTCTTCTCTTCACTTTTCGTTTCGTCTTTTCCTTTCTATATTCGTAGACTTACGTCTCAAGGTTTCTTATCGTTCTTCTCTATTCTTTCGAAGGAGTCACTAGTTACGTTTCTTTATCTCCTTTTGTTGTCTTACCCCTTCTGATCTCTAGAGAAGATCTTTTAATCTCTATGGTTCCCTTGTAAAGTACGTTTCTACACGTGTTATTTCCTGTCTTTACCATACCTGGATTGTCTTCGGCTTCTATAATTCTTTTCCACCGTTCTTAGCTGTCTTGACATGTTTTTTCTAGAAGTACCGGTTCTGTTAGTGATACCACACTAGTGAGTGGATCTCGGTCTGTAGGACCTTACACTTCAGTTCACCCGGAATCTTTCGTAGTGATGTTTGTTTCGATCACCTTCACTACCTTAAGGTCAACTCAAGAAAGTTTAGGACTTTCTACTATGACACTTTCACCACGGGAGTTATACCTTCGTTTAAACCTTTTGAGTCGTCACCGGTGTCCTGACCTTTTCCAGTGAAAAGTAAGGTTAGGGTTTCTTTCCGTTACGGTTTCTTACGAGTTTGATGGTGTATTAACGTAAGTAGAGTGCACGATCACTTCATTACGAGTTTTAAGAGGTTCGGTAGAAGTCGTTATACACTTGGCACTTGAAGGACTACAAGTTCGACCAAAATCTTTTCCGTCTCCTTGGTCTCTAGTTTAACGGTTGTAGGTGACCTAGTACCTTTTTCGTTCTCTCAAGGTCTTTTTGTAGATAAAGACGAAGCAACTGATACGGTTTCGGAAACTGACACACCTAGTGTTCTTTGACACCTTTTAAGACTTTCTCAACCCTTAGGGTCTGGTGGACTGGACGGAGAACTCTTTGGATATACGTCCAGTCCTTCGTCGTCAATCTTGACCTGTACCTTGTTGTCTGACCAAGGTTTATCCTTTCCTCATGCAGTTCCGACATATAACAGTGGGACGAATAAATTGAAGATACGTCTCATGTAGTACTCTTTGCGACCTGACCTACTTCGTGTTAGACCTTAGTTCTAACGGTCCTCTTTATAGTTATTGCAGTCTATACGTCTACTGTGGTGGGAATACCTTCTTTCACTTCTTCTTGATTTTTCGGAGAACTACTTTACTTTCTCCTCTCACTTTTTCAACCGAATTTCGAGTTGTAAGTCTTTTGCTTCTAGTACCGTAGACCAAGGTAGTGAAGTACCCTTTATCTACCCCTTTGTTACCTTTGTCACAGTCTGAAATAAAACCCCCCGAGGTTTTAGTGACGTCTACCACTGACGTCGGTACTTTAATTTTCTGCGAATGAGGAACCTTCTTTTCAATACTGGTTGGATCTGTCGTATCATTTTTCGTCTCTGTAATGAAACAACTGTTTCAGATCAGTTCCGACACCAAAAAGGTCACCAGTACATACCTACACTCTCGACCTGACACTTCTTCCGACTCACGGCTTCTTAACTACGAAAACTTGACACCACAACCTCTTCTGAGAACTCTCAGGAACCTGACGTTCCTCTAGGTTGGTCAGGTAGGATTTCCTCTAGTCAGGACTCACAAGTAACCTTCTTGACTACAACTTCGACGTTGAGGTTATGAAACCGGTGGACTACGCTTCTCGACTGAGTAACCTTTTCTGGGACTACGACCCTTTCTAACTCCCGTCCTCCTCTTCCCCTGCTGTCTCCTACTCTACCAACCTACCACAGTGGTTGAGTTACGTGTACTCAAACCCATCCGAGGTCCTCCACCACTACCTGTCCCTCCGGACCGCACGACGTCAAGTACCCCAACGTTTCTCAGCCTCTGCTGACTCGTTGACTTGACTTACATCAATCATGATGTAATTACAATCGATTATAAATTCTCTGTGAACGATCTGTTGTTCGATTCAGGAAAAGTATGTCTTGGAGGAAAGAAGGAGTGTCGTTAGGACAAGAGTCCTCCACGGACAATCGGGGCAAAATGTCTACCCCTCTGATTTTCGAATTTCTCTCATTTACAGAACAGACACTAGTGTGTCGATCAATTCACTGTTCAGACCTTGAGGAGGAGCCCAGACAGACTAACGGTTCTGGTACACAATTTATAGTTTCTCATCGTAGAGTCTTCCCCCAACCTACGATCAATTAGAGACACCAGGGGAAGTCACAATTTTAAGATGACATACTTCAAACTTTATTACTGTCTTATTATGATACCATTTCACGTGTCCGAACTCTCAACCTTTCGGACACAAATTCGGTCAGTCCGTATGAGAGATGAAGGGGACGACACTGTACTTCGATTAGGTGAATGGAAAGAATGACTCAACAAAACTCCTGACTTTCTCGACGACACACATTTCATGAAACACGTCACGAAACATTCACCATGACTATGTAACATCCACGAGTTTTTTCAATCTATTATTTTGTTCATATTAAATTTTAGAAGAAATCATCAATATAATAACCTTTCTTGGTACTTTACGAAACTAACAGGTCCGTCCTCCCGTTTATCACTTTTTAAAACTACACCTCGAACCGACCTGCTCCAGTCTTATTGAACGTATTATCTTGGGTCAGGGACCGGACGTGTCTTCGGGAGGACGTGTTTTTCGACTTTACTGACACCATAAAATAAACTGACACCTCCAAAATAAAGAAAAGAAAAAATTTTTTTAATAAATAAAAATTTAACTCCTACCTCTAAAATAAAGATTACGACCGTCAATATTCTCTTAACCCTGTGAGAACCCGTAATACTGTTCCGAGAATAAATACTAGTCAGAGTAAGTGTCCTTCCTAATTCAACCTCCCTCATAAGGGTTGTACCGACCAGGACTAATCTCTCCCTCGTCTACCGGAAATTCGGCCTGTAGTCGGTACGGTCTGTTACAATCTTGACGGACGAAAGACTCGAAGAGTCTCACTTTCTCGACGGTATCACTACACTAAACCCGTACCGTAAAGAATCTCATCGTATTTCCCTATATATTAACAATCTTAATCTCCACTGTCGACGACACCCTCGGTCTGGATACCCCGTACCACTTTCCCCGTTTTAAGGACAGAAAGTGTAAAGACACACACACACACACACACATACACACACACACTCACTTACTAAGACAATGACGATAAAGGTAGAGGAGACTTCTTTGTCTCCTTAATTTTCATCGTTAAGATACGGGAAAGAAACCGAGGGGTTCATCGGGATGGAGGTTTTTACACTTAAGATTAGAGTTTCGGAGCACGGTAGGAAGAAGTTACTGTGGACGAGTAGTGTGTAGTACAAATATTTCTCGGTGGTGAAACAAAAAGTCTAGAGAGGGGAATGAGTATTCCTTGCCTACCTCCTGTATAATACAGGAGGACCGTGACATAATACTGACCTCCTATGTTATCCCTCGAAATTTGACTTCATGTCGTGATACATTACCCGACACTCTCTTCATAGAATTAAACCCAAAGAGGGTTTCATCCGGGCACCTTGTTCCTAAATTTACATTCATTAAATAAACCCTTCACTACGGTCCCTTGTGACCATCTTTTCTAAAGTCTTAACTCCGTCCTTTGTCTTCTTTAGATTGATTCCCACGTAAAAATTCGATCAATGATGGTATCCGTTGATCCCCAAGAAAGAGGGACCCCTTGAGATCTTCGACTACATTTACACGGAGTAAGAAGGTTAGTTCCCCGGTGAGTCGACCCCGTCAATTGGTAGTCTAGGGAGAAGTAGTCACAAACCCCCGACGGGTCTCACCCTAATTGCGGGACCGTGAGGAGGACGCGTGGACCGGTTTACACGAGAACACCCGGTTATATCTCAGTGTCCACAAGTATCATTCGTAGGAAGACACAGAAGGGACAGGATCATTTGTAGAGAAGGTTCCTCTACACCAGCCTCGGGGTCTACGTAGACGATTTCCTTCATGTAACGTAAATGTCCCTTCCATGCGTCCTTCCGATCGGTAAGGATCAAACCCACTAGTTGTTTCTGAAGTATCTCTTCTCGAAAGGTCCGGTCTTGTTTCCGTACCTCATAAACCTTCTTACGTCACTGAAGTTGTACCAACCGTACTTACACCAGTCCCTCTACCAAACCTCGTCCCCTTTTCTATCACGGTCACTCGTCTGGTCCTGGTCGAGATCCTCCAGACATGTTGTTTGATATGAGGTGTGAGATGACCCCTACGTCACTTTCGGTGTTGTGAGATGACCCCTACGTCACTTTCGGTGTCGAAATTCTTCCAAACACTGGACCGGTGTAAACGAAAAACCTTTCTAGTCACACCGATACCATCCGTCCGGTCCACCGACAAGGAAGGGCAAACGAAGGACACTCAAATTACAGACAAAGGACAACGACACTCGTAGTACGATCGTGATTGACTAAGGGTAGGTCAAACGTAAAAAGAGTTGTGAGAGTATTAGTCGGATACAGGGGAGCATCTACCCACAATAGTGGAGATACTCCTAGACCCAACGTCGGGGTATCCCAGGGAAGAGATCCAAAGATCCAAGACTATTGAAGTTGGAGAAGGGAAACAAGGAAGTGTAGGGGTCCTCCGGTGATTAAGAACACAATAGATCACAGGGGACAGACGGAAAGTTCAAGAAGTCACAGACAAAGTAGTCAAAGTGGAGGACAGGGACCAAATGGAGATGACTTTATTGTCACGAAACAGAAAGACGGACCTAGGACCGACTACGTACCCCCGTGTGACTACCTCATAGGTCTCTTGTACTTAACCGTCAGGTGTGTTAACAACCTAAAAGGGGTTTCGAGAGTTGTCAGTCCTGTGTCCGTACCTCTTCCGTCTACCAACCCGACTAGTCTAAAGTCCCCAAAATTCTCCTTCTACAAATTCTCCCATATATTCGTAGTACCTGTCCACTTGATCTATTATTGTTATCGTTGTCGTCGTTGTTATTATTATCTATGTGAATTTTAAAGCACATGACATACTGTCCGTGACAAAATTCACGAAATATATATGATAATAAATTGAATAGGGGTGTTGTTGGGATCCCGTATACATGTATGAAAAGAGATAAAATGTCTACTCCTGTGGTTCCGTGGTTCTCCGTACCATTACACGGGTTCGAGTTTATCGATCATTCCCCGTTTCAGTGATAAACTTGGACCCATCAGACGGGGGTATCAACACTGAGTAGTAGAAATGTTCACCACTTAAAGAAGGGTATGACAAGACTAAGGTACCTATATACTGAATTACGGAGGTACTGTTAGACACTGAACCGATACTCCAAAATCACTACTTTTATGTAAAGATTCTTCGGGAGTGTCTTCAGTCTCTTTCGACTCGAATTAGACGTTTCTACTCTGACTTCTCTTTCGACTTTCTCTTCCGTACCTGACTATCCCCGTACCTCACGGAAAAGACGTTTTCGTGTCTACCTTTACTCTGTCTCCTCGATTCTCAAATAGTAAGAGACATTTCGAATTAATCCAGTAACCACTCCTGTCTTATAATTTTTTTTTTAGGGTAGTCGATTTCTGGACACCCTAAATTGAGGGAGTAAGGACGAGGAATCTAGAATCTTATTTACTTCGGAAAAGGGTCAATGTTTTTACTACCACTTTTTACTAACTAACAGGATTACTCCTTTCTCTTGTCGACGGGCTTGTCGTCTACATTGAAAATATTAGTAAAGGAGAAGTAACCAAAAGAGGGATTGCTGGGATCGTGACTACTATCATAAATTCTTCCTCCCGCACATTATCCGTCTCCGGACCTTACTAGTCCTTCAAACCCGTTTCTCCCTTTACCAACCGGACTCAGGGAACACTAACCGACGTAAAGATTGTCCGGGTTTCAATACCGATAAGTAGTCCGACCAACTTCTGTCTTATTGATCTCAAACACCACTGGGTCACAGGGTCCTAACTCCCGGTCCGGACTATCTTTTTAGTGGGTGTCGATGGTGTACATGAATTTAGACGAGGTCGAAGTGATTCTAGGATCAGACTTATCAGTACGTCTTTCCTTGTTGGGATGGTCCCTTGTAAATCGTCGTTCAGACGTTTCTTTGACTTTATACTATCGTATCCGTCGTCCGTACCACCAATCCTCGTACCCGGAACCGTCGTTTCCGACATAAGTTTAGGACTGAGATGGTGAATAGTCGACACACTGGTACCCGTTCAGTGAATTTGAGAGACACGAAACCAATGATCGATACACTGGAACCCGATCAAAGAACATAGAGACACGGAATAAAATGTCAAAGGATCAGACATTTTATTCCTACTATTCTTATGGATAAAGTACCCTAACGACTTCCCTAATTTATTCATTTACGTTTCGGGAGTCATATCACGGACAGTAATATCGTTCAGATAAATACACGAAGTATTTATAACATTTATTTGGACGGTAACCGTTTTGACATCTAGTAAGTTCAAAAATACAGTAGACGTTTTCACACTACGTCGGTTCAATCAGAAGGCACGGGAGGTCTAAGGACCTGGAGAAAGAAACAGGGAAGTGGAGGTACCGTACAAGGAAATAAGACATGTTTACAACGTGTGTCTAGAGTCCGTCCGGATTCTGGAGTTAAGTACCACACTACGATCACTGACATTTAGAAGTAGTGCAAAGAGGAGAGTCGGAATTTAGTTTTCCGAGTATACCGTAAAGTCTGTGACCGGTTTTCACTACCTGTAGAACCCCGGTGAACTACGAGTAAAGTTTCTGGTCAAAATACACTGGAGAGAACCACAGGGAACGGTGTCGAGTTTTTAGAGTTCGAATACCAAGGTGGTCGGACCCGGGATCTAGGGTCGTGTAGAACAAGTCCGTCAGGGTTGTAACGTGGGGGTTTCGTCAGTAGACAAGTCGGAAAGTTACATTGATAACGACCAAGACCTAGACAACCTGGTCTGGACGAACCATTATGAAAATAGGTGTATAGTCCAATCGACACGGTTTAAAACCACACCAAGTTCATCTAAATTAATGGGGATACAACTTTTCGTTCCAAAAAAACAAAAACAAAAACAAAAAACAAAAAACAACAAAAAAAAAAAAAAAATCACTTTCGCAAACAGAAAGTAAAGAAAATCGGAGTACTATAGAGGTAAAACGTTCACCCTTTTTAGTCCAAACCTACGTGTATGATCCTTCGGATAGAATTTCATGGAAGTTTTTATATCCTTAATGAGGTTTATTTCCTGATCGAGTAACAGTCCCGTCACTAGTCGAGACCAGGATTCTTCTGGTTGAATAAAAGAGAATTCTTAGAGAGTCGAGAGGAGGTGACCCACCGAACTAAGAGTCCGACCGTCTATCACGAAGTCGTGGGGACCCCGAGTCTAGGTGTGGGGTTTTGTGGACTCCTTCTGTCCTTAGTAGAAAACACTACCAAGAGAAAAAATTTTTCGCATAAATAAAAATTAACCTCCTATTAACGAAATGTTATAACACAACCAAAGACGGTATGTAGTTGTACTTAGTCGGTATCGATATGTGTGTAGGGGAGGGAGAACTTGGAGGAAGGGTGGAGGGTGGGGTAGGTTGAGGAGATCCAACAGTGTCTGGTGACCTAAATTCGAGGGACGTACTATGTCGTTTAAAGGTGACCTATAGATTAAAATGTATACCATTATATGTACAGAGTTACAAAATAAGAGTTAAGTAAGACGGGGACACAAGTATTTAGACAGGAGATACAGACGTAGAGGTAAGACCACCAAGAGAAAATTCTTCGTGGGGTTTTCACAGGAGAATACGGAGTAACTGGACTTATTAAGACCTTCGACCCTCTTATAGGACACGATTGACCGAATCCAGACCTTAAAACTCGGTTAGTGACAGTTTCCCTGATATTAATGTAAATCGAGTTAATCAGAGTGGTCACCGTAACCCCTACCCAACCTAAGGAAAGTGACACCGTCCTAACCCTTTTCTTTCTGTAGATTTGTTTTCGGACACCAAAACAGTCCTTCACCAGTAACAGTTCTAAGACCTATCCATTGACCCGTCAGACGGAGACATTACCGGAGGTGGTAAAAATGGAGGACCATAAGTGTGGGCTGGGGAGGGGAGGGGAAAGGAGAAGGTAACTTATCCCGACTCGATACGGTGGTTATGTCATAAGGTCTTTACTGTCACATTGACGATTTCGATCCAGGATTCTTCGTAACCTAGGAGACGGAACTTACGGAGGGCGATCCTCTTCCGTTGTCGTACGGTACTTCTGTGGAAACATCGAGACACGACCCCGGGTGTCTCTCTCCTTGACTCCGAACGTCTGTTGTCGAACATGGTTAAATGGTCGGTACTCACACTTAGTACAACTTTCACTTAGAAGTAGGTCGGGGTCAGTTCGACTGTAGAATTACGTTGGAGTACTCTCTGACTCGGTCTGAGTGGGTCTAAGGACTTGAAGTCTTTTGGTACTCTTTATTATCTAATAGAAACATACTTCGGTGATTCGAAACTTCACTATAATGTGTCGTAGGATGTTGGTCTTACCACTGGAAGTTACCTGTGACGTCGGTAAAAAAATCCAGGTTCCCCAAAGGGAGGAGGGAAAAAAAAAAAATTGTTTATTAAGTTCATTTTACTCACGAAATTTTTTCTTAATAGATAGAAATGAGGGGTAATGAAAGTGACGAAGTAACTTAACCGTTGATCATTGGTTTATACAAAAGACTCCTTAAAGTGAACTCAAGAATTTTTTAAGTCTTGAAGATTCGACACGGTGTCTCTTCCGACCGTACCCTTTGTAACTTGACCCTTCAACGGACTCTTTGTTTCATTCTTCAAACGGTCCGGGTGGGTCTATCTACTGGATCTCAGTCAGGAATCGTACATATCCGAGAAGGTTGAACCTTTTTCTTGTAAAGTGAAATACTTATTAGTTCTGTCTTAAAGGGAGACCTTCATACTATTTCGATTTTTCCTGATATTGTAAAGTAAACGAAAAAAAGGACTAATATATCCATTATTGAAAATTTTTATTTTTTACACCCCTATTTGTGACTTTTCTTATTTCTTCTGTGATCTTTGGTACGTATTAAAGTGATGTCTCTGACGATGATTGCAAAGAAGTAACGTAAAGTGATATTTTAACACTGTACTTTATATGTCAAAATATAGGACGAAAAAGACAATACAAAACTCGTAAAAGAGTGTACCAACTTATAAGAAACTTTTACACAAGAAATGACCTAAGAATTCCAAAATAATTTATTCACAACAAAAACGACAAATCAACGATTTATCACGGGCTGAGGAACACTGGGGTTCCTGACGTCGTACGGCCCGAAGGGAGAGGAAGTGATAAAGGACCTCAAACGAGTTTGAGTACAGGTGACTCAACCACTACGGTAGGTTGATAGAGTAGGAGACAACGGGCGAAGAGGACGGGAGTTAGAAAGGGTCGTAACCCCAGAAAAGTCTACTCAGTCAGAAGTGTAGTCCACCGGTTTCATAACCTCAAAGTCGAAGTCGTAGTCAGGAAGGTTACTTATAAGTCCTGACTAAAGGAGATCCTACCTGACCAACCTAGAGGAACGTCAGGTTCCCTGAGAGTTCTCAGAACAGTTTGTGGTGTCAAGTTTTCGTAGATAAGAAGTCACGAGTCGAAAGGAATATCAAGTCGAGAGTGAAGGTATGTACTGATGACCTTATTGGTATCAAAACTGATCCGCCTAAAAACAACCGTTTCATTACAGAGACGAAAAATTATACGATACATCCAAACAGTTCCGAAAAGAAGGTTCCTAGTTCGTAGAAAATTAAAGTACCGACGTCAGTGGTAGACGTCACTAAAACCTCGGGATCTTTTATTTCAGAGAGTAACAAAGGTGACAAAGGGGTACATAAACGGTAGGAACCTTCCTTTCAATACTGGTTGGATCCGTCGTATAATTTTTCGTCTCTGTAATGAAACAGTTGTTTTCAGGTAGATCAGTTCCGATACCAAAAAGGTCCCCAGTACATATCTACACTCTCAACCTGACACTTCTTTCGACTCGCGACTTATTAACTACGAAAACTTGACACCACAACCTCTTCTGAGAACTCTCAGGGAACCTGAGTCTGTACTGACTCGCTGACTTGACTTGACTTGACTACCCTGGTCTATGGTACTAGAATCAAAAGACTTACAACTCAAAATTTGGTCGAAAAAGGGAGAGGAGAAAGTGAAAGTAGTTTTCCGAGAAATCAAGAAATGAAAGACGGTATTCCCACCACAGTAGACGTATAGACTCCAATAACTATAAAGAGACCGTTAGAACTAAGGTCGAACACGAAGTGGGTCGGACCGTAAAGTGTACTACATGAGACGTATATTCAATTTATTCGTCCCACTGTTATATGTCAGAACTGTATGAGGAAAAGGATAAACCTTGGTCAGATAACAAGGTACAGGTAAAGATTGACAACGAAGAACTGGACGTACGTCTAAAGAGTCATCCGTCCAGTCCACCATACCATAAGGGTACAGAACTTCTTAAAAGGTGTCAAACAACACTATGTGTGTCAGTTTACGAAACCACATCAGTTATTTCGCCTTCATCTACAAAAAGACCTTGAGAGAACAAAAAAAGTTACTAGGTTACCTACAACCGTTATACTAGAGACCAAGGAGAAGGATAAGATTTAGGTCAAACTTGTAGATCTTCAAGTACCAAGTACATGACCACTTCGGACCGAACTTCTTAAAGCTCGTAATGAAAAGATCACACACTCTACTTACGTTAACACGTCATCAGACTTGTAAGAAACCGTAACGGAAAGAAATCCTAACCTTACTTTTGACTGGAAAAGGTCAGGACAGTGATGACGACTCAAAAGGTTTAAACAACCGTATAACTTACGTCGTGAAAGTGTCGTAGTAGAAACTCCTAAACTTTATCGAGTTGACCTTAACGTAGTGGAGGTGATCGAAACAAACATCACTACGAAGGATTCCGGGTGAACTGAAACGTAAGGTCCCACAGACCGAGATCCAACCACTAGTATGGTAGTATTAATAGATCCAGTACTTCTATAAAAAACACATAAAGACGACACATAAGAACGGTGGAGAAGAATTATAGAAGACGAAGACAATGTAGGGATGGTAAAGACAGGAAATAACACGTGTAGAAAAGTACTTTATAAGGGAAGATTAAAAGAACTTCTCTAGAGACGACGACGACGATTCAGTGAAGTCAACACAGGCTGAGACACGCTGGGGTATCTACCGTCGGGTGGTCCGAGGGGGCAGGGACCCTAAGAGGTCCGTTCTTGTGACCTCACCCAACGGTAAAGGAAGAGGTTACGTACTTTCACTTTTCACTTTCCCATCAGGGAGTCAGCACAGACTGGGAATCGATCAGAAAGGGTAAGATAACAAAGGGAGATAAAGAAACGTAACTAGGGACTCCTTCCGAAAGAATAGAGAGGAACGATAAGAAACTTTGAGACGTAAGTTTATCCATACAGAAAGGAAAAGAGTAAACGGAAATCGCAGAGAAGAAATGAGTCGATAAACATTCCGGAGGACTCTGTTGGTAAAACGGAAAAACGTGAAGAAAAAGAACCCCTACCAGAACTAGGGACGGAGGACATGTCACAATGCTCGGAGGAAGGTATCAAAAAGTCCGTGAGACAGATAGTCTAGATGAGGGAACTTAGATAAACAGTGAAGATGACATAATAACATTCCCGAAACTAAATCCAGTATGGACTTACCAGATTACCGAAAGACATGAAAGAAGTTAAATTCAGACTTAAACCGTTATTCGTCAAGTACTAGACTCGGTGTCAGTCGAGGGTCAGAACAAAAACGACTGACATATCTCGCAGAGGTAGAAACCGACGTTTCTTATATTAGTCAGACTAAAGCTACAACTGGTAGACCACTACAGGTACACATCTCAGAAGAGAACACAACAACCTTCTCCCACAAACGATACTGGTCACACAAGAGAACCGTTTTGAGAAAATCGGAAAAGGGACGAAGTAAAACATGAGGTTCCGGTTTAAAAGGACAATGAGGTCCATAGAGAACTGAAGGATGAAAACGTAAGGTCACGGGATATTACTTTTCCTGTAGAAAAAACCCACAATCAAGATCTTCCAGAACATCCAGAAGTATCTTGGCAAGTCGAAGTCGAAGAAGTCATAATGACTAGTCCCTTATCTGAACCTAATGACACTATAACACACCGAATTGTCTGACTTTGAATAAAGAACAAATCTGATTAAAGAAGAAATCTGATTCGGTGACACTATAATCACCGAATCGTATGATTTTGAATAAAGAACGGAAGTTATTGACACGTACCTCTCCAGGACCAGTCGTCTGTCACAAGGTACGTCAGTAAGTCCCTGGGTCCGAGGAAGGTAGAACACAGAGACGACAGGATATTCCGTATTCTGAAGTGGTGAATTGGGACAAGTAGATCGATCGTTGGTGCACTTTCTTTTCTTCCACCTCTTCCGTGTGAACGAAGGGTTACTGGACTCGAGTCTTCTCCGTATATAGTGTCAACGAATGAAAGAAAACAGGTTTTGATCGGTATACCGAGATGGATCTACAACCTTCATATCATGGACCGACTCTTCGTTAAAAGATCCTTGAAAAAATATGGTACGTTCGTTTACTTACTTAAAATAGTATACCGATCGACAGAGACGGTATAAGTGATTCTTTTAAAAGTCTGTATATTAAGTACCTCAACTATTCTTTAACCATATTGTCTCAAATAGTCGGAACAGTGATGACTGTAAAATCTAACTCATTAAGAGACAACGTCCCCGGAAGGGACATGTAAATTTCAACAAATCGTCATAGAGACCTGAGAGGAGAAATCTATGGTCATCTTAGGGGGATCAACAACGACAAAAAATAAGTAACGAGAACAGGAAACAAACAAACTAGAACATGAAAAAAACAGAAGAGAACAAAATTAACTCGTAAAAGATACTAAGGTAAAAGAGAGAAGAGAATCGTATAGTTAACATGAAGAAAAAAATTATTAAAGATGAATCACCAACCAGATCTCAAAAGTTGTATATGCTGATAAGGTGTAGTTGAAAGTTTATTGGCATATGGTAAAGTGTCATCATATTCATGGGAGATTGTCTCATAAGTGTCAAGGAGGTAGGGTAGGGAATAACTTTACTCAGTGAGTAAAGTAAATAAACATTCGATGTAAACGACTTATGTAACGAAGAATGTCAATAATACTTGACAACACATAATCCAATTAATTGTTAATCTTTTTAGTTTTATAAAATAAAATGGAAATAAGGAAGATAACGTGAGAAGAAATACATCAAGACGGAAAGACTCGATATAGTAAAAAGAAGAAAATCTTCTTGAAAACAAAAATTGTAAAGAATGTTCCATCCAGATGACCGTTATTTGAAGAAGTTAAAGAAAAATTTTTATAAATAAATAAAAATAAAAACCGACACGACAGAAGTAACGAGACGCCCGAAAAGAGATCAACACTACGTACCCGAAGAGTAACGTCACCGAAGAGAACACCTCCTCGTGTCCAAGATCCCGTAAGTCCGAAGTCATCAACACCGTGTACCCGAGTCCTCAACGTCGAGGACCCGGTATCTCGTGACCGAGTCATTGACACCATGTGTCCGAATCAACAAGAGTCCGTACACCTTAGTTGAGATACAGAGGACGTAACCGTCCACCTAAGAAATGGTGACTCGGTGGTCCCTTCGGAGGAGTCAAAAACAAACAGATTCTTTAGGAAATCAAGAGGAAGTGAAAATTTCTTATTAAACTGACCTATGTATTAATATTCAACCACCCAAAAAAGAAAGTTGTGAAATTTACAAAGTAAGGTGAGAGAAAAACGAACGTACTAAAGACTTCTCTTCAGACAACACTTAAAATTGAAGAGACATCCATTTCACAAAATAAAGAAACAGAAGAAAGTTACAAAAAAGACAGAAAATGAAAGACGTTAAATTTATGTTTTACAGATCCATATCTAAAAAATTATAAACAGAAAACCCCACAAGAAACTCGAAGAACGTTTCTTCAGTTACCGTGGGGTGAGGTCATGAGAACGAACCTTTTCGGGTACCCGTCTCCTCGGACCTTCCGACGTCAGGTACCCCAGTGATTCTCAGGCTGTACTGACTCGTTGAAGTGGAAGTGAAAAGTGAAAGTACGTAACCTCTTCCTTTACCGTTGGGTGGGGTCACAAGAACGGACCTCTTAGGGTCCCTGCCCCCTCGGACCACCCGACGGCAGACACCCCAGCGTGTCTCAGTCTGTGCTGACTTCGCTGAATCGTCGTCGTCGTCGTCGTCGACTCGAAGAACTTAGACACCAAACTACGGACAGTAATTAAAATCTTTTAAGAGTCAGTAATAATAAAGTTTATAAAGAAGAGAAAGATGAGGTAGACCATAAAGATAATACGTATATACTGTGTAAACATTAACAAGGTATCAAGAACTTATAATACGAGAAAAAAAAGAGAAACATAAAGTCAAAATCTTCAAAGATAATTGTATAGTGACTAAGGAAGGAATCAGTATAGATTAGACAACGACTCGGGTAGTTTCCGTAAGAAGTAAAGACTATCGTAAAAATTAAAGATCGTAAAGGAAAACTAAGGGTCTTAAAGACAGAGAGACGAATGTAAAGGTAGACGAAAACGTACAATAGGTGAAAACGGTAATCTCGGAAATCATATAATTAGTATCAACGAAGTTTAAGGGTCAGACTATTAATGTTTTAGAGACGGTATAGACTCGGACTAAGACTACGAACCAAATACAAAATCTGTAAAAAAAAAACAGAAAAGCTTACGGAACATTAATAAACATCTTTCGGTCTGCACTACATTACTCATTTTTCTTGATCCATTGAACCGGAGATCACACTCCAAAATACAAGATAGACCGATCCTCAATTCAACACGAATGACAAACGACAGGGACATCCATAGTGTCCAGGGATTTTGTTAGGATACACGAGAAGAGAGTAACGTAAGTAACCAGTCGATGTAAATCTCCTAGGTTTCGTATATCCCTCCAAACTCTTCCTCCCCTACATACATATGAATACCAACTGAGTACAACAACATATCGTCTTTGGTTATGTTGTAACATTTCGTTAATAGGAGGTTAATTTTTATTTGAATTTTTTCGTATATCCCCTACTATCCGAATTATTCCATCTCTCTTTGACCTGGGGGACTTAGTGGTGAATTTCTCTTCGGTGGTCCCTTTCGGAAAGTTGAGTTTATGGATGTCACTTAAAACACACTTACTCTTTATTAGAGATAATCTTAAACCTTAATTAAATAAAGACATCGTATCACATCAAATTGGACTTATTAAGTCCTCGAGTTTTGTAAACTATAATTTCTTATCTCACTGGGATCTTTAAACCTTCTGAACTCCTTTACATCCATATCTGTAATCACAAACACGTATAGTCATTTGTTTACGTAAATAAGAGTAATGAAATTTTACTACATAATAATATTAAGATTAACGTCTTTTGGTATAGTCGTTTTACTATTTCAAGGAGTTGTCAGAGTGTCAAGAAGTCGTAGATGGACTCCGAGACCACACAGTTGATCTGTGGGTTCTCAGTTCTATTGATATTTCACCCCGGGTCGGATGAAGGGGTGTCAGACTAAGGCTATTACGACTGGTCATGTAAGAAAAGGTTCCATCCTCAGTCTTCCTTAAAAGGTAAAACCAACGAAAAGTATCTTTAACTTCTTACTCTAATTCCCTGAGTAAGTCTACCGATACAATTTACTGTTTACGTCTATTATTCAGTTGACTTACCGTCTATAATCTTTCTTCAGTTTGTACATCTACAAATTAGGAAGGGTAATTAACCTTATTTTTAGGACACCTTACACTTCCCAACCTCCAGTGACCCAATTTAATTAGGGACCAAAAAGAATTCTCTTTTTGATGAATTCTCTGAAACCTCAACGACAGAAATTTTTACGTTTGACGTAACGTGATAAATGTATAAAATACGCCCTTCACCGTCCAAAATTAAAATTGACGTATGGTTGAAGCGTTAACAAGGGACTTGTCTTATCTTTGAATCTCTTTTAATCTACCTCCCCTTTTTTTGACTATCATTTTGGTCTTTGACTTTACTCAAATTTCAAGTTTGTTTCACGTAACGGTTCACGACCTTGTAAGATATTAGGTACGTGTAAACTAGTCCTTTTGATGTACCAGAGAATATCACAAAAAATGGACAGACTTCTCTGAGTTTCGTTCATTTTAAGTAAGATCTTCTTTTTTTATCTATCTGAGTACTATACGTGTTTCTCGATCGACATCCCAAAATTCTTAAAGAAGGTTAGACTATCATTTGAAATTCCTGTTTTTCTCCAACTAAAATACGAAACCGGAAGGAACCAAAACACGAAACATTATCATGGATGGAAGATAAATTTAACACACTTCCTTACAATTTGCTGTTTACTGTATTTAAAACTCGGTGTGTGGTTTTTCTTTTACAGACTTTCCTTCTTATAAGAAAAAGAAAAAAAACTGATTCAAGAAAACACACGTCGAAGTATTTAACTCCACGGACCGAAACTCCACTCCTATATGAGAACATTTTCGATGGAATAGTGAAAGCTCGTGCGAAAGAAGTCCGTTGTAAATATCTGTAGACGGAGGACGAACGTCATTCGAGAAACGGAAGATAGTGGTTTATAATGTAATCAGTTCTATCCTATCCGACATGACGTCATTGTTTTGATGGAAACCCTCATCCCACTTTCGACGGGAAGAGAATGACAATTCTCTGAAAGAAAAGTTGGTCAGGACGAAGGCGGAAGTTTTACTACAACAATAGCAACAACAAAAAGGACTCCTGAAGTTCAAGAATAAAACTTGTCATCATAGACTAGTAGAAGAGAGACGTAAGGTAGAAGTCATCAGGAGTTCCGTTACACCTACGAGGATTGACAGGTCTACTGTCAGTGCGATTACTTCGCGTCTTTTCTTTTGGGGTTTCACTTAACAGTAAAAGTCACTAATAAGGACTTTGTGTGACGAAATTAAGAACCACAAGTACACATGAAAACACTGTTCGAAAACTCACGTTTCGTGGGTCCGAGTCGAGACACAGGGGGACCCGTACACTCGTCTACACATATCCTGACCCCTCAAAAATTCAGAATAATCCGTAAGTGAAAGATTAGTTCCTGAGAAAGTGTTCTTCGAGTTCACTTGAGAATCCCGGTCGTTATTCCGTGATTTCAAACGGCTTTCTATACACGTTGGACGTACAATTGCCACCACGGTAAAAAAATTATTGATAACCTTACATAAAAAAAATTAACCCCATATCAACCTACATAGTACATTCAATGTCTACATGTTGTGGAACACATTTGGGATGTCAGTCCAAAAGACACCCAGCAATTTACCACTCACAAGGGTGTCACTGTACGTTCTCCATCGGACTGGGTAATGAACCCTTCTCTAACATTTAGTAAAAATCCAAAACACAAAACGGATTCTTTACTAGAATGAAATATAAAAATAAAGTCAAACATTTAGGATGAGACATTCTTTTCAGGTAAGAATGAAACATTCTTTTCAGTGATAAAATATGAGGTAAATATCTATAATATTTTATAACCGATATAAGAGACACAACATGTCATATAGGGAACATCGAATAAACAAAATACGTATTATCAAACATGGAGAATTAGGGGTGAGGACAAAACAGGGAGGGTAGAAGGGAGTGGAATTACCATTGGTGATCAAAAGACGTAGACACTCAAACAAAGAAATAAAAAAAAAAACATGACTGATCAAAATAAAAAATCTAAGGTGTATACACAATAGTATGTCATAAACAGTAAGAGAGTGAATAAAGTGAATCGTATTATGAGAAGTTCAGATGGGTGCAACAACGTTTACCGTTTTAAAATAAGAAAAAATACCGACTCATCAACAACCTTCTCCTACAAACGATACTGATCACGTAAGAGAACGGTTTTAAGACAATCGGAAACGGGACGTAAAGCATGAGGTTTCGGTTTGAACGAACAATGAGACCCATAGAGAACTGAAGGATGAAAACGTAAGGTCAGGGGATACTACTTTTCCTGTAGACAAAAACCACAATCCAGATATTTCAGAACATCCAGAAGTGTCTTGGCAAGTTGAAGTCGAAGAAACCGTAATCACCAACCCCGTATCTGAACCTAATGATACTATAACTTACCAAACGGAACCTTGGTTTGTCTCCAGTAAGACAACAAAAACTCTAACGTGGGTTCATGACGTAAAACCTGAGAAAACAACTGATACTCCTGATTAGATAAAGAAGATTCCCTAAGAACGGGTATCATCATCTATATTACCAGTAGACTTAATTTAAGCAGGTAAGACCAGGTAAAATCAAGTGACTAAGGATTTTACAGTTACAAGTGAGAACGGTAGAGGACAAACTGACGAAGGTTAAATGGAACTAAGTACCTACATTGTAAGGTCCAAGGATAACATAACAAGAAATGTCGTAGCCTGAATCGAAGGTAGTGGTCAGTGTATGTGTTGGTCCGTAACAAAAGTGAAACCGAGTCGGAACAGTAAGGAAGACCTCGATAAAAAGGTGAGAAGAGGTCATCGTATAACCCGTGGATGGTTGGACCCATCAAGTAGAAAGTCACAGTATAGAAAAACGGAAAAGTATGACAAGTACCCCAAGGGTTCCGTTCTCGGAGGACTCTTTAGACATACGTCCAATTCTTCGTTGTCAATCTTGGTCTGTACCTTGTTACCTGACCAAGGTTTAACCCTTTCCTCATACAGTTCCGACATATAACAGTGGAACGAATAAATTGAATATACGTCTCATATAGTATGCCTTGAAGTCTGACCTACTTCGTGTTCGACCTTAGTTCTAACGGCTCTCTTTATAGTTATGAGAGTCTATGCGTCTACTATGGTGGGAATACCGTCTTTCATTTCTCCTTGATTTGTCGGAGAACTACTTTCACTTTCTCTTCTCACTTTTTCGACCGAATTTTGAGTTGTAAGTCTTTTGCTTCTAGTACCGTAGACCAGGGTAGTGAAGTACCGTTTATCAACCCCTTTGTTACCTTTGTCACTGTCGGAAATAAAAGAACCGGAGGTTTTAGTGACGTCTACTGTTGACGTCGACACTTTAATTTTCTACGAACGAGGAACCTTCTTTTCGATACTGTTTGGATCTATCGTATGATTTTTCGTCTCTGTAATAAAATGGTTGTTTTCAGGTACATCAGTTTCGATACCAAAAAGGTCATCAGTTCATACCTACACTCTCAACCTGGTATTTCTTTCGACTCACGGCTTCTTAACTACGAAAACTTAACACCACAACCTCTTATGAGAACTCTCAGGGAACCTGAAGTCCCTCTAGTTTAGTCAGTTAGGATTTCCTTTAGTCAGGACTTATAAGTAACCTTCCTGACTACGACTTCGAGGTTATAAAACCGGTGGACTGCACTTCTTACCTGAGTAACCTTTTCTGGGACTACGGCCCTCTCTAACTTCCGTCCTCCTCTTTCCCTGTTGTCTCCTACTCTACAAACCTACAGTTGTGGCTGAACTACCTGTACTCAAACTCGTTCGAGACCCTCAACCACTACCTGTTCCTTCGGATCATACGACGTCAGGTACCCCAGTGTTTCTTAGCCTGTGTCGACTCACTGACTTGACTTGACTTGACTACCGACTCATCATAAGGTAACACATATTTATATATATAGTGTAGAAACAGGTAAGTAGACAACTACCTGTGAATCCGACGAAGGTATAGAATCGTTAACATTTATTACGACGATACTCGTAACCCCAGTGTACATAAAAACACACACACACCCCCCCCCTTAATTTTTAACAAAATAAACCTTTTTCACGTAGAATTTTTTCCCGTCGACGTTTTATGTCTCTGGAGACGTTGTCAATGACAAAAAAAAAAAAAAAGGAATTTCACTTTTCTTACTCACTATCGACTCCGTAGTCTCGTCATCTACCTGTGTAGACCCCGTGGAGGTTCAATAAAAGTCCTTTCTCTTGTTGTTTTGTGTCTCCATTTTTAAGGTTAGTTCCTTAATAAGATTGTTAAATTGTAATCGAATAGAACACTTAATGGCGAGAGACAAAGGGGAAAATCACCTTTTCGGACTGAATGATATCACGGTTGGTTACTGAGGTGATATCCTTTGTGGAATCTTGTATCAAAACTTAGTGTGACAGATCGACGTTTTGAGCCCCTACCTTACTCCGTTTGTGGGTGTTTTTTCCTTGTGTTTTTGGACTGTTCTTTGGGGAGTTTACTCCTGTTTCAAAACAGTTTTACACGGACCTGACTCTTAAGATCCTCTAGTATGTTGTAATTTGTGTTCACACCTGAGTTCGGGATCCAACATAATTATGTACCCTATTGGTATATCAAACGTGAAGACACCGATTCGGGTAAAGAGATAAATATGTCTGTCTCGATCGTAACGAGATAATTGTCGATGGTTATTTGACGAAACAGGAAATTCTAGATAAACGGTCCGCTCCGACTTTGGTGATTTGATTTAAAAAAGTGATTCCGATGTTTGTGACACAGATACGTCCCTACCCTTCGAACAGTGCGTGAGTGTGTAGGTTTCAGGTAGACGGAACTCAGTCGAAGGTTGAGACGTAATAAAAGAAGTTATAAAATAACTTCTTTATAAGAAGTTGAGGTTATAAAATATACACAAGAAAGTATTAAAAGGATAGTGCGATTTGTGCCATTCTTAGAGTTTATGTAAGTATGGACCAAGACCAATGGGTCCTCATAATGAACACACGTTACTTTGTTCTCTGGTTTTTGGTGTCCTGCTCACGTGTCCCGCCCCCTATGGTCCTATCCCTGGTCTGTCTTTTGTGTCGACACGTCTAAAGTGGTCTTTGGTTCATGGGTCGAGGGTTCAGCTCTCGTCTTCCTCCGATGTCAAGTCGAGGAAGTGGATAGTGAGGCTAAGGACCTGGGGTTTTCGTCCTCGGTCACGACAATGAAGACTTGGGTCCCAGGAGTTTTTACTCAGGACCTTTAAGTCTTTACGAGGGGAGCTTGACACACCTAGACCACCTTTAGTACTTCGCTGTTTGGATGTGACAGACTGTCAATTTAAGTACAATGTTTTTTTGATTGGAAGTCTAAATAAAACCATTGAAAAAATTTGTCTCTTTTGTTTTATGAAGAATCCCTTTCCATCCCCCAACTCTTCTGTCCGGGACCGATTTTTACTAACACTGTCGTGGACCTCGACTCTCCGGACGGATCCTCTCGTCGGGTCCGTGCCGGTGACGGGGGCTCCGGGCGACGGCAGACTCCGAACCGTCTGGTCAAGTGTGCGGGGCGGTTCGACGATATCTAGGTTCAGTATTTTTAGAATGTCGAGTAGCACTTTGTTCAGGGTGAGTAGAAGTCTCAGACAGTCCAACAGCGGGGGTGGACTTCAGTTTTCGTATTCGTTGTAGAGTGGGTCGAGTTTCCACTGTTGGAGGAGAAGTAGTAGTTCTCCCAACGGTAAGAGAACCAGGAGCTACTCGAGGGTCTTCACCAAGGAAGTAACCCGGACCATAGACGAACTACAAGGGTGTAAGACAGAGACACCGGGGAGAGCTGCCGGTAGTCCCATGCGTACGAACATTTTTGTCAAGGGAGGTTTACTCGTCGAGGGTACCGGAAGCAGTTTTATGGACGTCCGGAACAACGAGTAACGGAAAAACATAAAGACTTACTCAAAGACGAAGAGAAAAAAAGAGGAGGTGGGTCATGAGTGAACCTTACTGTTTCAATCTACACTAGACCGTAAGATCCGTCCTGAAATAGTAGAACGAGAGTTTAACGAATCGTGAGGAGGTCAACGTTTATGTGAACTCTGTCATCCACACCAACGTCAACCTCTCCTAGGGCTTCACCGCGAACGATCCCAACCGAAAGAGCATCTGATGGAGGTACGTCTACGGTATGTGGTACAGGAACGACGTGACGTGTCACTTACTCTCGAGGTACAGGAAGAGTACCCGGAATTACGTCCTAAAAGATACGACACTGGAGACCCGTCGTAGGTGCCCTACTTCCTGGACGTCGGGCGTGTACAGTGTGCGCAGAGGTACGTCTATGTACGTCAAGAGGAGTATCGCCGTGAGGGGGTGGTGCCATGTCCCCGTCTTGACGAAGAATCACAGGTGGCATGAAACGAGGAAGAGGCTCAGAAGGAACCAGTGACTTGGGACGTCCCCAGGAAGTCACCTCCTTCCCCATTAGGCCGGTGTCATCCCGACGGGACCTTGTTTGAAGTACCGTAAGTGCCAGAAGACTTGACCGAGGATGTCAACGTTTCAAACTTAAAGAACTGAGTCGGAACGGGTATAAGTAAAGTTGTCAACCAGGTTGACTACTCTCTGAGCTCCTTCGTCGTTCCCTACCGAAAAGTCAATCTAGACATCGTCAACGAAGAAGGTCACCGAACGATACAAGTATAGACGTCACCAGAGGTATTTATGTCATGGGAGCAACTTTTATGAACGTGTGATATGGTATACCTGACAGTTCTCTCCAGTACACTCATCGCTGTCAACAGAGGAAGGAATGTTTGGGGTACGTACTTTATGGCAGACCCAAAGACCAAACAAAAAGCACGGAAAACAGAGAGTCAGAAGTGTCACTATAGGGAAGAACGGTTGGGTAGAGATGTAGAGAATCACAAGGAGGAAAGGTAGCTTAGGTTCAAGTTAGACGAACGACTACTGTCCGGTTATTTGACTCTCTACTTTACAACCCCAGTCCTTGTCCTTTCGGTCGTCTGGCTCCACTATCGTCTGATCCAGAGACTTTATGGTAGGACGTACCTAGAAAAACTCAATCACAAAAACAAAGAGGTCCCATATATGGGTCCTCAACCTTAACGACCCAGTACACCGTCTAAATCAAAAAACTCTTCACAGGTATGACAAAAGGTGTTACCGACGTGGTTAAATACAAGAGGGGTTGTCACGTACTCCCAGTCCCAATCGGTGTAGGAGTGGTTGTAAATAATAAGCACAAGAAAAACTACTATCTGTAAGATTGTCCACACTTCGCTATAGAGTAAAACCAAAATTAAACGTAAAGAAACTACTAATTGTCACTATACCTAGAAAAGTACATGGACAACCGGTAGATACAGAAGAAACCTTTTTACAGATAAGTCTTGAAGACAGGCAAAAAATTAACCCAGTGAATAAAAAAAACTATAACTGAACACACTCGACAAAACACATAAAACCTATAACCGGGAAATAGTCAGTATAGTAATGGTTTATGAAAGAGGGTAAGACATACAACAGAAAAATAAAACAACTACCAAAGGAAACGACATGTTCTCGAAAATTCAGATTAATCCAGGGTAAACAAATAAAAAACGAAAATAAAGGATACGAAATCCTCTATCTCGGTTTTTTAAACGACACTAAACACGTATAATTATCGCCACGGTAAAACAAACATTACTGGTGCCTCGGACCATCCGATGACAGGTACCCCAGCGTTTCTCAGCCTGTACTGACTCGCTGAAGTGAAAGTGAAAGTGACCTTACACATCCGAAAATTTTATTACATTCGTAAAATATATATCCATTTTTTGCGTCTATTTTACAAGTATGTCTAGTTGAACTTTTAGTAACGAAACCCTGAAGGGACCACTGGGTCACCGATTCTGAGGTACGAGGGTTACGTCCCACGGACCCAAGTTAGGGACCAGTCCCTTGATTCTAGGGTATACGGTGTTCATTCTGGACCATGTCGGTTTATTTAAGTAATTTATTTATTTTTCTTAATTTTTTCTTTTAGTAACGAAATAATTAATCAACTATTCCGAGACACATTTTAGGACTACAACACTTGTGTACCATCCCTTCGAAACTACCTTATCCTTTCCTGATCGTTTCCCGAGTCTTTCAAGAATCAAGACTTTTCAAGGTAAATAGAAATCCCCTTACGTCCTGTTACCTTCTACTTAGTCTGGTTCTTCTGGACAAATTGTTTGATCACTGTAAAAGAAGGGTTCTTCATGTGACGAATATACAATTGATCATCAACAAGAACCTATTTGAAAATTAAAATCATGATAACAACGGAACTGACACCCACTCCGTCCTTCCATGGGTCTGGTAGTTCCGACACAGTGTCTCAGACCATGTTCCTCTTTTCATCGTCTCCCTCCTTGACCCCTGACCCTCCTTCGTCGTACCGTCTTGGGAACCCCCGTAAAAGTAATCACGTCGAAGTCTCCCTACCCCAGGTAGACACTTGTGTCCCAGAATGAGGGTCCCAGGATCAGTGACTCCAGTCTCCTACAGGTTCGACGTTGGTGTTCCAAAACACGGAGACCCGGACCCTATGAAGGACTTCTCTTCGGTCTTACGGTCTCATGTCGAAGTTTTTCTGGTCCTCCGACCTTCGGTCTCTGGTGAGGGTTTCCTTTTCGGGGGAACAGAGTTTTCCTCTTTCCTTCTGTTACCCATGGATAGACGACACCACAGTCAGAAACACAGGTGCACGCACGATTCAGTGAAGTCAATACAGGCTGAGAGACGCTGGGGTACCTGACATCGGACGATCCGAGTAGACAGGTACCCCTAAGACGTCCGTTCTTATGACCTCACCCAACGGTGCGGGTGGAGGTCCCCTAGAAGGGTTGGGGTCTCTAGGTTGGACACAGAGTACAGAGGACGTGACTGTTCGCTCAATAAATTATGATGATCACGGTACACGGGGGGTGGGACGGTGGTATATTACCTTCGGTATTGGAAGTTACACTACCACAATCCTCCACCCCGGAAACCCTTCTCGTTTCGGGAATACTTACTCTAATCACGGAAATATTTTCTCCGACGTCTTTTGGGGGAACGGAGAAGGTTGAACACTTCTGTATCTCTCTTCTACCGGTAAACACTTAATCCTTCACCCGAGAGTTGTCTGTGACTTAGACGGCCATGGAACTAGAACCTGAAGAGTCGGAGGTGTTGACACTCTTTATTTAAATACAAATATTCGGTGTGTCAGAGACCACAAAACAATATAGTCGGACTCACCTGATTCTGTGGTAGATATCCTGTCTCAAATTGAGAAACAGAGGACAAGGTAGAGATGGAGATCACGACCCTTTTACTCCCACACCACACTGGAAACCTGTGCCTGGACCGGAAGGTGACTGTCTCACCATGACTTAAAAGTCAAAGTTTCAAGACGACTCAACTAAGAATCTCTAGGAAAGGACAGTGACTTTAGGAAACTGTTCCGTCGAGTCATGGTTGTGGGAGTGTGTGTTGGGTTCCTACGTATACGAAGAGTCGTCGACTCTCTCACGGTAACTAGACTACTCCGGAGACGAGAGTGTGTCGGGAGGGACGTGTACGGGTCTGTCAGGTCGAGTAATTCGAACGTCGGACCATCTACGGGTCATCTCCGGGAAAAGAGTCGAAGGTCTGGGAGGTGGGGTTCGATGAGAGACGTCTTTCCCCTGGGACTTCATTTCTTAAAACCGTTTACACACAAACACTTACGTTTACGTAGCACTCACTATCCTTTCCCTCTTTCTCTTTGTTTACCTGACTAACCCTGTCTACTTGGTTCTTTCTCCCCTCACCCCCGTGTACACCCTGCACACTCACTCTCTCTCTCACTCCACTCCCTCTCGTGTCCCGTAATACTCGTCTCTATTTCTACTCATCATCACACCCGTCGGTACCTTCACTGGATTATCTACGACGATCTTCTCCCCGACCCTGTTCCACCGGTCCAGGACCCTCACCAGATCCCCACCCTCTCTCTCTAATTTCTAGACAACCACTCTGACAACCGTAAATGGAGTACCGAAGTGTTCGAGGAGTCCCGTGTCCGACGTGAAACCCTTGTAAGAAAAGGAAAATAGGGGGAAGTTCCGAACACGACTGACAAATTGATGAGGAATGGAGTATTCTCGTTTAGACCCTCACCTCTCCGGAGGGAACACCATACTAGACGGGGTGGGATTTCTCGACGACGACTCCGGACTGACACACCCTCGGGGCCGACTCCCGACGGGTCGGTTCTTCGTCTTCAGTCTGTCCAGAAAGAAAATTTTAAAAACGTGTGTTATTTTTGTTGAGAAAAAATGTACAAGAACAAGTGACAAGTGATAAGAGTGGACGAATAAGAAGTCACATTTGAGATCTTAGTTAAACAGTTCAATCTTTGTAAGGTCACTCCAGAAGTAATATTAACACAGTTTCGTTATGTAATGATGACGAAAAGTAATTTTAACTTAAACTCGGATTTATTATTTCTTGAAAAAATAAGTCTTTCTTGAATAAAAACGAGTAATTAAATAATGGGTCGTCATATAGTTTTTGAATCCTTTCACGACCTTTTCACCGGGGTAACAGATTACTGTGACTCTTGGTGAACTTCGTTTCCTTTCTCCTTCTTATCAGGAACATGAACGTGGTGGGTGGGAGGAGTGGACCAGGGTTAGAGTCGGGATCACCTCCGACAATAAATTTTAAAACTATAATAGAAGTAGTACTTAAAAACGTAATTAAAATTATATCTTTATAACATGATTTTATAAATAGAACTAATAACTCAAAAACTGTAGGTAAATTTAAAATGTGGGCTCCACCACGGAACGGATAGAGGGAGTACAGGGGTCAGGTACACCATGAATTGTCACCCACTCTTATCTCTTCTTTTTCCCAACATCTGACCAGTACCTCGGTCCTATTGACTTCTGGTCCTCACTCTTTGAAAAGACGAATTGAGGATTTGTCTTGATACGTCGAGAAGAATTGTCACGTAACATATTTACAGACAAGAGACTTCCCGACGGGACCGATGTTCATACCGTCCGCCGAACGTCGACTTCTTCTCCTCCTACTGTGTTAAGTTCGTAACGGTAGAGGTTTCCCAGGACGTGACAGGTCATACCCTCGGTACTCGGTGTACTCCGAGAATTCGGGAACTTTACACCAATCAGGCTTAACACTAGGCGGTATTTATAATTCAAACGTGACCTGAAACTTCTGAGTCATGTATTTTTTTCTAACATATAGAGTAAGTTTTGACTAACGGACAACTTTCCTATTATAAAAACCTATGTAATCCAACTTATTTTACATAATGATTTTATTTAGAGTGAAAAAAAGGTAAAATAATTGTACCCTTGATCGTTTTACATTTAAAGTACACACCGTACACAAACACAGAGTAGGATAGACACAACCTTGTCGTGAGCAGACCCACCATTGTCCCTACACAGGAACTTATATACGTCCCCGGGACTAGTGTACCGGGGACCCTTAAAACAGTGGGAAACTCCGTGAAGGAGATTGGAGAAGACAGAGTGTCCTACGAGTCATACATTGGACATAATTCTCCAGTGGTCGAGTCGTCTATATTTAACCTCGAGTGTCCGTCAGTCTCTATCCTGGACTACAATACCGTCATCCCCTCCCGTGACCTCTCACTACCTTTTCCTTCACACCACCTCTAGGAAAATCTGGGTCGTAGAAATTTGTGTAAAGAACATAGAGTTTTTACGAGGTGTTACCTACTCTAAGAATGTAAGGGTTGGATGAAACGTCCATCCCTAATCCCGAGTCGGTTAGTTTGTGTGTGTCCCGTCGTAGACTCGACTACACCTTTGTCGGCCCAATGACGTACTGAGGTGTTCCAACTCCCACCGTCGTCGACATTCCCTCTCTAAGTCGTAATTACCTACCCACTACGGTCGACAATACTACGACGGGTCCTCCACCGTCCTCACAGAGATGGTTTGGTCAAGAGCCACTTTAAACACAAAAAAAAAAAAAAAAGAAAATGATGTATCGGAAATTTGGCCAAGAGACCGGAAAGTCTTTAAGAGACATATGAAGTGTAAAAAGGATCGATCTTACGACAATAGACGTTATTTTAGGACCGACTATATGTCACCAAAGACGTGGATGGCATACTTTCACTTCACTTTCACAATCAGCGAGTCAACACAGACTTCAGCGATTCAGTACAGACTGAGACGCTGGGGTACCTGACATCGGGTGGTCGGAGGAGACAGGTATCCTAAGAGGTCCGTTCTTATGACTTCACCCAACGGTAAAGGAAGAGATCCCCTAGAAGGGTTGGGTCTCTGACTTTGCTCCAGAGGACGTAACGTCCGTCTAAGAAATGGTATACTCGGTGGTCCCTTCGGGGTGAACGACATACGACGACGACGACGATTCAGTGAAGTCAAGTCAAGTCAAAGTCAGAGAGTCAGCACAGGCTGAGAAACGCTGGGGTACTTAGTGTCGTGCGGTCCGGAGGAACAGGTATTGGTTGAGGGCCTCAAGTGAGTCTCAACGTAGGTAGCTCAGTCACTACGGTAGGTCGGTAGAGTAGGACCCAACAGGGGAAGAGGAGGACGGGGGTTAGGGAGGGTCGTAGTTTCAGAAGAGGTTACTTAGTTGAGAAACGTACTCCACCGGTTTCATGACCTCAAAGTCGAAATCGTAGTAAGGAAGGTTTCTTTAGGGTCCCAACTAGAGGAAGTCTTACCTGACAAACCTAGAAGAACGTCAGGTTCCCGGTCTGTAGAACCTTATACTTCAGTTCACCCGGAATCTTTCGTAGTGATACTTGTTTCGATCACCTCCACTACCATAAGGTCACCTCGATAAAGTTTAGGACTTTCTACTACGACACTTTCACGACGTGAGTTATACGGTCGTTTAAACCTTTTGAGTCGTCACCGGTGTCCTGACCTTTTCCAGTGAAAAGTAAGGTTAGGGTTTCTTTCCGTTACGGTTTCTTACGAGTTTGAAGACGTGTTAACGTGAGTAGAGTGTACGATCATTTCATTACGAGTTTTAAGAGGTTCGGTCCGAAGTCGTTATACACTTGGCACTTGAAGGTCTACTAGGTCGACCAAAATCTTTTCCGTCTCCTTGGTCTCTAGTTTAACGGTCGTAGGTGACCTAGTACCTTTTTTGTTCCCTCAAGGTCTTTTTGTAGATAAAGACGAAATAACTGATACGGTTTCGGAAACTGACCCACCTAGTGTTATTCAGTGAAGTCAGCACAGGTTCAGACACACTGGGGTGTCTGCCGTCGGGTGGTCCGAGACGGGAGGGACTCTAAGAGGTCCTTTCTTGTGACCTTACCCAACGGTAAAGGAAGAAGTTACGTACTTTCACTTTTCACTTTCACTTCAGCGAGTCATTCACAGGTTGAAAAGTACTGGGGTACCTGATGTCGGATGGTCCGAGGAGACTGGTACTCTAAAAGGTCCGTTCTCATGACCTCACCCAACGGTAACGGAAGAGGGGTGAACGACATATCATCAGGGGTTTATGGGTTTACCACGAAATTCGTCAGTGAGAACGAACTTCTGGATATTCATGAAATACAAATCGTGACACTATTGTCGACTTCCCTGAGTCTTTTTTTACTGGGAAGTAACGGACACGTGTGAGTGTGTCCACTGCACACTAACAACCGTAGGACCATGGTTCCAGAAGGGGTCCCGTCTCCTTTTGTCTAAGACTAAGCAGAAATCGACTCTCGACATAAATTGAAGTTAAACTTAAGAGATTTTATTAATCGACGGACGGAAGAAAAGACCGTCGACAAGAGTTTAGTCGAAATTCTGGTTCCGATGAGACCTGTACGTGTCTCAGTGTTTTAGAGTGAATATAGTGAATCACTCAAATGGTGAGAAGGACGGAGATCCTTCAATTTATTACCTCACACACAACGAGTATGTTTCCTCCTGTATAAAAGTTTAGTATGCAATATCAAACGTTTGTAGTTGAAATCACAAACTCAAGGAGGTTTCGATCTGAGACTCTACTCCTAAATCTACGTTTACTAACTAAACCTTCCACTAGGGTCCTTTGTGTCCCTCCCTCGTTCCTTTTCTCCCACACGACTCCTCTTCCAATAACGACCCCGTTGACCCAAGTCAGGACGATTCCTAAGAGACTTTCTAACACATCCTGTATTGAGTCTTGATAGGGTGGTTCCCCGTTCCTTCAACCGCATAAATAGACAGTCGAGAGTCAGGAGTGACTCTCAATGAGTACTCCCATAATCGAGGGGTCTTGAAGATCAAACGGGACGTACCTGTCTCTGAGATGAATGATACCGGTCTCTTTCAGGAGTCCGTCTCTCTGGGTCTATGAACTCCGACGTTAGACGGTCATACACACGCCTGACAGGTGGTTTCGACCACTACTGGAAGTCCACCCGGTTTCCGTATGACCGACATAACCAACCGATATAGATCAATTATTTTGAAAGTAGTATAGAAAAAAGAAAGTAAGTTGTATACAAAATCTCGTGGGTCATACAAGGGTCGTACGTAAAACCGTACCACTACATTGTCACTTGTTTTGTCTACGTTTTGGGAGGGAATTATAGAATAAGATCACTAACAAGAGTCCTCATAGTTTAAGAAGGTTGGTGTTATGGATTGTCTAAAAGTCATTACATACGTAAGTGACACCGAGTCGACCATTTCTTAGAAGGACGTTACCGTCCTCTGGACCCAAGTCAGGAACCCAACCCTTCTAGGGGACCTCTTCCCTTTCTCATGGGTGAAGTCATAAGACCGGACCTCTTAAGTGTCTCATCCTGTATATACGTAAGTAAATTACAATCATAATTATGAACTATAACATGATTAACCTATTTAACACCGTGACAAAAACAATAAAAAGAAACAATTATTTTATATTAAAGTTCTGATAACCTCGAATTTCACAAGGATTTTACTGACTCCGTACGGTTCCACTTGATTTGAAAGACTTTCTGTACATCGTCTTGTTCCTGGTTTTGGAGTCCAAAAAAGTGTATTTACGTTTTATCGTGGTGTAACAGACTCTAACCACTAAAAAATTTCGTTTTTGGTTTTCCGTCAAATTCACGTGGAATCCATTCTCACCTTTAACTACGTTTAAAAACATTTTGTTAACCGTTATTCGTATGTTCGAAATCTCCATTTGTAAGGGTAACTGTATTATTAAGTCGAAAATCCCTAAATAGAATTCTTTTATTAGTCTTTTAACGTTTTCGAAATATATGTTCTTTATAATTAAATCAGTTTTCTCACAAAAAAAAATTTATAAATCACTATACCCTTTTATTTTATGAATCATTTCATTACGAGTTTTAAGAGGTTCGGTCCGAAGTCGTTATGCACTTGGCACTTGAGGGACTACAAGTTCGACCAAAATCTTTTCCGTCTCCTTGGTCTCTAGTTTAACGGTTGTAGACGACCTAGTACCTTTTTCGTTCTCTCAAGGTCTTTTCGTAGATAAAGACGAAATAACTGATACGGTTTCGGAAACTGACACACCTAGTGTTCTTTGACACCTTTTAAGACTTTCTCTACCCTTAGGGTCTGGTTGATTGGACGGAGAACTCTTTAGACATACGTCCAGTCCTTCGTTGTCAATCNTAGGTTGGACAGGTAAGACTTCCTCTAGTCGGGACCCTAAAGAAACCTTCCTTACTACGATTTCGACTTTGAGGTCATGAAACCGGTAGAGTACGCTTCTCAACTGAGTGACCTTTTCTGAGACTACGATCCTCCCTAATCCCCGTACTCCTCTTCCCCTGTTGTCTCCTACTCTACCGACCTACCGTAGTACCTGAGCTACCTACACTCAGACTCACTTGAGGCCCTCAACCACTACCTGTCCCTCCGGACCGCACGACGCTAAGTACCCCAGCGTTTCTCACCCTGTGCTGACTCGCTGACTTGGCTTGACTCACTACTTTACTCTAATGTATCGGAGGATATGACCCACAGAGCAAAAAAGTCTTGTTAGACGTGTCTCTTATTTTATATCGTTTCTTCGTCAATATCGAAGTACCATACTGTATACCTTATAAACAAAAAAGAACATATTAACGTAAAAGACGTTATCTACACAATTGAAAATATCAGTCCCCTATTTTTAGATTTGTAATAAAACGGAATGAAAAGTGGAGATTCGTAAAACGATTCACAGGTCCTTCACAAATCACCCATAAAAACACAGAGAGCGGAACTTTTTTTTTTAGTAGGACAAAATTAGATCCGAGGGTTATAAGTCTTCGGAAGGTCGATCTCACCGACACCTCTCCCATGTAAAACTTTACAAAAAGGAGTACCGGGACACAGAGGGAGACGTCGAAGTAGAGGGAAGTGACCTCACGAAGGGAAGAGGGGTGCCTGCAGGGTACCTGCACCCAGGGAACAGACGTAGGACGATCATAAAAGGACGAAACACCGAAGATAAGGAAACAAAGGAAGAAGGGGTAGTCGAGGGGGAAGTAACACAAAGAAAGTCAAGGAGAATGTCTTCGACTTAGGGTACGACGACGAAAGTCAGAAAGAGGGGAGAATCAAAGTCGGTGTTTCAGACTACCCCTGAAGTAGAGTAGAATGGACGACACAGAACGGAAACCCTAATCTGCGAATGATACTTCTACTTTCTTTTGCTCGGCGGATAATTTATATAGTGGAAACCTGAAAGGTCTGGGAGGTCGAGACGGTTTGTGGTACCCTCGGAAACCGGGGGATACCGTTGTGAAGGACTTTACGTACGAGAGAAGGTTTCGTTGACTTCTTGTGTCTGGGGGAAGAAAGGGGGTTTGTTCCGACAACAAAAATAGAGGGTCCAACGATGGTACACCCTTACAGCACCACACTCTTTTATAGTTATGGGTTTTACGTCGAGCGTGAACGAAGGGTAGTTGATACTTCCCCGGTAATTAGTAAGAGGTGGGAGGGTAGGAAGGAGCAGAAATAATGTCTCTTCGACAAGAATATTAAAGACTTCTCATAGACACCCACCACTGATTGGAAACCGTAACAGGTACACCAGACTGTCTTTGCCAGATCACAGAGGATCGTAGTCGGACCTCTCAAGTTCCCGTAGACTCCTCCGGGGTACCGTTCTACGTCGGTTCGTCTTCCTTTCCTTCTACAACCCTACCCTCGTCGGACTCCGACCGAGGGAATCCGGACCACAACTACGTAAGAAGGAAGAAACGACTGATTTCGAGGTTTCCGTAAACGAAAAAAACAAGAACCGAGTCGACTCATGTTTTTACGACAGACCCGTCGTAAATAATCTTTTGGGGACGAGTATCCCCACGTTATTTATAAGAAAAACCTTTTAGACACCATGAATATACCAACGATGACATCAAGTTCGGGTTCTCTCTATGGTACGATATCGATAACCCTAAGTCACGATCTTTGTCTTTGGGGAATTTCATAAATTTATCTGTCCAAAACTCAAGTCTCTTATTCCACGAATCGTATAACAACCTCACTTCATACTTTCAGCGAGTCAACACAGGTTTAGAAACACTGGGGTACCTGACATGGACCGTCCGAGGAGGTAGGTACCTTAAGAGGTCCGGTCTTATGACCTTACCCATCGAAAAGGGAAGAGGTCCCCTAGAAGGGCTGGGTCCCAAGCTTAGGTCCAAAGGGTGTAACGTCCGCCTAAGAAATGACAGACTCGGTGGTCCCTACAACCCGACCCGTTTCTCCTTACTAACGGTCCCATAGTGTCTTGACTGATTAGGTTTCTTTAGGATGGAGACAGTGCTAATCCTTCCACCTCCCAGTCTCCGACGACGACCTTATGTGAGAGGTCCCAGGTCCTTCGGTGGTAACCACGTGAAGAACTGTGGTGTCTCTACCTTTTATTTGTAACCTTTAGACGAGGTCTTTGAGGTATACAAACGAAGTTCCATATTTTCGTCCTTCTACTACTAGAGACGGAGTACATAAGAAAGGGTAACCACTTTGGAAAAGTACATGTCTCCGAATCGACGTTTCCTCAGATTTTTTATTTCATAAATCGATAAACCTAAAAAATCATATCACTCTGTGTTCCTTCCTCCACCCTTACCTCCCGTTCACGGTTGTCTAGTATGGAATATTTGTGTGTACGGAATATTTTACCGTGACCGGAATCTCGTACGTCCCCCTACGTACGATTCAACCCCTACGGACTCCCGGGTTCTCCCAGACTCTGGTTTTTTTTCACCTCATTTGTCTTTTATACCATCTTAGAGAAGTCCCTTCTCTCTTCCATCTTAAGTAGTGTCTTAACAGGGACAGACTAAAAATCGTTATGTGTTCCTTTATTCCTCTGACATGGGGACGATCCCTTCACCGAACTGAAAACCGAATACCTTTAATGACTAGTAGTCACAATTCACGTCTATCGTAATAATGGACCCTGTAATTAATGTGCCCTGTACCTCACCTAGTCTTTGTTTCCACATCAAGAACTTTCCTCGACCACTACCTCAGTCCAGAGACCGTCGGTTGAAGAGACCGTACCTTTCTCGACACCTTATCCCAAATCCCTTTCCGTATCGTTTTATTCTCAGGACTGTTCTGGGTCCGTCTTACTCCGGTACATTTACCTACCCGAGAAACCCGGACTATGACTTTTACCCGGAGACATATGGTCGTGGTTTGACTTAGAGTCTATGTCTCAAACCCCTTTCGTCTTTTCTTGTCAAAATAACGAAACGGTCCGTTTCCCCCGGTGTCACCCGATTACAGGAGTTTTGACACACAGGGTCGGACCCCCTACCAAACACTCTTCAGATCAGTAGTTCTCCGTCTAAACGACTGTTCCTAGTCCCACACACGTCCCGGACGTAAGTAAGTCAGAGCTATAGCCGACCGCAAACCACCAGGACTACCCAAAACAAGTAATTCATCAATTGTAGAAGGGAAGCGACCCCTAAAATCAAGACGTCTTCTGGAGTTTTCATGACAAAACTCATAGGGACCTCCCTCTTGGTTCTAGGACGGGGTTCAAGTGTGATAACAAAAACTGATGTAGAGGAAACAGGGGTGTAGGAGGAACAAGGGATTAATCGTTGACAAACTTGGACGGCAAACCTTGAGTGTCTTCCAGTACCTCCGACTTACTTCGGATAAAGGATGTTTGTTCTTTACCCCCTGTGTTTTTCCAAAAACACGGGTCCTCGGGGTGTCCCAGGACGAGTCAAAATCCGGGTTCATTCGTCTACTTCCTATGACCCTTCAACCGAATTAACCGGGGTCAAGATGTAGGGAGGGACATAGGTACGGGAAACGGAACATTAAAACGTAGAAGAGAATGTTTTCCGTTTTACCCAAAGGGACGGGGCACTAAAAACCGGAACCGGAACTCTGAACGAAACCTGGTGTCTTATCCCTTCTTCGTCGTGTTCAAGTTAAAACTTGGCTTCGGAATTCTCTTGAGTGTACAAAGGAAGAGTACGAAAACGGTCGAAGTACTCTTCTCGAAGGGGACCCAAGACGAATAAGTCGGATCCGGGTTCTTAATTGGGTACACCCTCTTTGATCTTGGGTCGGGTAACGTTCCTTGGTTAGGGTCACCTGGATGTCGAACTTTCCCCCGGAAGATCGACTTGAGTTCGATCAAGTAGGCTCGGGGTCCGTTTGATTACCACACACTCTTTATTTACGAATAACGCTTGTGACTTTATAAACACTAACATCAATACGTCGTTATCGACCGACTATGTCCCTGACAGTGACTTATGAGTTCCCCAAATAGTAAAGGTCCATAAAGTTACTTCTCATAGTCCTCTTGTAGATGTTTGGGTCTGACCGTACACGTTCAAGACTCCTTACCACCATATTGAGTCATGTAGACCCACTGGAAACCTCTGTCGACTCTGTCGATACTGTCCCGTCACCGACTGTAGATTGAGTATCAGGTAGAAGAGGTCTATCCAAAGGGATTTACTGGTTCGGGTGTCTCTAGAGAAGTAGGAAAAGAGAGGAGTGTATATCGGACATAAAGAGGTAGTCAAGACTAGTATAAGGTAGTGTAAATCTTACTGGATTGACGTTTAGAGAGGTCTATTTACCTGGGTGGAGTGACATAAAAATAGATTGGTACACAGACATAAAAAAGACACACCTAAATTATTCCCTAATCAGTTCATAGAACAAGTCTATGTGTACGTAATACAAATTTTGTCACCAAAAACTCTAAGTCAGTGAAGACTTGGTAGAAGTATTATAAACAGATAAAGGTACATATTCGTCCTTTTATTCACAGACCCCCACTCTCTAACATCCACCCGACTCCGACACTGACCGACACTGAGTATTTCTGATCTTACGACTCTCCTTTCTCTTCAGAATCTTCTTCAAGAAATTCCATCTTCCTTTCTGACCTCCTCCGTCTCCTGACCTGACCTTAATTTCACCTCACCACCAATGTCTTCCCATGACTCTTCCTTCGGTAACCGTAATTCTTGGTCCCTCCCCGTGATATTCTCCATCTCTACTCTCACACAACCGTTCCCGACGTCCCACTCACGACTCCTCAGAGTATTATTCTGTCCCGCTTCCCGTCTACCTTCTCTTCGTCCTCCCCATTTATAACCTGTTCACCACAGGCACCTGGTAGAAGTACGGTACATTTTAGTAGAACAAAAGGTACACTTCTCTACAGACACATGGTATGACTCCTTTAAACCAGATTTAACCTCCCGTAGGTTTAGAAAAAAACGAACGTACAGGAGATTTTCTTAAAACTTTTTAATGTATAGGGGAGTGTAAAAATCTCAAGTATAAATTTTGTGAAATATTCAAATTTATACCATTAAGGTTTCCTACATTATCGACGACGACGACGACGACGACGACGACGACGACGACTCAGTGAAGTCAGTACAGACTGAGACGCTGGGGTGTCTGCCGTCGGATGATCCGAGGGGGCAGGGACCCTAAGAGGTCCGTTCTTGTGACCTCACCCAACGGTAAAGGAAGAGGTTACGTACTTTCACTTTTCACTTTCACTTCAGTGAGTCAGCACGGGCTGAGAATCGCTGAGGTACCTGACGTCGGATGGTCCGAGGAGGTAGGTACCCTAAAAGATCCGTTCTCACGACCTCACCCCACGGTAGCGGAAGAGACCTACATTATCGATCATATAATATTGAGTCAAGTCAAGTTAGTGAGTCAGTACAGACTGAGAAACGTTGGGGTACCTGACTTCGTGCGGTCCGAAGGGACACGTAGTGGTTTAGGGCCTCGGATGAGTTTGAGTACAGGTAATGTAGTCACTACGGTAGGTTGGTAGAGTAGGAGACAACAGGGGAAAAGGAGGACGGAAGTTAGAAAGGTCGTAGTCCTAGAAAGGGTTACTCAGTCAAGAAGTGTAATCCACCGGTTTGATGACCTCAAAGTCGAAGTCGTAGTCAGGAAGGTTACTTCTAAGTCCTGACTAAAGGAAATCCTACCTGACCAAACGAGAGTAACGTCAGGTTCCCTGAGAGTTCTCAGAAGAGGTTGTGGTGTGAAGTTTTCATAGTTAAGCAGTCACGAGTCGAAAAAATATCAGGTTGAGAGTGTAGACATGTACTGATGACCTTTTTGGTTTCGAAACTGATCTGCCTGAAACAACCGTTTTATTACAGAGACGAGAAATTATACGACAGAACCAACCAGTATCGAAAAAAAAAGTTCCTTGTTCACAGAATTAAAGTACCGACGTCAAGTGGTAGACGTCACTAAAACCTCGGGGTTTTTTACTTCAGACAGTGACAAAGGTAACAAAGGGGTAGATAAACGGTACTTCACTACCCTGACCTACGGTACTAGAAGCAAAAGACTTACAACTCAAATTCGGTCGAAAAAGTGAGAGGAGAAAGTGAAAGTAGTTTTCCGAGAAATCAAGAAGCGAAAGACGGTATTCCCACCACAGTAGACGTATAGACTCCAATAACTATAAAGAGGGTCGTTAGAACTAAGGTCGAACATGAAGTAGGTCGGATCGTAAAACGTACTACATGAGACGTATATTCAATTCATTCGTCCCACTGTTATATGTCGGAACTGCATGAGGAAAAGACTAAACCTTGGTCAGGGAACAAGGTACAGATCAAGATTGACAACGAAGAACTGGACGTATGTCTAAAGAGTCCTTCGTCCATTGATAACTATAAATTTTTATTTATAGTTATCAAAATAAATTTTTATTTATTTTTGAGTAGAACATGAACGACCATAGTTTTGTAGTAATACTATACTATCGGTGGTAGTAGGTAAAATTTGTATGTTCTGTTCGAGAAATCCTTAGTCTTTAAAATATAGTAAGGAAAATGAGTAACTTTAATATAAAGGTAAAGTAAAGGGGGTATCTTAAAATAGGACTACATTATATAAAAATACGAACTGTCAGAAAATAACTCGTGAGAGAGTATATAGTGTTGTTGTTTTACATACGTTTACACAAATTTTAAAAAAGGATATTGGTATTTATTATTTATTAATAATTTATATTCTTCATTTTAAAATAACCCTTTTCGTAGAGAATAACTCTACCCAATTTATCTCCTCCATCCAGTACCAAGGAGGTAATCTCCTTTGAATCGGTTACGACCATAGGACTTAAAATGAAAGAAATCGTAGTACCTCCGAAAATTTGAGTCTCGTTACACGGAATCAGTGTTCAAACCTTGGAACCTATGGATCTGTAGATCCACGGTGGACATGACATGTTTCTGTCACCACTACCATCGACCGTGGTATCATTTGACTTCTCGGGGAAACGAATAAAGGACCGATAACATCTTTGAAAGGTCTAGAAATATACTGAGGTCCCGTTCCGTCCCCCCTTGGGTTATTACGGTTTCTAACTTGAAGGATGTTCGTAGTATATTACCCATAAATCTCGGATTAAACGAAAATAAGTTTCCTATGTTCCTTTACCCCGTAAACCCCCATAACAACTCAAGGAGTGTAATTCTAAGTACGGACCCGAAGGGAGTACCAGGTCACCAACTCCTAGACGGACGGGTACGTCTCCTGTGCCCAATTAGGAACCAGGTCCTTCTAAGGTGTACAACGTCTCGTTGATTCGGGTATTTGGAGTTGATGACCCGGACGTACGGGATCTTCGGGAACGAGGAGTTGTTCTCTTAGGGTGCGTGACGTTGACCTCACACTAGGGGTAAAAGGCGTTCATCTCTTTTGGTCGCACGTCGTTGTTGCTGCGTCACGTCGGTTTATTTATTTATTTTTTCTTTTCTAAGCACGGATGATACACCCTTCTTCCGTCTCTCTCTCGAAACCTAACCCACTAGTAGCTTCCACTCCAATTACCACTACAAAAGTGGTAGCGACTCGATGACCCGTTGACCAAAAGACGTAGAGTAACAGGTACACATTTTTTTTACACCAACTTTAGATGAGATACGTAAGAGGACACAATGACACTCTGAGTATACTCTAGTTTCCTATGAACACTATTCATTTGACAGTTCTTAAGAGAATAAAAATAAACATTTGAAAAATAAACCTTGATTAATCTTTAAGTGTCCTTAAACGTTTCTGTACATGTCCTTCCAAGACACATAGGATGTAAGGTGGAGGTAATTGAGACTGTAGAACGAATTGAGGTCAAATTATAGTTTTGGTGTCGAATAAGTGTATATCGGTCAATAACGTTCAATAGAACATGAGAAAACACACACACACACCGAAGTACTTTAAAATAGTGTACATAAACAAGAAATCAACGAGTTAACATAGGCTGAGAACCACTGGGGTACCTGATATCGGGAGGTCCGACGAGACAGGTACCCTAAAAGATCCCGTTCTTATGGCTTCACCCAACGGTGAAGGAAGAGGTCCCATAGGGTACATATCGAAACTCGTTAATGGTAGTGCCAGTAATATGACTTGAGAAGATAGTTGTGGTCCGAGTGAGCACGATGGAAAAATATCGGTACATGAGGAGAGATTGTTAGGGATTGGTGACCGTCACTGAGACAGAAAGTAGAGATATCAAAATAAAGATATCACAATATAAGTAGTTTAGTGTCATACGTCAATAAACTCTAAAGAAAAAGTAAATCGGATTAAGGGAACTCCAGGTAAATTCAACAACCGGACATAGTTATTAAGTAAGGAGAAATAACGGCTCAACATAGGGCACCATACCTACGTTACACAAAACAAATTGGTAAGTGGAAAACTTTGTGTAAACATAACAAAGGGTAGAAACCGATAATACTTATATCGACAAAACTTGTAAATATATGTCCAAAAACTCATTTGTATCCAAAGGAAAAGAGAGCTTATACACTTTATGACCAAACATACCATTTACGTATAGTTCCAAATATTCTTTGACGATTTGAAAAGGTCTCACCGACATGGTACAATGTAAAAGTGGTCGTAATACTCAATAGTCAAAAGAGACATAGGGGTAGTCGTAAGTCACAAGAGTGATAAAAAAATAAAATCTGTAAAGGTGTAACGGTGTCTACATGTTATTATAAAGTAACACCAAAATTAAGTGTAAAGAGATTACCGATTACTATATCTTATAGGATGTGTACGTATAAACAGTAGAAATTTATTATAAACCACTTTACAGACCAGGACAACATTATCTATTCTTATTCTAACTGAGGTATGACCTAGATAGAAAATCGAGATTCGGAACACGACACAACGGACACGACTCAGTACAACCGAGACGTGGAAGGATTTTCTTACAACGAATATCGGTCTGTATATGTATTATCGGAAAAGAGTTCCAAGACGGAGGGTCCGACTATAAGTATATCTCTATTTTTCAACATAATTGTCTTTTATTCTGATAGAACAACTTCCAAATGTCCTTGCAACACTGGTCTGAATACACCTGTCGACGTCCTTACTTCCTAATAGTGTAGGAGAGACCCCAGACCGGTCGTGGTTCTTCAAAGGTTATCATGCGGTGTAGGGGAGGGGAAACGTATCCGGATCTAGGGTTTCTTAAAGAGGATTAAAAAAAGATTTTCAAAATATCGAAATACGAAATGTAAATTCGGACACTAGGTAAAACTCAATTAAAAAGGTACCACACTTTGAATCCAATTCCAAGTAAAAAAGACGGATACCTACAGATTAAAGACGTTGTCGTACACAACTTTTCAGACAGAGAGGAGGGAACTTAAGGAAAACGTGGAAAGAGTTTTTAGTCAACCCGTGTTAACACATCGACATAAAGACCCAAGAAACAAGACAAGTCAACTAGATACACAGACAGGGAGACGGTTATGATGTGACAGAGTTAATGACATCGACATGACATTCGGAATTATAGTCCATTTCACTAAGGAAGTTAAAATAAGAAACTTTTTAACAAAATCACTAAGATCCAAGAAATGGAAAAGTATATTTAAAATGATGTCAGAATAGATACAGAGGTTTTTAGGAACTACCCTAAGACTATTGACTGTAGAAGTGACACAAATCACAAGATTAGATACTCGTCCTATACAGAGAGGTAAATAACTCAGGAAGAAACTAAAAAAGTAGTCGTAAAACATTAAAAGTCCTATGTCTAGGACTCGTACAAAAAGATTCTAATATGGATTTATAAAGAAAAAAAAACATCACGCTTGTTTAACATAACACAAAATTTAAAACCAAAGGAATACAAATAACAATCTTATATATTTACTATACTCACAAAAACACACAAACAAAATATGGACGTTGGATTAACTTAAGTACTTAAATGAATAATCAAGATCCTCCAAAAAAAAAAAAAAGTATCTAAGAAACCTTAAAAGATAAATCTCTGACAGTAGACGTTCACCTCACCAAAAGATAGAAAGAAAGACTCGACATACGTAGAATAAAGGAAAAGAACGGAACAACACGAACGATCCTGAGGACCATGATACAACTTGTTCTTACCACTCTTATCTGCAGCAAAAGAACAAGGACCAGAATCTCCCTTTCGTAAGTCAAAAAATGGAAAGTAATTCATACTACAATCAACAACCAATAACAACAAAAAAATTATCTACTAGAAATAGTTCAAATAGTTCTACTAGAAATAGATAAATATCAAAAGACTCGAAAATTTTTTTAGTACTTACCGACAAAAGTTCTTGAAAATCTTACAATAAAAGAAAATTATAGAATTTTTACTACGAATTAACTGTAGAACCAAGACTCACTTCAAGAGTATTATACTCCCGTGTAGTAAAATGAACAGTGAAGACGGGGAGGACCGACCTGACCCTCCTGTGTCCACTCCCACCCCGAAGAACAACCCACCCACTCCTTTTGACCTCCCCTCACTAGTACTCTGAAACACCTTTCGAGGTTCATTGGTTCAATAGGTTAACTTTTGGTACCTCGACTCTCCCAATAGTCAAAGGGTCCCGAAAACATTGTTTAACGGTGTTTGAGTCACTTCATTTTATTGTGTTAAATAAGAAAATGTCGAGACCTTCAGTCTTCAGATTTTAGTCCCAAAATAGTCCCGACACAAGGAAGATCTCCGAAGTCCCTCTCGGACAAAGGAACGGAAAAGGACGAAGACCTCCGGTGGACGTAAAGAACCAGAGAAGGAGGTAATAGTTCCGTGTAGTGGGGTGGGAAACCAAGGTAATCGTGTAGAGGAAAAAAGAGAGACCGGAATTGAGCTGAGTCAGTTAAGTCAGTGAGTCAGCACAGGTTGAGAAACACTGGGGTATTTAACGTCGTGCGGTCCGGAGGGACAGGTAGTGGTTGAGGGCGTCAAGTGAGTCTAAGTGTAGGTAGCTCAGTCACTACGGTAGGTCGGTAGAGTAGGACGCAACAGGGGAAGAGGAGGACGGGGGTTAGGGAGCGTTGTAGTCTCAGAAAGGGTTACTCAGTTGAGAAACGTACTCCACCGGTTTCATGACCTCAAAGTCGAAATCGTAGTAAGGAAGGTTTCTTGTGGGTCCTGACTAGAGGAAGTCTTACCTGACCAACCTAGAGGAACGTCAGGTTCCCTGAGAGTTCTCAGAAGAGGTTGTGGTGTCAAGTTTTCGTAGTTAAGAAGCCGTGAGTCGGAAGAAGTGTCAGGTCGAGAGTGTAGGTATGTAGTGGTGTCCTTTTTCGTATCGGAACTGATCTGCCTGGATTCAGCCGTTTCATTACAGAGACGAAAACTTATATGATAGATCCAACCAGTATTGAAAAGAAGGTTCTTCATTCGCAGAAAATTAAAGAACCGACGTCAGTGGTAGACGTCACTAAAACCTCGGGGGGGTTTATTTCAGACTGTGAGAAAGGTGACAAAGGGGTAGATAAACGGTACTTCACTACCCTGGCCTACGGTACTAGAAGCAAAAGACTTACAACTCGAAATCCGGTTGGAAAAGTGAGAGGAGAAAGTAAAAGTAGTTCTCTGAAAAATCAAGGAGAAGTGAAAGACGGTATTCCCACCACAGTAGACGTATAGACTGTAATAACTATAAAGAGGACCGTTATAACTAAGGTCGAACACAAAGAAGGTCAGGTCGCAAAGAGTACTACATGAGACGTATCTTCAATTTATTCGTCCCACTGTTATATACCGGAACTGCATGAGGAAAAGGATAAACCTTGGTCAGACAACAAGGTACAGGTCAAGATTGACAACGAAGAACTGGACGTATGTCTAAAGAGTTCTCCGTCCAGTCCACCAGACCATAAGGGTAGAGAAAGTCTTAAAAGGTCAAATACCACTAGGTGTGTCAGTTTCCGAAACCGTATCAGTTATTTCGTCTTTATCTATAAAAAGACCTTGCGAGAACGAAAAAGGTACTAGGTTGCCTACAACCGTTAAACTGGAGACCAAGGAGACGGAAAAGATTTTGGTCGAACTTGTAGTCCTTCAAGTGCCAAGTGTATAACGACTTCGGACCGAACCTCTTAAAACTTGTAATGAAATGATCGTACACTCTACTCACGTTAACACACAATCAAACTCGTAAGAAACCGTAACGGAAAGAAACCCTAACCTTACTTGTGACTGGAAAAGGTCAGGACACCGGTGACGACTCAAAAGGTTTAAACGACCGTATAACTCACGTCGTGAAAGTGTCGTAGTAGAAAGTCCTAAACTTTGTCGAGTTGACCTTAAAGTAGTGGAGGTGATCGAAACAAACATCACTACGAAAGACTCCGGGTGAACTGAAGGGTAAGGTCCTACAGACCGAGATCCACTCACTAGTGTGGTAGTAATAATAGACCCAGTACTTCTAGTGGAGGGAGAATATTCCGGGGAACACTAATAAAACTCGAGTGGTCCTATTAGAGTTCTAGGAATAGAATTAATGTGGACATCTTAGGGAAAACGGTACATTCCATTGTATCATTGTCCAAGGTCCCTAATCCTGCACCTGTAGAAAACTCCCTCCCCTGTAATAAGTCGGGTCGTGTCTCCACACTGGTACCTATACTACTATTCCATAAGACCTCTCGTCCTGATACCTTAATCTGACACCAAACTTAAGGGTAAGGTCTATATGTCCGACATACTGAGAGTCACTTAAAGAAGAAAACGTTTTGACATTTGGGATGACACTCTACTGTCGACGAGTAGTCTTTACATGTGCAAAAGGTCTCATACGTCACCACTGACTTTTCGTGGAAAGATCTGTCCTTGATGTAAAGAGTCTTGGTACACGTAGAGCCACTCCGGGTATACTCATGGCCACCTTACACTCATCTTCACTACACACAATGAAAACTGACTCCAGGGATACTGTTTCCCCACCTAAGAGGTACGAGAGGAGAAGGTGGACGACCGAGGTACAACTGAGCGTCTACTGGGACCTTCGGAACACTACTTCTACCATTTCGAAGGTGATCGCACCACCACCACCACGAAATCAGTGATTCAGCACAGGTTGAGAACACTAGAGCATCTGACATCGGACGGTCCGAGGAGACAGGTACCCTACGAGGTCCGTTCTTATGACCTCACCCAACGGTAAAGGAAGAGGTCCCCTAGAAGGGCTGGGTGATCGGATCCAGGGAGTTATTGACTCACCTCGTCTCAGACAGGAGGACAGTAACGGTTTTACCTGTGAACACACCGGATATTACACTTGGTCTTAATTTAAATAAAATACAATTCGACGACTGTAAAATCCAAATAAGTAACGTCGTTGGTCGTAATAGAATTCGTTATGTAGATGGAACGTCTGACAATAATAGGGGAACCTGATATTTTACTTTAGGACACACATTTCACGTATACTTCCCTGATTCTCTGAGTGTCTAATCTTTCAGTACTTGAAAAGACGGATCTAGTCACCAAAAGTTTGACGTCGTACATAGTCTTAGGACTTCCCGAGGAATTTTGTACTTGAGTTCTGGGGTGAAGTTCTCACAGACCAAACCCCACTTGGAGGACGTGGGACTTAAATAGGAATCCGAAAAGAGAGCACGGACACACAAGACACACCAACAGTGGAGGTACTCCCGTCCGTGACCCAGACGGAACAACCGTTGAGGGAAGGTCTTGATCGTGTCATAGACCGTTTAGTTTCCGGAGGTTGGTCTTCACCTTCTTCCTTTTCTCGTTCAACCGTCAGACGCCGAGGTCCCGACCTCGGTTGTACGAAGTCAATTTCCAAACTGGTAAAGGAGCAAGAATTTATCTGAGCTCACCCTAAGAGGAGGTGCTGGGACATTTCCCCTTCCCCTTCTCTTCGACGGCGTCATCATCGGACACGACAATAGATGGTTCATCTAAAAGAGAAAACGACCATAGAGAAATCTTGTCGAGGACCCTAACTACTTTATAAAACGTAGGGTGTTTCATATAGGTAAGAGGATAGTCCGTTTGAAACAAAACGGAAATGTAAGACCCCGAAAGTAGATACTTACTTGTATAAGTGAACTACTGTGACCTCCTAAAGTAAAGTCTCTCGACGACGAGCAAACTCTTTCATACAGCTGACATAAAGGAGAGTCGTCTCGAAGGGACGTCTTATCTTTCGTGTCCCGAGTGTCGTTACTCGACCGGGGTGTGTCTCCGACTCCTCCATCGGGAGAGGACCACACTCCTCTCCGGACCCCCCTGGCTACTCCGGACCCTTCGTCGAAAATTTTTCGTTTACAATAGACCCTTTCTCCCTCTACCCAAGTTTCTCTGTTTAAGACACATGAACCGTTAAAACGGGTACCACTCGAGACTTAAGATAGAAAGACACTTCATTCTTCAAGTCATAAGCGTTAAGGTTTCTCAGTAAGACTAAAATCGTCGAAACTTTGGACCGTCGTCACCCCTCTGTCCTCACGTCAGTCTTAAGGAACCGAAGTCGTGGTCACACACCGACGGTCTCCTGGTCCTCCTCCGTCCTCCGACCGACGTAAACCAAATGGGAGGGTCTCGAGACTGTTCTATCCCGTTGGAGAGGGACCAGTGGTAAGAGAACCCAGCGGAAACCTCCGGACTCGATATAGTCTAAATTTAAAGAACCCAATTAAATATGAGGTAATATTCGTTCAAAAATATTTTAGACTCTTGGTCGTTCCTATTTCTTCGACATAAAGGTAAAGTTAGAAAGAACACTAAACAACACTTTACTCATCAGGCGGTCTGAGGTAACAGGTACCCTAAGAGGTCCGTTCTTATGATCTCACCCATCGGTAAGGGAAGAGGTCCCTTAGAAGGGTTGGGTCCCTAACTTGGGCCCAGAGGACGTAACATCCGTCTAAGAAATGACAGACTGAGTGGTCCCTTCGGGGTGACCCCTCCTCGACTCCCCTTCAAGTCGTGCCCGAACGGGGTACGAACCGAAACACACAACCCCCGGAAGTGAACATAACTTCGTTACCCTCCCCCTTCAACACGAGGGAGGGATTTGTGGGGGGTGGGGGCGGGACACTGGACCTCAAATTAGTATTAGGTGTCACACCACGCTACACCCTCTCACATTTGTCTCGATACACCGGTCGGATCCGGAGAGTCTGAGTTCAAGTAACGACGGATTTACAGGAGTGAGTCGGCTATAAAGTCATAATTCGATAAGAGATTAACTTCAAAATTTAAAATGAACCTCATAAACCCCTCTACACCACAGAATACACCCTTAAAAGACTCTCGAGATAAAGGGGGTAAAGTTTAGGAACGATTACATCGTATAAACCCGTGGACATACTAAAAATAAGTAATTGGGGTTGATTTGACGAGTAGACTTGACTGGGACCTAGTGGAGGTGATAAGACACACGAAAGAAAGACAAAAGAGTAAAAGTAGGGTTTTGAAAGTCTTAACCAAAAGGACGAACCCTAAAACTCCTGTTCCGGACGGTCACTAAACAAAGTGCACATCCAAGTAAAGAAACACAGTGACCATTCACAGGTGACTACAGAACCTCAACACCCTCTAGACTAAGAGTTTTCGAACATTCAAAAACGTAACTTTGTACATATAAAGGTACACATGTTATCTACTGGTCACGTTCAAACTACGTACTTCGCCCCGTGAGTTTCAGCCACGAGACCCTATTGGGTCTCCCTACCCCACCTCTCCCTCCACCCTTCCCCCAAGTTCTACCACCCTGTGTATACATGTGTACCGACTAGATACAGCTACACACCGTCCCCGGTGGTGTCACAACACTTCACTAACAGGAGGTTAATTTATTTATTTTTCAAAAATCTTTCGAAAATTCAACGTAAAATTAAAGTCTAGGAAAGAAGGTCTACTCCCCCATTTTTCTCTCCAATACTTATTAGTATGTACGAAAAATTATATAAACATACTTTTATTTAAACCCCAAATACTAACGACCAAAAAGGTCATCAGTACATACCTACACTCTCAACCTAATATTTCTTTCGACTCGTGGTTTCTTAACAACGAAAACTTGACATCATAACCTCTTCCGAGAACTCCCAGGGAACTTGACGTTCCTCTAGGTTGGTCAGGTAGGATTTCCTCTAGTCAGGACCCACAAGTAACCTCCCTGACTACAACTTCGACTTTGAGGTTATGAAACCGGTGGACTACGTTTCTCGACTGAGTAACCTTTTCTGGGACTACGACCCTTTCTAACTCCCGTCCTCCTCTTCCCCTGTTGTCTCCTACTCTACCAACCTACCGTAGTGACTGAGTTACCTGTACTCAAAATCATTTGAGGTCTTCAACCACTACCTGTCCCTCCGGACCGTACGACGTCAGGTACGCCAGTGTTTCTCAACCTGTACTGACTCACTGACTTGACTTGACTAACGACTTTCTAATGAAAATTTGAAAGAGAAAATCAGTTATCTCAAATTTTATCAACGACACCTAAAAACGTAGATACAAGTAGTCACTATAACCGGACATCAAAAGAAAAAAACATCATAGAAACAGTCCAAAACCATAATCCCACTACCACCGGAGTATCTCACTCAAACCTTCAAATGGAAGGAGACGTTAAAAGACCTTCTCAAACTCATCCTATCCATAATCGAGAAGAGCCTTAAAAACCATCTTAAGTCGACACTTCGGCAGACCTGGACCCGAAAACAAATGACCTTCCAAAGACTAATGTCAAAGTTAAAGGCACGAACACTACCCAGACAATTCTAAAAGATAAAGAAGGACCAAGTCAAAACCTTTTAACATGAAAAGATTCTTAAACAGGTAAAGAAGGTGCAACAGGTAAAATAACCGTATGTTGACGACTATCATCAGAGAATACTAGGAAACATAAAGACACAACAGACAACACTAGAGAGGTAAAAGTAAAGATTAAAATAACTAAACTAAAAAGAGAGAAACGAAGAACTACTCAGACCGATTACCAAACAGTTAAAATAAATAGGAAAGTTTCTTGGTCGAAAACCGAAACAACTAAAAACGATACCAGAGAAAACAAAGAAAACGTAAATAAAGACGGGATTAAAAATTCTAAAGAAAGGAAGATGATTGAGACCCCAAGAGGTTGAGAAGGAAAAGATCAACGAAATCAACATCTCAATCCAATAAATAAACTGAAAAAAGAACAAAGAACTCCATACGGACATAACGATACTTGAAAGGAGAATCGTGACGAAAATATCACAGGGTGTCCAAAACCCAACAACACAAAAGTAAAAGTAAGAAAAGATACGTATAAAACTAAAGAAAAAAATAAAGAAGACACTAAACAACCAATAAGTCTTCACACAACAAGTTGGAGGTATACGACCCTTTTGACCAGTTGGTGAACATTTTCTTACTTTGAACTAGTGAAAGATTGTGGCGTGTGTTTTTATTTGAGTTTTACCTAATTTCTAAATTTACATTCTGGTCTTTGATATTTTGAGGATCTCCTCTTGTATCCGTTTTGTGAGAGTCTGTATTTAGTGTCGTCCTAGGAGATACTAGGTGGAGGGTCTTAAGACCTTTATTTTCGTTTTTATTTGTTTACCCTAGATTAATTTTAATTTTCGAAGACGTGTTGTTTCCTTTTATATTCGTTCCACTTTTCTGTCGGAAGACTTACCCTCTTTTATTATCGTTTACTTCGTTGACTGTTTGTTGATTAGAGTTTTTATATGTTCGTTGAATACGTCGAGTTAAGGTCTTTTTATTTGCTGGGTTAGTTTTTTACCCGGTTTCTTGATTTATCTGTAAAGAGGTTTCTTCTGTATGCCTACCGATTGTTTGTGTACTTTTCTACGAGTTGTAGTGAGTAATAGTCTCTTTACGTTTGGTTTTGGCGTTACTCCATGGTGAAGTGTGGTCAGTCTTACAGACGCTAGGTTTTTAGACGTTCGTTATTTACGACCTCTCCCACACCTCTTTTCCCTTGGGAGGATGTGACAACCACCCTTACGTTTGATCATGTCGGTGATACCTCTTGTCACACCTCTAAGGAATTTTTTAACGTTTATCTTGACGGAATACTGGGTCTTTAGGGTGACGACCCGTATGTGTGGCTCCTTTGGTCTTAACTTTCTCTGCGTACATGGGGTTACAAGTAGTGTCGTGATAAATATTATCGGTCCTGTACCTTTGTTGGATCTACAGGTAGTCGTCTACTTACCTATTCTTTCGACACCATGTATATGTGTTACCTCATAATGAGTCGGCAATTTTTCTTAAGTAAACTTAGTCAAGACTACTCTACCTACTTTGACCTCGGCTAATATGTCTCACTTCATTCGGTCTTTCTTTTTGTGGTTATGTCATATGATTGTGTATATATACCTTAAATCTTTCTACCGTTACTACTGGGACATACGTTCTGTCGTTTTTTCTGTGTCTACACATATCGCCTGAAAACCTGAGTCTCCCTCTCCCTCTCCCACCCTACTAAACCCTCTTACCGTAACTTTGTACATATGATAGTACATTCTTAGTTTAACGGTCAGATACAGGTTACGTCCTATGTCGTACGAACCCCGACCACGTGCCCCTACTGGGTCTCCCTACAATACCCCTCCCTCCACCCTCCCCCCAAGTACAAACCCTTGCGTACATGTGGGCACCACCTAAGTACAGTTACATACCGTTTTGGTTATCTCATAACATTTCATTTTATTTCGTTTTTATTTTTAATTTTTTTTATATATATATTTATTTTCTAGTGAAGTCTGAACTTTTTTTTTATCAACGACACCTAAAATAAAACGTGGAAATCTTATAAGTTCATACTCGACTCAAAAAAAGTCGAAATAACTCCATATTAACTGTTTTAACATTCTATAAAATTCAGGTAATACTACCTGAAGGGACCACCAGGTAACCGATTCTGAGGTGCAAGGATTACGTCCCCCGAGTCCAAGTTAGGGACCAGTACCTTGATCTAGGGTGTACGTCGTTGATTCTCAGGTGTACGACGGTGACTCTGGACCGTGTCGGTTTATTTATTTATTCATTTTCATTCATGATTTTTATTTATTTCACATGTAATACTACTAGACTGTATACACATACAACACCTTCCCGAAGGGGTAGATCTATTAATTGTGGAGTGTATAAATAGAAAAACTCACCCACACAAAACACACACACACACACTCCTGCGAATTCAAGATAAGTGAATCGTTTAAAGTTAATATGTTATTTCACAATAGTTGATATTAGTGGTAGGAAATGTAATCTAAGAGTCTGGAATAAGTAGAATATCAACTTTGAAACAAGAAGAAATGATGACGACGACGACGACGACGATTCAGTGAAGTCAACACAGGCTGAGACACGTTGGGGTATCTGCCGTCGGGTGGTCTAAGGGGCAGGGACCCTAAGAGGTCCGTTCTTGTGACCTCACCCCACGGTAACGGAAGAGGCCATAAAGAAATGACGACGACGACGACGACGATTCAGCGAAGTCAGCACAGGCTGAGACACGCTGGGGTATCTGCCGTCGGAGAGGGATAAAGGAGGTACGGACCTTTGAAAAGATGAGAGACAAAGACACTCAAACTGAAAAAAATCTAAGGTTTACATTCACGATCGAACGTTATAAACAGAAACAGACTGAATAAAGTGAATCGTATTACGGAAGTCCCAGGTAGGTACAACAGTGTTCACCATCCTAAAGGAAGAAAGAGTACCGACTTATTATGAGCACACACACACACACACACACACACACACACACATCGTGTAGAAAACCAACTAATACTTCTAGTAAAATAAATCGTGGAGACTATACCTTCCCTGTCGTGATCCACAATCCTAAGTCTCTACTTATTCCTGTTCGATCCTTCGACTGTCTACTAATACACTGTGGTTAGTATTATTGTTGTTATAGATTATAAAGAATCGTAATTTTTATACGGTCATATGATTTTAGGTGACTCGACATGTGAATTTTATACACGTTTCAGACCATTATTGGACATTACCTTTTCTTAGACCTTTTCTTATATACATATATTGGCTTAGTGAAACGATGTGGACTTTGAGTATGTTGTAACATTTAGTTATTATCAAGTTAAAATTTTTATACACGGTCCGTACGGTGTATGTAAAGAGTAAATGAAGAAATATAGAAATTTTTAGATCTATATCAACTGTATATTGTAATCAGAGTCAACATGTTATATTTCTAAGTTATAAACACATAAAAACTTTACTAGAGTTCAGGTCAATTGTAAGTAGTGGTATGTGTCAATGTCTTAAAAAAAGGAACATTGCTTATACGAATTCTAGATGAGAGAATCGGTGAAAATTCATATGTCATAATAATTAAGATCTTCGGTACAACATGTAATGTAGAAAGTCCTGAATGATTAAAATGTCGACCCTATGGGGTAGAAATAAGTAAGTGGGCAACTACCTATGTATCCCCTGACTCTAATAAAAATTAAGATTTGAAATACAGTCATCGTTTAACAGTGTCCTTATCAAAGGAGACCCCGTCACTTACGTCTAAACTCAAGTATATTTTAAATCCTTCTTCTGTCTTGTAAACTTTCCGTCACTCACAGAGAAGAGAGAAACCGAACAATGTAGGTTGTGTGGGTAGAGGAAGAACATCTATTTCTGGTCAGTTTCCGTCAAACATTAGGGAAAAGACCCAGGAAAAGTGCACAAAAACTCCAAAGGTGTGGACTTCGAACTTCGGTCAGGATTAGAAGGGACTTCGAAGGAGGGCCTAAGACGGATGAGGGGTACAACAGACACTACCATCCTCAGACCGGACGCGGTCAGTGTACCGATCGTGGAGTCAATTACGTCCTGTCTTCCCACGTCGGGAAAAGGGTTTCCTTATACGACGGTCCTTTTAAAATCCAGTGTTCCCGAATCCGAGGACTTTCCGTCTGGGAATAAAGGATACCGGTTCCGGGTTCCTTGACAGTTCTATTGAAAGATAACCCGGATTTATCAGTACCCCCCCAGACCCGGTGAAAACCGAGTCCGTCTCCCTGAGTCTCGACCCTTCATGGATTGGAGTAACATTCTGAAGTCACCCTCACACTTTCTTGATAGCGATAATGTAACTACTACCTCTATTTGGTCTCCGCTGTCCTACACAAAATATGTCATTGACACGGGTCAGTCCTTAAAACTTTTACCATACCTTAACTGGATATGTATGTATGTGTGTGTGTGTGTGTGTGTGTGTATGTGTGTATATATAAAATTTTCGTACAATTAAAAACCGACTCTCTTTGTAAAGTAATCTTTTTTCGGATAAGATACTGGAACTGCGAGTTTCCTTCCAGACACTTGTCGAAACCGTAGGAGACCCTCGAACAACTGGAAGGGACTATCGAGTCAACCATTTCTTATACGGACGTTACGTCCTCTGGGGTCAAGTTAAGGGTCCAGCCCTTCTAGGTGACCTTTTCCTTATCCGATGGGTGAGGTCATAAGAACCCGAAGGGAACACCAAGTCGGCCATTTCTTAGGTGGACGTTACACCCTCTGGACCCAAACTAGGGACCCAACCCCCTTGAACAATTTTTTATGTCAGAGTCCGGGACGTGTTCGGGATGACTTAGACGTAGAATTATTTAGGGGGTCCGTTAAATATACTGTAAAGGAGAGAGAGGGGGTAGGAGAAAACGAAAAAATGTTTAAAAAACAAACTTTTATTAATATCTAAATGTCCTTCAACGTTTCTATGTTATCTTTCCAGACTAATCTGGGAAGTGGGTGAAAGGCGGTCTCCAATGTAGAATGTATTCATATTACAATGAAAAGATGTTCGGATGTTTTGGTAATACGAAGGAATGACTTTCGATCACGTGGACTGCCGTGAGTGAACCCAACGTCCGGTGACAACACGGAGTAAGATGAACCGACGACGACGACGACGATTCAACGAAGTCAGCACAGACTGAGACACACTGGGGTATCTGCCGTCGGGTGGTCCGAGGAGACAGAGACCCTAAGAGGTTCGTTCTTGTGACCTCACCCAACGGTAACGGAAGAGGTTACGTACTTTCACTTTTCACTTTCACTTCAACGAGTCAGTACAGGCTGAGAATCGCTGGGGTACCTACCGTCGGGTGGTCCGAGGAGACGGGTACCCTAAAAGGTTCGTTCTCATGACCTCACCCCACGGTAACAGAAGAGACGTAATGTTGGATCTATTCGTGTTTACTCCTCTTCTCTCAAACTTGTACTCTCCGTTCCAGAAACCCTGTTTGGACCTTAGTGGTTACGACTAAAGGTCCAGAAAAGTGACTTCGTTTTCTCCTGAATAATCTTGGCAAACCTTTGGGTGTCGTCCCCGACCCTCTGTTCAAACCTCAGAGTAACGACTCCAAGTCCGGTCTCTACCACTGTCCTATCCCACCACCGACTCCTCTGAACCTAGGACCCTTCCAGTCCTGGAACAGGCGTAGGTTGGGGAGGGAACGGAAAGAGAAGGGCTATCAAACGGAGGGTGACCGACCGAGTCGGGTAGTTCCGGTCTTCTATGAACTCCCAAACAGACAGTCACGAGACACCGACTCACCGTTGGTCGGAACGGGACTACAGGAAGTAGACTGAAAGACGGAACGAAAGACGAGTGTTGTACGACTTGGGACGAGTTTTAAGTAACGGACGATCCTAATCATGAGAAAGAATGAACATAAACAGGAGGAGGGTCAGATAAGTGAAAGAATGGACCGTAGATCGGATAGATCTAGTTTAACTCTTTATTTTACGTTTAACAGGGGGTCATGAGTGAGAGGGAAAGAAAATACTATGTTTTTGAGAACTAAAAGTAAAAGTAAAAATTTTAAATAAATAAATTTAACCTCCGATTAATGAAATGTTATAACATCATCAAAAACGGTATGTAAGTGTACTTAGACGGTGCCCACGTGTACACAAGGGGTAGGACTGGGAGGGAGGGTGGAGGGAGGGGTAGGGTAGGGAGACCCAGTAGGGTCACGTGGTCGGGACTCGTGGGACGGAGTACGTAACTTGGACCTGACCGCTAGACAAAGTGTATACTATTATATGTACAAAGTTACGATAAGAGAGTCTAGTAGGGTGGGAGCGGGAGAGGGTGTCTCAGGTTTTTCTGACAAGATATGTAGACACAGAGAAAACGACAGAGCGTATGCCCCAATAGCAATGGTAGAAAGATTTAAGGTATATATACACAATCATATGACATAACCACAAAAATAAAGACCGAATGAAGTAAGACATATTATCCGAGGTCAAAGTAGGTGGAGTAATCTTGACTAAGTTTACATAAGAAAAATTATCGACTCATTATGAGGTATCACATATACATGGTGTCGAAAGAATAGGTAAGTAGACAACTACCTGTAGATCCAACAAAGGTACAGGACCGATAATATTTGTCACGACGCTACTTGTGACCCCATGTACACAGAGAAAGTTAAGACCAAAAGAGCCACACATACGGGTCGTCACCCTAACGACCCAGTATACCGTCAAGGTAAACGTCTAAAAATTCCTTAGACGTGTGACAAGAGGTATCACCGACATGATCAAACGTAAGGGTGGTTGTCACATTCTCCCAAGGGAAAAGAGGTGTGGGGGAGGTCGTAAATAACAAACATCTAAAAAAACTATCGTCGGTAAGACTGACCGCACTCTACCATGGAGTAACACCAAAACTAAACGTAAAGAGACTATTACTCACTACACTCGTAGAAAAGTACACAAACAATCGGTAGACATACAGAAGAAAAAAAATTTTAAATAAATTTAAAATAAAAAAATGAAATGTTATGACATAATCAAAACGGTATGTAACTGCACTTAGGTTGTGTCTACATGTACTCAAGGGTTGGGACTTGGGGGGAGGGTGGTGAGAAGGGTATCGTAGAGAGACCCAGTAGGGTCACGTGGTCGGGGTTCGTAGGACATAGGATATAACTTGGATCTGATCACTAAGCAAAGAATGTACTATCATATGTACAAAGTCACGGTAAGAGGGTTCAGTAGGGTGGAGAGGGAGAGGGTGTCTCAGATTTTCAGACAAGAAATGTAGACACAGAGAAAACGACAGAGAGTATATCCCAATAGCAATGGTAGAAAGATTTAAGGTATATATACACAATCATATGACATAACCACAAAAAGAAAGACCGAATGAAGTGAGACATATTAGTCGAGGTCAAAGTAGGTAGAGTAATCTTGACTAAGTTTACATAAGAAAAATTGCCGACTCATTATGAGGTATCACATATACATGGTGTCGAAAGAATAGGTAGATAGACGACTACCTGTAGATCCAACGAATGTACAGGACCGCTAATATTTGTCACGACGCTACTTGTAACCCCATGTGCACAGAGAAAGAAAAAAAATTGTAAAATAAAATAAATTAAAAATAAAAATGAAATAAAATGAAATGTTATGACATAACCAAAACGGTATGTAACTGTACTTAGGTGGTGTCCACATGTACGCAAGGGTTTGTACTTGGGGGGGAGGGNAGGGTTTGTACTTGGGGGGAGGGTGGAGGGAGGGGTGTTGTAGGGAGACCCAGTAGGGGCACGTGGTCGGGGTTCGTACGACATAGGACGTAGCCTGTATCTGACCGCTAAGCTAAGAATGTACTATCATATGTACAAAGTTACGGTAAGAGGGTTTAGTAGGGTGGGAGAGGGAGAGGGAGACACAGGTTTTCAGACGATATGTGTAGACACAGAAAAAACGACAGAACGTATGTCCCAGTAGTAACGGTAGAAAGATTTAAGGTATATATACACAATCATATGACATAACCACAAAAAGAAAGACCGAATGAAGTAAGACATATTAGTCGAGGTCAAAGTAGGGAGAGTAGTCTTGACTAAGTTTACATAAGAAAAATTACCGACTCATTATGAGGTAACACATATACATGGTGTCGAAAGAATAGGTAAGTAGACGACTACCTGTAGATCCAAAGAAGGTACAGGACCGATAATATTTATCACGACGCTACTTGTAACCCCATGTACACAGAGAAAGTTAAGACCAAAGGAGCCACACATACGGGTCGTCACCCTAAAGACCCAGTATTCCGTCAAGATAAACGTTAAAAAATTCCTTAGAGGTGTGACAAGAGGTATCACCGACATGATCAAACGTAAGGGTGGTTGTCACATTTTCCCAAGGGAAAAGAGGTGTTGGGGAGGTCGTAAATAACGAACACCTGAAAACCTAACGTCGGTAAGACTGACCGCACTTTACCATGGAGTAACACCAAAACCAAACGTAAAGAGACTATTACTCACTACAACTCGTAGAAAAGTACACAAACAATCGGTAGGTATACAGAAGAAACCTCTTTACAGACAAATCAGGAAACCGGGTGAAAAACTAACCCAGTAAATAAAAAGACCTTAACTCGACATCCTCAACGAATATATAAAAACTCTAATTAACAAACAGTCAACGAAGTAAACGATAATAAAAGAAGGTAAGTCTTCCGACAGAAAAGTGGAACGAATATCAAAGGAAACAACACTTTGAGAACTAAAAATCATTCCAAGGAAGGGTCCGAAGATATTTTGACCCATACCGGTATACTGACTTAAGACCGGTCACCCTATATTCGTCTTCACTGTACAGGGAGAAGGGTGAACGACCCTTCATTTAGACCAGTCCTTGGTAGAACCACTACCTTGTTTTTCTCCCTACTTCGGACCCAGGAACTACTGAAGTAATTCATTACGATGGTGTGACCAAACCTGAAGAAACACTCAGTCTTCATTTGAAGACAACATAAATCCGGTGACAACAAACCCCAGAGTAAAGAGTAAAGAAAGGGTATTTTTTAAGGGGTCAAAGAATCGAGTATCTCAAATTGTAGTATTGGGAAAGACTCACGGATATACACGACCTGTGAAGATGTTCGAAATTTAGTGGTGTGTGAATTCGAAACTCCATCTGTGTATAGTGGTGGTATAAATGCATACTGCTGAATCAGAGTTCACGGTTATTTTTCTAAACTCTAAAGTGGATCAAGAGACACTAGGGTCCAGAGACCGCTAACACGTAATTCGGAGTATCCTCAACTATTTTTAAGTCCGCCAAACTCAAAATAATTCACATGTTATCACTCACCTTCGGTTTACCTTTAAATCTAAAGGTTTTCCTTTAGATCCGAAAGTCTCCACTTGATCTCGTTCCACAGAGTCCGAACTTGTGCGTATCCTCAGAAACCCCTACTAGGTAGGGAGGGATTTTAACTTCCGTCGTCTTGTCTTTTACACACCCGGGTTATAAAAGACGGGGTCCACAATCGGACTTGTCGGGTATTGACTAAATTATTATTTTGGAACAAAAGACTAAAATCATAGTGAAATGTCACTATAAGGACCCCACCCCAATCAACCTCACCTAACTACCTATCGTCTCAGAGAGTTTCATACCAGGGGTCTGGTCTTCGTAGTCACAGTGGACCCTTCAACAATCGTGACTCCTAAGAGTCCGGGACTGGCTCTCGACGACTTAGTCTCTGAGATTCCCGTCCCGGGTCTTAAGACCCCTAAAGAGACCCCTTAGACTACGTGTAAATTCTCACTCTTTGTGACCATATCTTCTTCTTGGACTCTTCTCCGTCAATATCATATTACCTTATTTTCGGAAGTTGAGTTCTTTATATCCAAGTTAGGATCGACAAAGAAACAAGAATTCACCTCTACCTTCGTGATTGAAGTGATTCATTAAACGTCTTAATTTGTATTACTACGAAAACGACACATGGTCAATTCTCGTGTCTGAGATCTCGTGTCGGACCGAAGTGTAGAGACGAGACGTTAACAATCGAATCTGTTCAATGAGGAAGGAGTAGACAATTTTACCCCTATCATTATCATATGGTTAGAGTATACAAATATTCCTAATGTACTCAATTGTAAACATTTCGGGAATCTTCTCAAAGACCGTAACTTATTCACGGTATACAAACAAATGATTATTATTACAGTATTTATTATTATTATTTAAGTCCCGAACCATATGTGACACTGATGAGGCTTTCATAAAAACCAAATTCTTTCTTTTGTCTCGTTTGACCCTAATACCCCCTTTCCTCTAACCTTACTTGGACCCAGAGGACGTGACGTCCGTCTAAGAAATGACTGACTCGATGTTCCCTTCGGGGAGAGTCCCTTAGTCATGAGGACTTTCGTTTTGTCTTACGGTTGACGAACTCTGGTTTTCTTGGGAAGAAGGGTGAACTTGGGGTAGGGATGGGGGTCCCACTGACAAGACCGTGTTGGGTCTTCACACATTCTAGGTAGACGACACCAGCCTAAGTCGTCCGTAAACCAACCTTAACAGGGGACCTACCGGGTCGTAGAGACGTGTTACTGGTAAGTCCAAATTCTCATCATAATTATCTTTGGGCCGGTCACGTCAACTTCCTTGGAAAGGTAGGGAGGTCACTTGACTAACTGGACATCGCCGGAGTATCCCGAATTCTGGTGTTTCCGTGGGGTTAGTCGACTCGATCTCTTTCCTCCCCGACCACATATTTTACATTGACGAATTGTTAAAAATAAATAAAAAAATTTGTTACCATAACTCCATATGAAATGTATGGTATTCTATGTGGGTAAAAATTGTAATCTTATAAAAAGAAGGTCAAAATGAATATATTTTAACTATATGTTGTGACATATTCAAATTCCACATGTTGCATTACTAAATTATATGTATACAGTACCTTACTAATAACGTTCAAATCACTTATAGGTAGTAGAGTATGTCTACACTGTAATTTCTTTCTTTTTTAAAAAAGGAACACCACTCTTACGAATCCTAAATGAGAGAATTGTTGAAAGTATATACTGTATATCCTCACAATTAAGACAAAAAGTTCAACATAATTATGTAATGTAGGGATCATGAATGAATATTGACCTTCAAACATGGAAAACTGACGGAGGTAGGTAAAGAGGAGTGGGGTAGGGAGAGGAGACCATTGGTGTTTAGACTAGAGAAAAAGATACTCAAACAAACGAAAACTTCACACTAACTAGATGTGATACAATCAAGGATAAGGTGTTGTATCAGTAAGCTATAAAGATATGTAAAGTCTGACTAGTATTCAGATCAATACTATATAGTCATATGTTTCACTTCAACGAGTCAGTACACACTGAGAAACACTAGGGTACCTGACATAGGATGGTCCGGGGAGACAGGAACCTGAAAAGGTCCGTTCTTATGACCTCACCCAACGGTAAAGGAAGAAGTCCCCTAGAAGGGTAGGGCCCCTAACTTGGGACGTAACGTCCGTCTGTGAAATGGGAGACTCGGAGATCCCTTCGGGATATAAGGGGTGTGACAAGGTGGGCAAAACAAATGTTAAATTACTGAAAAATCACGTAAATGACCTGAAAGGACCACCACGTCACCTACCCTCAGACGGACGGTTGCGTCCCCTACGCCTAAGTTAGGGAACAATCCCTCCTAAGGTGAACGACGTCTCGTTAATTTCGGACACGTGGTGTTGATGACCTCGGGTGTGTGAGATCCCGGACACTCGGTGTTGATGACTCGGGTTTACAAGGTTGACGACTGCGGGTACTCGGATCTCGGACACGAGACGTTGCCCTCTTCGGTGGTGTTACTCTACGGGGACGTGGTGTTGGTTCTCATCACTGGGGTGGGTAATGTTACCTCTTTCGGACGTGTGTCGTTACTTCTGACTCGTGTTGGTTTTTTCATTATTATTATTAGTTCTTGTAAAAGTTTTAAATGACTCAGTACGTTCATAGTGACATCAGGTTAAAAAAGGAAGAATATTTAAAATAAACATAAATTCATAACAACTAAATGTTCGTACCAGGTCAAAGTCTGTAAGGATCGTTGGGGCATTCTAGGAAGTAACGAATAAATATCAACTAGACAGAAGGGTAAAGATCGGAGTCCGTCGGTGATCAGATGAAAGATAGGGACATCCCAACTGAAAAGACCTGTAACAGATATTTACCTCACCGGAAAACACTTAGAAACACACCTATCTACAAACAAACAAACAAAAAAGGACAACTCATCTATCTATGGACCCTCACCTTAACGACCCAGTATCCCATTTAAATCCAAAGTTCAAATTTCTCAACGGTTTGATAAAAGGTTTAAACCGACATGGTAAAATGTAAGAGTGGTCGTAACATTACTCTCGAGGTCAAAGAGATGTAGGAATGGTCATGAACGATAACAGACAAAAAAAAGAAAGATTAATAGTAAATTCACCTACACTTTACCGTAAAGTAATACCACTAATAAATATAAAGAGACTACTGATTACGACAACTCTTAGAAAAGTACACGAATGACCGATAAGTAAATAGAAGAAACGGTTTTACAGATATGTTTAGATATCTTAAAAACACAAATTTTCATCTATTATTCCACCTATGGTGGAGAAAGACGGAGAACCGTGGGTCTCTCCTCCTGAGAAAGGTTTTACGCAGGTTCAGGGAGTCCGATCACTATCCGACCCCAAAGGTCCTCTAATCGAGAACATATACAGTGAATTTTGGAAAAGTAACCTCTGAGGAGACCACCAGGTCAGCGATTCTGGGACATAGGGGTAGCGTTCCCTGGGTCCAAGTTAGGGACCAGTCTCTTGATCTAGGGAGTACGACGTTGATGTTCAAACGTACGGTGTTGATTTCTAGTACATAGGGTGTTACTTCTACTGTCTAGGACGTAAGACGTTGATTCTGGGTCACGACGGTTTATTTATTTATAAAAACTTTCTTGGAAAAGTAACGTCCTAATCCCTCGTTTAGACACTTGACGACTTGATTTTCTTTCCCTCAACCAATTGCATTTACGAACCAAACAAAAGACACTAAATGCGAAAAGGAAAAAAAAAAAAAAAATTCGTTCAATTGGAAGACACCCAATTTTAGTGGTTCGATTCCAATCTAATAAATCGACAATAAGTCTATACATGTATAAAATTTTCTACCCCTCAAGTCAACAAAAGACAAATACGGAAAAGAAAAAGTAAGACTTATGGGTGTAACGTTTCACTTAACTGTTTAAGGTTCGTTAAAAGTAAACACACTTTGACTAATTGTTTACTACGGTGATTTTTCCCGGGACGGTGAAAGAACCTGTTTCTTATGTCTACCGTATGTCAATCATTCTTATTTAAAGATTGATGGTTTATCGTCACGTGGTAATCACCCTACCGTACATTTCGATTACCGTAGTTCCTATTACCTCTTCCTCACTACTTACCCTCGGTTTTACAAAGGATCTTTAAACATAACACCAGGGTTATTCGAGTCGTCCTTTCCGACGTAATAACCTTTCCGGTTTGGTAAGGGACCGTGAACATCTGGTGTCTCAAATGTGGACTCAAAAGTCTTACCGGATATCGTACAAGATCAATACAACGACGATTTAGTCCTGTTGAGTCCCGGAGTCTTACACTTTTTTCACACTAAGGTTCTTGATTGTAATAGTCCTCTTACGTCTCATGGTAATAATGAACTACAGTTTCGATACAAATCACAGGTCACCACCGGTGACCAGTCGTCCTTCTACGATCCCTCTCGATGACCTTATCCGACTCTCCCAGACCTAAGGTCTAAAGAAGGAATGAGGTAGGTAGAACGGAGGTTCTACAACTCCTTACCTATAGGAAGGAAAGTCAAGTCAAGTCGACGAGTCAGCACAGGCTGAGGAACTCTGGGGTACTTAGCGTCGTGTGGTCCGGAGGGACAGGTAATGGTTGAGGGCCTCAAGTGAGTTCGAGTACAGGTAGCTCAGCCACTACGGTAGGTCGGTAGAGTAGGAGACAGCAGGGGAAGAGAAGGACGGGGGTTAGGGAGGGTCGTAGTCTCAGANTGGGTCCGAGGTTCAAGGTTTACTCGAAACGGGCAAAGGTGTAAAACAGAGAGCGGTAGAACCCCGACGTGGTTTTGACAGAGAATATGTGTAGATCTACACATATTCTCTGTCGAGGTTGTGGTGTCAAGTTTTCGTAGTTAAGAAGCCGAGAGTCGAAAGAAGTGTCAGGTTGAGAGTGTAGGTATGTACTGGTGACCTTTTTGGTATCGGAACTGATCTACCCGCAAACAACCGTTTCATTACAGAGACGAAAAATTATACGATAGATCCAACCAGTATTGAAAGGAAGGTTCCTCATTCGTAGGAAACTAAGGTACCGACGTCAGTGGTAGACGTCACTAAAACCTCGGGGGGTTTTATTTCAGACTGTGACAAAGGTGACAAAGGGGTAGATAAAGGGTACTTCACTACCCTGGTCTACGGTACTAGAAACAAAAGACTTACAATTCGAAATTCGGTTGAAAAAGTGAGAGGAGAAAGTGAAAGTAGTTCTCCGAAAACTCAAGGAGAAGTGAAAGACGGTATTCCCACCACAGTAGACGTATAGACTCCAATAACTATGAAGAGGACCGTTAGAACTAAGATCGAACACGAAGAACGTCGGGTCGTAAAGAGTACTACATGAAATGTATACAATTTATTCGTCATACTGTTATATATCGGAACTACATGAAGAAAAGGATAAACCTTGGTCAGACAACAAGGTACAGGTCAAGATTGACAACGAAGGACTGGACGTATATCCAAAGAGTTCTCCGTCCAGTCCACCAGACCTTAAGGGTAGAGAAAGTCTTAAAAGGTGTCAAAGAACACTAGGTGTGTCAGTTTCCGAAACCGTATCAGTCATTTCGTCTTTATCTAAAAATACCTTGAGAGAACGAAAAAGGTACTAGGTTGCCTACAACCGTTAAACTAGAGACCAAGGAGACGGAAAAGATTTTGGTCGAACTTGTAGGAAGGAAATTTCCAGGTGTTTCGTCTCCCGGGGTTCATGTTTTCTAAGGATATATTGAATCAAATAATAACCATTTTACTTGTATTGTTATTAGTACATCATCTTGACTACCCTAGCGTGTCTCAACCTGTGCTGACTTCGTTGAATCGTCGTCGTCGTCGTCGTCTTGACTACACTCTATTAGACGTAACACCGTCGTCTTTTATCCGTGAGTCACTGGTCTTCGACAATGATACGACACAAGTATGTAAAACTCACCAATCGAACATCCGTTCTGTCACGTGTATCAACGTTAAAAAGGTTGGTAACACAGTATTAACTCAGTAACCAGTTGTGTGTAAAAACTTATGGATGATACATCGTAACTAACAAGACCTGTATCTCGTACGTCTCTATATGTTGTCTCAGAGATAGGGGTTTAACAATTTTTAGGTCAACCTTTTAATTAAGATCTTCTGACACACTTACTGACACTGTCTCCTAACTGCATGGTAACTTCCTGTCTTTCCTTCACTAAGTGACACGGACCCTAATTCCACCCTCAGTCAAAAGTAAGGTTAGGGTTTCTTTCCGTTACGGTTTCTTACGAGTTTGATGACGTGTTAACGTGAGTAGAGTGTGCGATTATTTCATTACGAGTTTTAAGAGGTACGGTCCGAAGTCGTTATACACTTGGCACTTGAAGGACTACAAGTTTGACCAAAATCTTTTCCGTCTCCTTGGTCTCTAGTTTAACGGTTGTAGGTGACTTAGTAGCTTTTTCGTTCTTGCAAGGTCTTTTTGTAGATAAAGACGAAATAACTGATACGGTTTCGGAAACTGACACACCTAGTGTTCTTTGACACCTTTTAAGACTTTCTCTACCCTTAAGGTCTGGTGGACTGGACGGAGAACTCTTTGGACATACGTTCAGTCCTTCGTTGTCAATCTTGACCTGTACAGCGTTGTCTGACCAAGGTTTATACTTTTCTTCATGTAGTTCCGATATATAACAGTGGGACGAATAAATTGAAGATACGTCTCATGTAGTACTCTTTACGACCCGACCTTCTTCGTGTTCGACNCTTTCACTTCTCCTTGAGTTTTCGGAGAACTACTTTCACTTTCTCCTCTCACTTTTTCAACCGGATTTCGAGTTGTAAGTCTTTTGCTTCTAGTACCGTAGACCAGGGTAGTGAAGTACCGTTTATCCACCCCTTTGTCATAGTCTGAAGTACAAAAACACGAGTTTTTAGTGACGTCTCTACTGACGTCGGTACCTTAGTTTCCTACGAATGAGGAACCTTCCTTTCAATACTGGTTGGATCTATCGCATAACTTTTCGTCTCTGTAATGAAACGGTTGTTTCCAGGCAGATCAGTTCCGATACAAAAAAGGTCACCAGTATATACCTACACTTTCAACCTGACACTTCCTTCGACTCGCGGCTTCTTAACTACGAAAACTTGACACCACAACCTCTTCTGAGAACTCTCAGGGAACCTGACGTTCCTTTAGGTTGGCCAGGTAAGAATTCCTCTAGTCGGGACCCAAAAGGAACCTTCCTTACTACGATTTCGACTTTGAGGTCATGAAACCGGTGGAGTACCCTTCTTAACTGAGTAACTTTTCTGAGACTACGACCCTCCCTAACCCCCGTCCTCCTCTGCCCCTGTTGTCTCCTACTCTACCGACATACGGTAGTGACTGAGTTACCTGCACTCAAACTCACTTGAGACCGTCAACCACTACCTGTCCCTCCGGACCGCACGACGTTAAGTACCCCAGTGTTTCTCAGTCTGTGCTGACTCGGTGACTTGACTTGACTTGACTTCTCAGAACAAAAAGTCTTCTCCAATATAAACTCGACTCGAAACTTCCTACCTATTCTCAAGTGCTCCATCTCCACCATCCCCCTCGTAAAGGTCTACTGTTTTATCTGTTGTCGTACCTGGATCGGTACACTAACACTACACAAACCTCTTGAAATTTATAGGATCACTGATATCACACCATTATCCTAACCTACCAGAGTCTCAACTCTCGCATACCTGATTTTTATTTGAAGTCTCACTCTAAAGTTTTCTGACGGACCCTAAAATTCTTTAAATTCGATTTGTGATATCCGTTTTTCTTTTGTCTTACCCAAGACTTTCGTCACCGTACTGACAAAAGGGTTTAATTTTTACAAAAAGTTGGACAACCCTTGTACAGTTGATCATCAACATGTTATAGAAATCTTTTTACTGAATGCCTTCCTCCTTAGGTTTTGAATTAGTCTTTGGATTATCTAGTGGACTGGAGACTGGTAGTTTTATTTTTTTAGGGTAATGTTTTTTTTTTTTTTCTTTTGACAATATTTCTGACGGACGATATGATAAAGAGAGAGATCCGTATACCGAATCTTTGTGGTAAAAGAAAAATAAATCAGTGTTATTGAATATATCTTACCTATTGGACCACGTTATTTAAGGTAGAAACAAGGACTGTGTGTATTGTCAAGGAAAAGATATCCCTCTCGTTGACGAAGACCTGACGTGTGCCCTTCTCCTCCGACTCAACTTGACATCGACTTGAGGTAAATCAAAAAGAGAAGTCAATAGTTAGGGATTGATAAGGAACTGGAAGGAAATGGTAGAGGTGGTATTTGTAAGGTTGGGGAAGTAGGTCTTTTCGAGTAAGTCTGAGGGTTTGGTGGGTGGGTTGAAGGGTTTGTTTTATGAGATTAGGGTTTATAGACCTCGAGTCTTTCCTTGGGGACCACTAAAGGTTTATTCCACCTAAGAACCGTAAACTTCTAAGTTGTTGACGGTAAGGTTGAGGAGTAGTCACTGGGACTGTCAGTAAAGATAAAAACCACCCCGTACCTAAAACTCGTAACGTTGTTCGGAGAATGATCCCTTCAGGTCCGTTAACGATCGGTGTAGAGTTCCACCGAAACAAGAGAGACGAACAGTGTATACGTAAAAACGAGTTCTTCAAAACAAAGTGACGTAAACTACTCCCTACGACACAAGAGACCTATAATTGGTTCAGTTCTTAAGTACCTTTCAGAATACTGATTATGGAATTCTTACAATTTCTGGATAAGACGAAGATTGTGAACGACTATACCTTGTCCCTACACCACACACATCCACAGAAAAAATTGAAATACATACTTTTTTTTGATTTGGATGTCTTTTTACTACCTTTATCTTATTACTTGAACGTGTTTGAAAGTGAATCTAAATGAATAAGTGCAAAAAGTCTTCCACTCTGTTATTCTGATTAACCACTCTGTCTTACAATCAATTCCATTGAGATCGATGAGATTATCTGGAGGTTTAGAGATACATACAAACATATCAATAATAAATGGCTTAGTAAACTCTGATCGAACGTTCTGTCGTACTGGCAAATGGAGATTTATAAATTCATACATTTACCTTAAGAGAATGTTTTGGTGTCACATTAATAGGTTAAGTCCTTTAACTCGTAACTATAAGGTGGTAATCGACCATCTCTCAGGTATAATTTTGAAACGACTAACAAAGTTATTACAGGAAATCTCGTTAAGTTTTTGTAAAATAACCTCATACCACTGAATGTTATAACACAATCAAAGTTCACTTGTCCTCTCACTAAATCAACGTTTATATATATATAGACCCAGAAGGGTCCACCGCGATCACCATTTCTTGAGTGGACGGTCACGTCCTCTGTATTCTCTGGGTCCAAGTTAGGGACACAGCCCTTCTAGGGGACCTCCTTCCGTACGGTTGGGTAAGGTCATAAGTACGGACCTCTTAGGGTACCTGCTTCCTCGGACCACCCGATACCAGGTATCCCAGAGTTTCTCTACCTGTACTGATTTCACTGAATCGTGCGTACGTATGTATATAGGTGAGAAAAAATCTATGAAAGGGGTATATCCGGTAATGGATCATAACTCATCTCAAGGGACACGATATGCCATCCACGAATAATCCATAGACAATATATATATCATAGCACATATACGGTTGGGGTCAGAAGGTTAAATAGGAATGGGCGAGGAATTGGGTACCATTGGTATTCAAACAAAAGATCCGGACACTCAGACAAAGACAAAACATTTAGTCAAGTAAATATTGTAAAAAAGCTAAAGTGTACACTATGGCATACTATAAACAGACAGAAACAGACTGAAGTGAGTCATACTACTAGAGATCCAGGCAGGTAAAACGACGTTTACCGTAAAAAGAAGAAAATACCGACTCATCATAAGGTAACACATATATATTGAATAGAAGAAATAGGTAAAGAAACAACTACCTATAAATCCAACGAAAGTACAGGACCAACAACATTTATCACGATGTTACTTGTAACTCCACGTATATAGAAAAACTTAACACCAAAAGAGGTATCTCGTTAAAAATTTTTGTCAGGTACAAGGTCAGGTCCGAGTTCTTATCGTAAGTCATCAGTACAGAAATCAGGTACAATTAGATCTTGTAAAGAAAATAGACAGAAACACTTCAAAGGACTGAGATTAAATAAAACTTCATATGTCAGGGTTACAAAGTATTTTACAAGGAACTAAATCCAAATAGACTACGAAGGAGTACTTACCTAAGTCCAATACGTAAAACCTGTTCTTTGAATGAACCTAAAAAAAAAATGAAATTAATTAATTCTTACACTAAAAGTTTGTCACGTCAGTAATAGTTTTTTAAGAAGACGGTGTTTTACAGTACCCATCAAAGGTTCCTCTGAGTAAAATCACCTTAATAATATGGAAATGATTGTATCTAAAGACTTTTCGTGAAGGGTCCAACGACTACACCTCATCTTCAACTGTGTCGTCTGTCGATAAGACCACCCAGTAAAGGAAAGTTGTAACGGGCAGTCAAGTACCTCAGAACCACGCGGCGTGACGACAGGGAGTCATTTCGTAGGTTTCCAGTCATTACCTCCCTCACACGTCTGTACCTTGTCGTAAATGGTTGTTTTTTGACCGTCACTGAGTGTAAAAATTTAGAAGTAATGAAAGTGTTTTGTGTAGTTTTTATATTATTTATTAAGTGTAATTTGACATGAATAGTTTTGTACTTTTCAAGTAAAATACTATGTCATGGAACTGAACTTATCAAAACTTAAGAGGTAATAAACAATTTACCTGTACCCATCATAAGTGAGTGACTGTGATCATTCTTAAGGTTTCGAAAGTCACTAAGTCTACACCTCAAGACTGAGAAGATTCTACCCTACGCCTTTGTTATATTTGAATTTAGACATAATAAAGAAGGAAGAAAGTAAGTGAGTTGTTTTACACCTGACTCTTCGATGAATCACTCGAAGGGTATCTTCGACTCATCGAAGGGAATCTTCGATGAATCCGAAAATCCCTAATTTCTGGATCAAGGACCGGAGTCCCTCGAGAATAATCTTAAACTATAAACCTGAGTTTTCAGTCTCGGGTTCAATAGGAGAACGAATTACCGTAGTCAAGTGTAAAACAGGATTAAATTTACCATTATTCCGTCTCTCGAAGGGGCACCATTAAAGCACTGAGAACGAAGTAGAATAACCGAGTTGCAACGACGGTAGTGTATAACCGTACAGGAACATGAAGGGGTTCTCGATTCTTCGGGTGAAAGTCTCAACAGTGTACGGTACTGGGACAGAAGTTGGACGGTGACTGGAAAAATCGGACGTACGATGGTTTAAAGTCACCGGGAGTCACGGAGAGAACAATTCCAGACGTCTCCACAGGAGATACGGAACCTGATACGGTATATCTACATAATTGAGTAATTTTTGGGTAATACAGTACTTGGGTCATATTGTCTTCATTTTAACCTAAACCTAAGTTCATTATACCAAAGAACCGACACCGCCCCTACCCAGTGACAACAAGTAGTGTCGACACAAGAGGAGAAAAACCCGTGTCTCGATCAGAAGTAAAAGATCTGAGAGAACGTCAATCCACACCGGTGTAGTGACTCAACACAGGTCGTCTTACACTCGTCTTAACCATAGATACACATGACGACGATCCGGACTGAGTATCTTTGTACACAAGACGGTCCGAGAATGTCTCGTACGGGAAGAACGTCTCTTCGGTGTACAACCACCACCTTGGTTTTCCACGGTCCGTGGACCTAGGGACTTAGTGGTATATCTGGGGACGATAGGGGTCACTTGTCCCTAAGGGTGGAACCCAACAGGATCTTGGTTCTTTATGTACGGATATATAATTCAGGGACTCTAAAACCATAGACAATAAATTGTCTATGACAGAGCAGTTATGGAAACTGAACAGAAGTACAAGACAAATGGGAACCCGTTCAGTGGATCGGAAAGTCTCAGAGGTATTGGAGGAGACAGTTACCCCTTATTATATCCGTAAGAACCAGGGTAAAATGTCTACTTTCCTAATTTACTCCATTATAAACGTTTCTATGAAACATCTACTGAAATGTTATGTTTACATTCACCACGATAATGATAACCTAGAACAGGGACATCCATCGACTATACAAAAGATAAGTTCATGGACATAAGGACCCCGAAGGGTCCACCGTGTCACCATATCTTAGGTGACGGTTACGTCCTCTGCGTTCTCTGCACCCAAACTAGGACCCAACCCTTCTAAGGGGTCTCTTCCTTTGCCTTTGGATGAAGTGATAAGAACGGACCTTTTAAGATATTTGTCTCCCCGGACGACCCGATGTCAGGTACCCCGGTCTGTGTCGACTCGTACGCACACGCGCACGTGTACGTGTGTGTGTGTGTGTGTGTGTGTGTGTGTGTGTGTGTGTGTGTGTGGAGACAAGGAAGGGATTGGTTCATTGTAAAGGACCATTTACATATCGACCCTGAGACCTTGTATGACGAGTTACTCTCTTTCGTGGTAATTCCTCGTGAGTCTGATACAGCTGAGGGAGACCGTACAGTCGGAGTCAGTCGTGACTTATAGAGGATGACGGATCCACTGTAGGACCTTGAACGTGAAGATTGGTTGCTTAAGGATACTAGTAGATCCGGGTTAGTGACCGTAGTCTTGACATTTAAAGGGTTCCGAAAGAACCTAAGGATTTCCAGAGTAATATTATCGTCTGTATTATAACTCACGAGGACTATATGACAATGACCTACGTAATGAGGTCCAGTAGAAGTGTTGGTGGGTTTCTTCCTCTAAGAGAGAGTAAAACGTCTACTATTTCGACTCCAATGGGAGTGTCTCCAATTCTTAAAGTGAGTTTTTATTGAGTACATCTGTCTAAGTTTGAGCACAGAGACTTGTCGGATATGAGAATTGGAGATACATAGGTTACCAATTGAAGTGTCGGGTGGTAACGGGTAAGGGAACATTCTCTGAGTAACGACTTTTTTTGTTTTGGAAAATCCTCTTTTCCTAAAATGAAACACTTTCCTCGGTCGTTGCTATTGAGGAAACTTACAAAGTTACCTGAAATTATAAAGACTTTATTACTGTAAAGGAGTTTTAAACAATAAATAGTATCACTAACATGGAATTAAACGGACGTTCGATATAAGTACGTAAAAAAATTACACTTCTTTCTTAAGAGACCACCGTTAATATGTTGTTGTAACACCGTAGTGGCAAGTCGTAGACTCTCTTTCACGTCCCAATCACCAGAAGGATGAACGTATCCCGACTGACGGACGTTTCCCAAGACACAACCCTACCCTTGGATTTAGGTAGGGTCACACGACCAGTCACGTCACGTAGTTTTCCCACGGGGGCTACAAAGGATGGGATGGCCAACATTAACGAACTGTTCCCCGTTTTAGTAACCCAATAAAGTGAACTGTAGACTACCCGTGAATTGTAAGGTCTAACGTACAGACAGACACGACTTGGTCATAGGGTATCCTAACAAGATATAAATAAGGTTCAAACAAGGGATGGAGGATGTCTTCGACTTCTTAAGACAACAGTTCGTTTACAGGACACAATATTTCCTTTCCGTCATACACTGTTAGACAGGAATACTTCATATATTTCAGGTCTCATTTCATCGAGACTCAACTTGAGAACTTTAAAGTTCTATAATTTAGAGAGTTTTTAAGTCTGTCTAATTTAGAGTAGAGCTGTAGAAGTAATAGTAGTTTTCAAAATTGAGTACTCATTCCTTTACGAAGGGTACCCTGTTATAGTGAGTTAAGTAGTGACTTCAGTTTGCCTTTCGTCATGACCCAGTCGGTTATGAAGTACACTTTTTCACTTTCAACGAGTCAGTACAGGCTGAGAAACACTGGGGTACCTGACATCGAGGGGTCCGAGGAGACAGGTACCCCTAAGAGGTCCGTTCCTATGACCTCACCTAACGGTACGGGAGGAGGTCTCCTAGAAGGGTTGGGTCCTTAGCTTGGGTGTAGAGGGTGTAACGTCCGCCTAAGAAATTGTTGACTCGGTGGTCCCTTCGGGTTATGAAGTGCATGTAAAGGGGATTACGGGGTTGGTGAACCGTCCCATCCAGAATCGAGGTAGAGTGTCTCCTTCTTCGATACGATTCGTCCGGATTAATTGACCGGGTTATACGTGTCGATTGTTTACCGTCTAGGTGCGAAACTTCGTTCTGTCAGAACCGGAGTGTCAGGTATGGGTCGCTGGAGAGACGAGTCTTGTGTAGACAAAGGATTTATTCCTTAAGGATATTAGATTTGTAGGTATCCTTCAACAATACTTCCTTGAAACTTCGTTCTTTGTCTTCCGGACGAAAAAGTCTTGGAAAGACCAGTCGACAAGACTCGGAAGGGAGAAGTGACACTCAAGGGGTGTTTTCTTGGAACGACTACGGTCTTAGGTGGGGTGTGGGATGTGGGGATGCGGTCCCTTACTTTCTTCTGGTCCGCCCTTCTAGAATCACTTATAGCCTTTCTACCTCGGTTTCTCTGGGTACGTGAAGATTAATTTCTCGTACGGAAGGTACCGGGCGAGTTGCAGGACGACGGAAGAGTTTCGCATGGGTCTCTCAAAGTCGAGACCGTTTCCGGAGACTCTAAAGTACGAGGAAAAGGGGTACATTATTTTTTCAGTAAAAACGGAGTTCGATTCCTTTTGTGACCGTAAAAATCGAAAATTTGCAAACCCACTCCAAATACAACAACAACAACAATAACATAAAATAACAACGACAATAAACCTTTAGAACACCTGTAAGTGTCAAAAACCAAGGGAATGACTTAAAAAGACCTTTGAAGATACCTTTATTCCCAATTTTCGTCTCCTTTCTCCAACCAAAAATTTGAGGTTCCGAAACTCACTCACCTTCTAAAATTTTTGACACGGACGACCCAAAGTCTACCGTATGTTAAATCAGGATCGGAACCACCTTTCGTCCCCTGACCGTACCTACGGTAGAACGAGAACGGAGGAACATTTTTGATCACAGTCTACGGGACAGACACAAGTGACTGGTCGGATCCCCTCCAAAATGGGTACATGTGTAGAAGGAAACGAATAAATCTCCCACTTAAGTGGGAGATTTTCCTTTCGGCCTTTCTTCCTAGGTTGGGAAGTATTAAACTTGTTATGTCCCTTCTTCGTTTCATCTGGGAAGTGGTTTTATAAGTTGCACCACCAGTCTGGAGTGATGGGTCCGAGGTTCAAGGTTTACTCGAAACGGGCAAAGGTGTAAAACAGAGAGCGGTAGAACCCCGACGTGGTTTTGTACAGCGGGAATCGAAAAACGTTAGTTATGTTATCGGAACATGTCGGAGTGGGAGATTACCTTAAGGGAAAGACGAAATTCCTAGTCCCTTGACTAGGATTTCACTATATGAGAAATTTTTGTGGGGTGGGACAGGGAGGATCGTGATAGGAGAGAGTAGGGTCAGGTGAACCTAGGGATGTCAAAAAGGGAGAAGGTGAGTTAAAGACTCCTATCTTTTGTGAGGTAAAAGGAGAAAGGAAAACCACTGAGCTTACAGAGTCTCCTATAAATACTTCCTCAGTACGTAAGGGACCCGAAGGGTCCACCGAGACACCACTTCACAGGTGAACGGTTACGTTCTCTGGGTCCTCTACGCCCAAGTTAGGGACCAAACCCTTATTGGGGACCTCTTCCTTTACCGTTGGGTGAGGTCATAAGAACGGATTTCGTAGGGTACCTGTCTCCTGCTCGGTATCAGATACCCCAGAGCGTCTCAACCTGTGCCACTCACTCGTATATACGTTAAGGGGTAAGGTGAAGGATGGGTGTAAAGGTCTAGGAGCTCCCAAGAAACCATCGTATCGTAGACGAGGTAGAGGGTTTAGAAGGTCGGAATCTGGATTCACTTTCATCACTCAGTAAGTCAGTCAACTGTTTAAAGGCACTTCACGGGTGGTCCACGATCCGGGAACCTCTACGTCACCCCTTTTCTGTATCGGGTCGAGAGCACCCCTGAAGAGTCAATTCACGTTCGAACGGTGGTAGATCCGAAGAGACAACACGGGTGTGATTAGGATCGGAGTCCCCTTGTATACATTCGTCGCGGTCCCGAAACGTAGGACCGGAGCTGATGGATGGTGGTAGTGACGACGTGGAAGTGTCACACGGGGTCTTGACGGGTGGATTAACGTGTGAGTAAGCCCCCGCGAGTACTTGTGGGGGGGACGTTAAGGATCTCAGTGAAAAGATCGGAGAAAGAATGTGTGTACTAAACTACCCATACAAACTCGATACGGTCTAGATGTAAGAAGTGCCAAGACGGGTTCAAATACACTCGGTCTATTCACTGAAGGTCAATTCCCGTCCAGTGATATAGGAATCAAAGATGTTTTAGAGAGAGGTGTGTAAGAGGAAACTAAATCTCCCACTGACCTCTCTTTTAATAATAGAATTTAGAATAAAACGTACAGTGTTATATCTCTAAATAGGGTCTGTGTTCGTACGTAAGAATTAATATTAGTGTCGTAACTAGACCCGTTTATATTCTATATACCGACGTTCAATGACCACCAAAACGTAATGGTAAAATCACGTTAATTGTAGATGGTGATTTCGTGGTAGAATGCGTATTCTGTCTTAATTTTTCTACGAACTTTACAATACAGGATAGGTCCTTTACAACAATGATAACGTAAAATTTCTACTCCTCAATTCCAAAAGTCAAAATTAATGTAATGACTCACTAAGCAGAATTTCCTTGGATTAACACTTCTTATATTTAATGAAACGTTCAAATACCACTTCCTGATCATTCGAAAAACCCTTCGTTTGTTTGTTCGTTTAATCTTAAGTCGTTGTAAGTTATCATTTCACATTTTAAAGAGAGACCAACATTGAGAAAATTTTTCGGAAAAATGTTCCTATAACATTAGTTATTAAATTAGTAAGTACTTCGTAAAAGAGACACTAAGCTCCCGTCATGTATGTTGCCGTCTTTCGAATACGTCGAAGTTCCGACGACGGGTGGGGCGAAGATCCGGACAGAAGAAGGGACTTCTCAAAAGAGAGAAGAATGTCCCCGGGACATCAGGGTCTCGGTAGGAACCTCACGGACGAATCTGTCCTCAGTAAGAGGTCCTGTCACGGGGTTCAAACGTTTAAGAGAAAAGGAGACGACGGAAGTGTCGACGATAAGAAAGGGAGGTTCGGTGAGTCGATCGACAATCCCCTTTCGTCGACTAATTTGTTTCAGTGTGAGGTCACAACTACTTATTTTCGTGAATCACGAGGGATCCCACAGACATCGACTCTGACACTCGGATATTACCACCTTAAAGTCCGACATCATGTCCGACCACCCCATATTAAAAACCACACAAAACTACGGTGAGTTCAGTACGCTGAACATCTACGATTTCCTCGACTATCTTTTCCTAGAGTATTTTACTGTAAAACGGATTCCGGAAAGAAGGTCCCGAAGTCTATCAGTCCTTCTCCAGAATCACCAGAGGATCAGGGTCCTTGAGGTCATGAGAACGGACCTTTTAGGGTACCTACCTCCTCGGACCATCCGACGTCAGGTACCCCAGCGCTTCTCAGTCTGTGCTGACTCGCTGAAGGGAAATTGAAAAGTGAAAGTACGTAACCTCTTCCTTTACCGTTGGGTGAGGTCACAAGAACGGACCTCTTAGGGTCCCTGCCCCTTCGGACCACCCGACGGCAGATACCCCAGTGTGTCTCAGTCTGTGCTGACTTCGCTGAATCGTCGTCGTCGTCGTCGTCAGGGTCCTTTCAAAACAGACCCAGTGTAGGTAGACGGGGAAGAAACTTGAGGAGACACTGGAAGTTGGTATCTACGGCGGAGTATCTCGACATCGTTACAAGGAACCTGGCTAAGCAAGAGGTGTTTACCTCAGGACTGAAGTCCTCTTTATATCGTCTAGGAATTGTAAACGACTCCTCCGTAAGGGTCCGGAAAACAAAAGGGTACTTCCATTTCACATCGAAGGGTCCACAATTACGTGTACTCCTATTGTTATCTGTAAAGGATACAAAGGTCGTGACAAGTACACGAGAGGTGTACACGTTTTACTTAAGTACTTTGATTACACATTTCAATTCAATATATTCAATTAAAAACTTATTAAAAATACTTGAACATCGTAAATATGAAGACTTTAATAATTTCGAATTTTACCGTGAGTAGGACATAATTGAGTAAATTAAAAGTACTGTTGAAATTGTACAACCATCGTAACAAATGGGGTGAAGTACCTACCCTTTTGTCTTCGTGACCCTTTAATGAAACACGGCACAATTTATCGATGATTCCCTGTTTTGACCCTAATATTTGCGACCGTCACATTAGGGATATAAACACGAGAATCGGTGATACGGGGTGATGGAGAACCCTCAACGATCCTCCGTCGTCTCTACGACGGTACGGACTTCTTGTCGACCTGAGTTAGTAATCAGTTTACAAAGTGAGAGGTGCGGTTGGAGTTTAACAATATTAAGTTAAAGTCGGTATCGTTCTACCGTGGAAGGGTGTCTAGTACCTAATAGTCCCGGGAGTAACCCTAGTTTTGGTACTTACTGTTTAGATCTTGACGATTCACAGGGGACACATGGGGTGAAAACACAAAGGATGTGAAAATGTATCGTACTAGGTTAGGTGTGAACAATTTAACTAAATTTACCTTAACGGTGAGAGATCACTCAAACCCGTTCAGGAGGACAGAACGGTAGGTGAATTAAGGTCTGGATAACCTATCGCAACCGTACCGGGGTAAAGAGAGGATACGTAGTGTACCTTTGAAGGAGGTATTTGGGTGGTGTGTACGGGATCGGATTTCTCGGTATCATTCCCAGATAGTAACGATGTATTATCGGAGGTTCCGACGATGTAGGAGGCTACCCTCTCCTCCGTGTCACAAGACAAAACCCCTCGGTCGGGGTAGATCCGGTCTTCATCTGGACTTCGATAAATACAGACACCAGTCCGTCCGTCAGTCGGAGGAGATCGACTAACGTCCCTGAAGTAAACAAGAAGGGTCTGGTGGACGTAGAGGAAAGGGTCTGAGTGACCGGAGGGTGACTGGAACCGACCCCCCGAGAACAGAGGAGTAGGACAAAAGTACCGTTATCGGAGTACTGGGACCGTTTGTCCTCCGTAATTGTGGATTCTAGGTCCCTCGGAGCAGACAGAAAGTACCGGGTGTCTGTCTCCCGGATGAACAATTGGATTGAAATACCGCGACAGGGACCGTGGACCTTGGAGGACTCTGACTGGATCAGGGTAATCGGTTCCGAGATAGTTGCCATGAAATAAAGAACGACCTTAAAGACTTTTGACTCTCCAACGAGTCCCTAAAGACTCGGAACTCAACTAATCGTCAATTACTACACACAAAACTACTCTTTTATTTTCTAAAACAAATAGGTGAACTCTCCTCCTTTTAATCCTCAGTTTTCGTCTCTTCCTTTTTGTGTTTAAGAGTCAAAAAGTTACACCAAAATTCACCAATCTCAGACGACTCAAGGGTCAGTAACGACCTTTTAAGAGAGCCACAACTAAAATACATAGTCGAGAGTCTTTTTAAGTACTTCACAAACCGAGACGGATTTCGACAGTCCTCTGTGTGTCTTCCGGTTTTCCCGACGACCTGTTCAGTAAAATGATAAGTCTCTTACACGCTTATGTCGGTCCTCCAGGTAAGTATGAAGGTGGACTTCGTCTCCCTCTCTCCTCGGGTGGCCCTGGTCTCCGTCAAAGGTCGGTCTCGTTACCAAGTGTTCCTACAGGGGTTGACTCAGTTGTGTATGTTTTTTTCTACAAAAGACTTGGTTGAGAACCAGGTGGTAACAAATTCAGTACCCCTTTACGTCTTCCCGAGGTATTTCCGTGAGACACCATTTGATTTTCCTTATCCGAAACCTCAGATTGGTCAGACCCAAACTTAGAGGGAATTGATAAGGTCTAAAGAGTTAGAGAGACTCAAAGTAAAGAGTAAGTATTTTACCCGGTCATGATAAATTGAACGTCTCAACGGTACTTCTAATTTACCAAGTGATTCACTTTAATTGATCGTATCTAAAAGAGAGTGGTGGGGAAGGGAAAAAAGAACATCTTCCAGACGTAAGAGGGAAGAGATCTCGTGTGTACCGGAAATTACCGTCTGTGTGTTTTGTTTATCTGGTTCCACCAATTGTAGAAGATCGCCCAACCAAAAAAAGTTTTTGTTGAGTGACCCCTTGATCATTAAGTATTAGGAGGGAAAGTCGATAAGGGACTAGTTTAGTTGTTTCACAGGAAATAATTCACGACTACAACCTCAAAATGTCTACCAAACCCGGTTATTTGAGTCAACCGACCTCAATCCGTCAGTTTGGGAACTAAAGGTTTACCTGGGTATCTTCCCTACAAGAAACTGTCATTCAGAATGAGTCCGATCAAGTCGGTCAGTGTATTGTTTATTCATAACCGTCAATATACACCTCGATCTACTCTCTGACCCACTCCCAGAAGGGGATTGTGATAATGATTTTACTGTTGAACCCCGTGTAGAATGACCGGTCGTAGGAATGGAAACGAAACATTCCGGACAGGTACCCTATCCTTCATGGGAAACCACTCTTAGACAAAACTTCTGAAACGACTACAAGAATCCATCAGGATTGAGACTCCCGTCTACCTGTCGTAACCTCCGAGAGTCGAGAAGACCTTATCAGAGAAGAGTGATTTGACGGAAACGGAGACCCAACCTTCTCAGTTTGAACACTGAACCCAGTAGACCTTTCCTCTATAACTCCCTCGTTGAGTATCCACACCAATATACGACATTTCTATAATGGTGGTGGGTCATCTTCTATGAGGTTCCAGTAACTGTGTAAATTGTCGTCCAAGTTCTTTCTTTCGGATTCTGAATTCAGATTAATAAGAAATAAAAACTAAGAAGAAATAAAGTGAGGAACTTGTGTAATTTTGACAAGAAAGGTCAACCTCCTTCAAAAAGGTAGTTCCAATCCCGAATAGTCTTAAAGGAAAGGTAAGACCGTGATTAAATTAAGACATCCCAATAAAATTACCTCCTCAAAGGGTAAATTCGTTGTTAAAAGTCCTTGTAGAGACCCAAATTCCATCGAAATCATACGGGTATTTTTCGGTTCTCGGTAAGTTTCGTCGACCAATACTTAACGAGTACTCTACCCACTATCACTCAAGTTGTGATTGTAACCGTTAAAGAAATCTTTACTTCTTTACGTGGAACCTTAACGAGTTTCAGGATCTTCCTATTTTCTTTTCTTATAAGTTCAAAAGAGTGTACTTCTATCACCACCATTACCTTTACTCCCCCCAACTATCGACGTTTCGTTTCCTGTATTCAGTTAACCATTCAGTAAACCCCACACCGACTCCAGTTATAGTATCCACTTTGAGTTGACCTATAAAATAAAGAGTAAACCCCACGATTTTAATCACCCACTTATAAACACCTCTTTGTGAGAGACAGAAAGTTCCATAAATAATTAATGTATTCCCTTCTTGTCATTGTTGCACGTCGGTCGTTACACGTCGGTCGTATTGTCAGTGTGGTGTTCGTTCACTAGTTTCAATTACAGTGGTTTTTAGTCTCCACAGTTGTTGTGTATGGGAGACTATACTACAGGACTTTTCCCATGTAATAGTGAAGAGACATAAAGAATGGGTTTTGCGTATCAAAATTGAATTAATACTCTTTCGTAGTCTGTTTGAGTTTAGAAGATCTCCCTTTAAGATATTCTATTGACCGATCGTCAGAAGTGTTCACAGTTTTTTTTTTTTCCCCTTTGACTCCTCCACAGTGCCTAACTTCTACGGATTCCTCCTCATCTAAGACCTTGTCCTTTTCCTGAAATCACTTTTCTGACCACTTTAGACTTTATTCAAATACATTATCATGACACGATTACAATTAAAAGACTAAGACTACCAACAAGATACTAATACCTTCTACGATTGTAGTTTCCCGTATGTATATACTTAAGAGACATGTTAAAAGGGTTGTAAAGACATTCAGATTTGAATAGAGTTTTATTTTTCAATTTTTTCTTCAAAGGACCCCTTTTTTCTGGGTGGTTCGTCGTATTATAACGGGAGACTTCACGGAGTCACGGAGTCGCTTGGTCTACCCCCACGTATTAATGGAAGGAAGTGTAAGACACAAATTAAAGATGTTCAACATTGAACACGCCGGAGAGTCAGGGTACCCATCAGATCCTTTTACTATAAAGTACAAAGTTCTGATTTTCCCATTTTAACTCTTCTCGGAGAGATCGAACCAAAGTGTTCGAAATAATGAACACTCTTTGTACAGACACTTGTCCCTTTATGGTTACTACATTTTTCTATATCAAAATTTCCGATTTTGCACCTTCTCCCTGACATTCCGTCCTCCTGACGGTTAATAAACTAAAAAAAAAAAGGAATTTTCGACACATGAAGAAACCTCAGTTTTAGGTTAACAAAGTTCAGAAGTAATTAGTCACTGTGGTAAGTAGTTTACCTGTGCAACCGTATTGTTCGAGAGTATTTATGTCACAAACACTAGAAAGACCTTAATAATCTCACTCCTTACTCCCACCTCACTTTAGTGTGTCACTGGGTAGATGAATCAGATTTTGTATGAATGTATACGGTGTCGTTTAATTGTAGGACAGTACAAAAGACAAAGTAGAGAGAGTAGACAAAGAGACAGAGGGAAGCCAAGAGAGAGAGAACGTACATATTACTCGTTTGGTTCCCGAGGGGGGGTTGAGGAATTAACTCCGTCAAGTCCAGTTTAGTACTAACAATTACCTTTCTTTGGTTTAGTAAACAGTGTCTCGAATTAAAGCGGACGTGACGGACTAAAGGACGACAATAATATGAATGTCATCTACTATTTTCGTCAACAATGTCGGAGAAGTATCCTTTTGTTTAGGGTCGACGTCAGACTTAGTTTCGTGGACCCCGACGCCTAGTCGACCCTAGCTTGTCCATAAAAAGGTCGGAACCAACGAGAAGTCTAACTGACTTTTCTTGACGAAGTCAAAACTTACTTTGAATTGAGGGTGTAAAGGTTCATGACATAAATCAGAGTATACTCACTCATAAACTCCAGCGAGAACTCTTTTGTACCTCCGGACCCTCGGGAAAAGAGTAAGATGGTGGAGTCTTGAGTCTGAACGAGATCCAAAGACTTTGACGTCAAACACCCGAACCTTGGTGGACACACAATTCTACCTCTGACTCACATATTTGTGACGTTCAACCTTTCGGTGGTGGTTTTCGGGTCCTCTTGTGCAAGAAGAGTATCCCTTTCCTATTTCGTAAACTGACTCGTAAATACCTTTACTGTTAAGGGACCTTTGGATACTAAAGCTATGAAAGAGGTTAAAAATGGAACGATTACTGGACAACTGATGTCTCCACCACGACCAAAACTCTGGAAAAACAGTTTGAACAAAACAGAATGTCTACCTCTTTGTCCGAACTATCTGTACTGAAAACGGTGTTTCCTCCAAGTCTTCATTACACTATCGACGATCAGTACTAGTCGGAAGACCGGTCGGTAGAGTACCCCGAGGTTTTGGTGGTGTACCCCGAGGGGACCCCGGTGAGATTTTACGTGTAGTCATTCTCACATTAGGACGGAAAACCCTTAGCTTGGGACCGACACCACACACTACGTTCAACACCACACACTCATCCTACACACACAGGACATAAATACATGCTCATCCCGTTTCGTAATAAACCGTACTTTCTCCTGTCTCGGACTCTCCTCTCTAACTCCCTATGGTCCGTATGGGGACCTACTTGGTTAATATTGAAGGGTTTGACGGTAACTTCTAAACGAGATCCAGTCTGTAAAGGTTCAGACTGACTTGTAGACTCAATGGACCTCTTCGAAGTTTTCATGTCTAGGGTCCCGAGGTGGGATTAAAATAACCTAGTCTTGAAGATCCCCTTCCCGGTTCCTTTTTCAGAAAAGGTTTTCGGGTCGTCCATCGAGTCTGGTTCCAGGCCCAGACCATTGGTGACGAGGACTGACACGAATCAGCGAGTCAACACCGACTGAGAAACACTAGGGTACCTGACATCGGGCGGTCCGAGGAGCCAAGTACCACTAAGAGGTCCGGTCTTATGACCTCACCCAATGGTACAGAAAGAGGTCCCCTCAGAAGGGTTGGGTCCCTAGCTTGGGTCCAGAGGGCGCAACGTCCGTCTAAGAAATGGTAGACTCGGTGGTCTCTTCGGGTTCTTATGACCTCACCGATCGGATAGGGAAGAGGTCCCCTAGAAGGACTGGATCCTTAACTTGGACCCAAAGGACGTAATGTCCGTCTAATAAATGGTCGACTTGACGGTCCCTTCTGACGACAAGGATTGATGATTCTTGGTTAGTGATAGGGACTGATATACCCCATGACACATATTCATTATTATTGAATTACAAATAGTTCGTAAACGATATACATGTCACGAATCTCGAAATATGTGTATCAGAATAAATCAGGAATATTATCGGGGTATCCTTTTCATGATAATAAAGGTAGAATTTCTACTCCTTCCTTTGACTTCAAATCTCTATAATTTCATTGAACGGATTCTAAAATGTCAATTATTCACCTTCTTGATCCTAGGTATGTGTTTACAGACTAAATACTCAGGGTCCAAGAATGATCCAGTATTACGAAACCCTGTGACTCATAAATAAGAGAATCTATTAAAACCGGGATCCTACTCCCTCACCTCCTCTCTTCATTCATATATTTTTTTCTTACTTCGTGTCACACATTCGGACACGCACGAATGATGTACTCACAATCGTTACACCCCTCGTCTACCTCTTGACTTCTTTGACTATCTACCGATTCGGACTCCCTTCTTCTCATGTTACCTTATCACTTTGTTCTTACCTAAGACCTCGGTTTCTGAGTTCACACTTAGGGTCGAGGCGGTAAACGATTGACATACTGAAATACGTCACGTAAATTGGAGAATCTCGGAACCAAAGGGACAGTTATTTGTTTTTATTATTATGAACTCAACGTCCAAACATCTAATATCTATTCCCGAAACGCACCTCATCTAGGTTCAATACCATCAATAATAATGTACAATAATATAACGTTTCTTTTTTCCCGTTATTAAGAGTTTCCTGACTACAGGAGTGGGGTTTGACTTTCACCAATAGTCTTTATTAGACTGACTTCTATATTAAGTATCACTGATCTTTTTCAAGTCTTGTTTTAAGAAAATCTTTTGACGGACCCTCTGTATCTTAGAAATCTACATTCTTTTTTCTTTTTTTTTTTTGTATTGGGTTTTGTGTCAACAAGAGACAGGGTGTACTTCTCAATATCCTTTTCACCCCCAAACCATTTCTGGACTTCTCATCTACATTTAAGAAAGTTGATAGTTCTACCAATATTCCCTGATCAACTAAAAGAGGGGATATCGGAGGAGAAGAGTTTCCGTCGGAACACGAAAATCTATACTGTTACGACCAAGATTAGACCCCCGTAGTCCTTTTCCTGGAGTCCCTTCTTGTTTAAGAAGGGAATCTACTTCTAACACATGTTGGGTCACACACAGGTAACCGACCGGTACCAGGAACCTTAAAACGACTACCCAAACCTGGGATTTGAAGTTTTACTACCGTCTTCCATCTTTCTGTAAATCTACAGCAAGATGTTTTCGTTCTTCTTTCCGTGATGACGGTTTTTGTACTGATTCTCCTTTGTTATTATCAGAAGATAGTAACCTTTTTATATTACCAGGGTTCCTCTCATTAATCTATTATATTTTTCCTAAGAACCCTTCCTTTTAAGTCTGAGAGTCCTTGTAAAAGATGTACAGTCCTGAACACTTTAACACAAGGTTTTCTTCTCCGTCTTTGACAGAAGTGACTTTGTACCTTTCAGTTCACTTTTAACTTGTACTATTTTGTGAGGTCGACCCGTAGAGGTTAGATGAAGAACTTCTACTTAAACGGTTCTGAATCTAAATTCTTTCTAAAACTTGATATCGGGTTCTTACTTGTTCGATAACGACGTACCTTTTGTATCTATTCAGAGTAATTCATATTACAATTCATTTCATTCGATCTGTGTTTCTACGTACGACATACTAAGACAAGTACATTTCCAGGTTTTCTCTATAAGAATCTGAAAAAGACTATATATATATATATATATATATATACACTCACACACATATATTATGTAATTGAATCACTTTGCTGTACACTTGAAACTAGCACTTGGTAAATCAACTATACTTCAATAAGAAAAACAATGTGGGCGTTTGAATTGATCTGATATAGTGCCTGAAGAACTATGGATGGAGGTTTGTGACATTGTACAGGAGGCGGTGATCAGAACCATCCCCAAGGAAAAGGAATGCAAAAAGGCAAAATGGCTGTCTGAGGAGGCCTTACAAATAGCTGAGAAAAGAGAAGTTAAATGCAAAGGAGAAAATGAAAGATATACCCATCTGAATGCAGAGTTCCAAAATATAGCAAGGAGAGATAAGAAAGCCTTCCCAAGTGAATAATGTAAAGAAATAGAGAAAAACAAAAGAATGGGAAAGACTAGAGATCTCTTCAAGAAAATTAGAGATACCAAGGGAATATTTCATGCAAAGATGGGCTCAATATAGGACAGAAATGGTATGGATCTAACAGAAGCAGGAGATATTAAGAAGAGGTGGCAAGAATACATGGAAGAACTGTACAAAAAAGATCTTCATGACCAAGATAACCACGATGGTGTGATCACTCATCTAGAGACAGATATCTTGGAGGGTGAAGTCAAGTGGGCCTTAGGAAGCATCACTACGAACAAAGCTAGTGATGATACTTGTAAACTCACACAGACAGAAAAGTTTAATCTTAAAATTAGAAGAGGTCTAAATACGGGTCCTCACTGTAACGACCTAATATACCGTCGACATAAAAATCATAAAAAAATTTTAAATTTAAATAAACAAAATTAACCTCCGATTAATGAAATGTTATAACATAACCAAAACGGTGTGTAGTTGTACTTAGACGGTGCCCACGTGTGCACAAGGGTTAGGACTTGGGGGGAGGGTGGAGGGAGTGGTAGGGTAGGGAGACCCAGTAGGGTCACGTGGTCGGGGTTCGTAGGACATAGGACGTAGTTTGGATGATTACGTATATATACCTTAAATCTTTCTACCATTACTATTGGGACATACGTTCTGTCGTTTTCTCTGTGTCTACATATCTTGTCAGAAAACCTGAGACACCCTCTCCCGCTCCCACCCTACTAAACTCTCCCATCGTAACTTTGTACATATTATAGTATAAAAATCAAAAAATTCCTTTAAGGTGTGATAAGAGGTATCACGGATGTGGTTTAAGGGTAGTTGTCACATCTTCCTAAGGGAAAAGTGGTGTGTAAGGTAAAATAATAAATAAATAAATAATGAATATCTGAAAAATTACTACCGGCAAGACCCACCACACACCATTATGGAACAGTATCAAAACTAAACGTAAAAAGATTATTAATCACTACAACTCGTAGAAAAGTACACGAACAACTGGGAGACAGAAGAAACCTCTTTACAGATAAATCGAGAAGACTCGTAAAAAACTAAACCAACAAACCAAAAACAATGACTCAACATACTGGACGAACATATAAAACCTTTAATTCGGGAACTGCCAGAGTACCCAACACTTATAAAAGAGGACAAGACTCCAACAAAAAAGTAAAACAACTACAAAAGGGAACGACACGTTTTCGAAAATTAAAACTAATCCAGAGTAAACAAATAAAAACGAAAATAAAGAAAACGGAACCCTATGACAGGATTCTTCTGTAACGATACTAAATACAGTTTCTTATAAAAAGAATATAAGAGAAGATCCTCAAAATACCACAGTACAGAATATAAATTCGAACATTCGTTAAAACTCAAATAAAGACACATACCACACTCACTCACAAAATTGAAGTAACTAAATATACACTGAAAGGTCGAAAAGGTTATGGTGAACGATTTTCTGACAGAAAAGAGACAACATATAAGAACAGAAAAAACAAAATCTAATTACCTGATATTCACACACTCAAATAAGACTCCGAGAGATAAACAGGGTAACTAAGTATACAGACAAAAACACGGTGTCGTAATCGACAAAACTAAAGACACGGAAACATCATAACAGACTTAAGATCCTCCCAACCTCCGTAAAGGTAAAAACTACTGTTTACATGTTTTCCCCGTTCGTCTTTTTGCACTGTAGGGAATCCCGGATCTGAGTCTTGTAATGTTGTAGGGAAAACAGGTATAAGATGACCAATTCATTTAACGTACCGGTTCTGGTTATAGTTACCTCACCCTTGTACATGAACTGAAGATCACCTCGATGTTTGGGTGTACCTGTCGTTTCCAGTGCTCCTGTACCTTCTTATTCCTAAGTTTCTTAATCTCGTTAGACGACTTTGACCAACCTCTTCTGTCACCGTGGGGTGAGGTCATGAGAACGGACCTTTTAGGGTACCTGCCTCCTCGAACCATCCGACGTCAGGTACCGCAGCACTTCTCAGCCTGTGCTGACTCGCTGAAGGGAAAGTGAAAAGTGAAAGCACGTAACCTCTTCGTTTACCGTTAGGTGAGGTCACAAGAACGGACCTCTTAGGGTCCCTACCCCCTCGGACCACCCGAAGACAGATACCCCAGCGTGTCTCAGCCTGTGCTGACTTCACGCTGAACCGTCGTCGTCGACTTTAACCTTACCCACCTCTCGGGGACACACCTCTTACTCAGTTTCCCTAACTTAATCACGCGAACCCGACGGTATTGTTATGGTCTCTGACCCCTGAATTTATTGTTAAATAACAGAGTGTCAAGACCTCCGATCTATTTGTTTTACTTCCACACCCGTCCAAACCAAAGAAGACTACGAACGTCTCCCGGTGGAAGAACGATATAGGAAAATACCAGAAAAGAGACACACGTACGTAAGAAGTGCAGTGAGATACAAGATTAGAAGAGAAGAATATTCCTGTTTTAGTATAACTTACTCTTAGATGGGATTACCGGAATAAAATTGTGTCAGTGAGAAATTTAGGGGATAGAGGTTTATTTCCAAGTGTAAGACTCGGTGATCCCCAATTCTAAAGTCGTATACTTAAAACCCTCCTGTGTTAAGTCGGGTATCGTTCCTAACAGAAGATTCATCGAATTTCGTGAAGTATCTCCTTATATGACTCAAACAGTAATGTACTACTCCTTAAATCTCTGTTCCCTTCACCCTCCACAGGTCCGTACTAATAATACACTTAATTTGGTTAAACTCTTCTGGTGATGTCTTATTTCTGACCTTATGTAAGGGGAAGACTGTTTACGAACACTAAAAGATGGTGAACTCAGGTGGACTCCATGGACAGTGACTTTATTCAGTTTATTTTATATTGTCTCTCTAGTTGGATGAAAACTGTTGTCCTTAGAAACGAATAAAATTAGGGTTACTGGAGTTTTAGTCATATTAAGTCAGGTTCACAAGACCAGTAAAACAGAACTAGTAGGATCAGTTTCAATAGACGGTCGTCATCCTCTCTCCTTTTAAGTAAGATGTTCGTATTTATAAGGATGACCTCTCCATATCCTTTGGGGAGATGGATGTTCAGTTCTTCGGGACCACCTGAGTAAGAGACATTTTGTTGTTTTAGATTTTGGTAGTTGTTGTTATTTTTTTTTGGGAAATATTATTTTTAATTATACTGGTTATCGAATGTGATGGTTTTTAGTCGGGGGTTCGGGGTCTACTTGTGTAATTACATTGATCGTTATAAGAAATAACAAGTGAATCTCCCCTAAATTAGACACACCAAATTTCTACAATGGAGGAAGGAATTAAAATTTCTCTTTGAGAGGAAAATCACGTCATCACCTAAAAGATCATTACTTTAATCACAATTACCTAGATTATAGTTTTCCGTTACCATTGGTAAATTTTCGTTTCCTTCGTCTTAACACACTAGTTTCTGAAGATTTGGAAGAAAACTCGATTCAAAGGAGAACAAGGATTAGAGTAACACGAAAAATTGAGAACTTTGAACACTCAATTACTTCACCCCTCACATCTCTCTTACCGTTCTAAGGTTAAACGTTTCATTTGTCTAGAGAAAAAAACAATATATTAAGTTCCTACAGTTCGTAGTCCTAAGTTCACCTGTGACTTTTTGAAAAAAAGAAGAAGGATAAGAAACTTCCCCGTAATCTCTTTCTCCTTTTCTACCTGTGAGAAAAATAAAATTTCGTTTAATATATTTAAAATTATTTTACCTAGGTCTAACTTAATCTTTTACCTGACTTTATTACGAATGTCAAATCCTCACACCACATTTGGTCGTCAATGGCACGTACCGTCTTTTCCCACCAAAAATAAGTAAGTAAGTAAATAAGAAACACTTATATACATAAATAAAAAGAAAGAGATAAAACTAATGAGGACAATAATACCTACGATTTAAGAGTCCCTCAGTGAATATGATTGTGAGATTCACATAGAGGGTCCTTCTTTTTGAAAAGAATTTCAACGACCCGTACAAACTTATTGTAGTTAATCTATCAAAGTAGTTGTTTGACCGTGGTTTAGACCTATGTGTCTTGAGATAAAATGTATAGTAAACAGGGGAGGAAGACCACCGAGTTTCCCATTTCGTAGACGGACGTTACGTCCTCTGGGTCCCAAACTAGGGCCCCAGTCCTTCTAGGGGATCTCTTCCTTTACCGTTGGGTGAGGTCATGAGAACGGACCTTTTACGGTACCTGTCCCTTCGGACCATCCGATATCAGGTACTCCAGTGTTTCTCAGCCTGTGATGACTTACTGAAGTGAAAGTGAAAGAAAAGACAGGATCCGTTGAACTAAGATTCAACAGGTTCAATCGTGTGTTCGTAAATAAACTAGTAGATAATTTGGTCAAAATAAAAAAGTAGGAAAATCCAATAGAAAGTTTACTATAACTAACCTCCGATTAAAACTCCAGAAGAACCATCTTCGACATAAAAAGAAAAAAACAGGAAACCAACGTTTCTCATCCTATGCTGACTCGCTGACTTGTCTTGACTTGATTTGTAAATTAAAAGAAAGAAAGAAAAAAAAAAAAAACTTACCTATCATGTAAGTGTACTAAGTTTTCAGTTTTCTTGTATTTATCAATGTACAACCCTCCACAGTGTAGGTAAGGAAGGGGATAGGAGGACAATGGATAAGGAAATAGGGGATCTCCATTTGAAAAATTTAATTAAAGAATATGTAGTAGAATATGTTACGTTTAGTTGTACTTTTTTATAAAAATATAGGGAGAAAGAATATGTTTTCTATCGGATATACACCAAGAGATGGAGTCAAAAAAAAAAGTCAATCCGTATGTCAGACCTCAATCATGGTCTAAACGTGACCCTCTAGAATGAGTAAGAAATAAAATGTAGAAGTATCATAAGGAACATACCGACAGTGTCTCAAATAGATTGATCAAGGGATAACCAACTGTATCCCAACAGGGTTATAAAAACGATAATATTTATTATGACGTTACTCACTGAACATATATACAATACAGACTTTCACATAGGTATCTGACTTAAGGTCCTTACTTTAATAAATTGGTTACCCATAACTTTAAGACTATCTATAACAGTTAAACGAAAGGTAATCTCAACATGGTAATACTTGAGGGGAATGGTAGGGGGTGGGACGACGTCACATTCTTTCACGGACACTGGGGTGTCATGTTACTCTTCACTTATATGAATCTTCGGATTGAACCATGAATTTCACGAGTTGTGAATAGACATATCGTATCGACGAACGAGACTAGTAGAAGAGATTACCTTATTAAGGTTCATCGTCAGTCACCGACTTGAAAGACGACTTCCGTTGAATTAGAAAAAGAAAATTTAGTAAATTTACCACTTTATGTTGTGTATTCGCATCTTCTCAAGTCTTTTGTTCTTACGTATCGAATTATTTACTAACAGTTTACTGGTGTGCACTTGATGTTGGGTTCAGTTCTTTCTCTCGTAAATGTCGTGAGGTCTTACCGAAACCACACGGGAGGGAGGAGTGTTTCTTCAGTGACAGGACTAAAAAAAAAAATTCATGTATAAGTCAAGGACCACAAGAAATATGAAACTGAAGGATATTTACGTTGGAATTTTTAAGATCCACGAAACCAAACTTGAAACATATTTATCTTTTTACGTTGGAAATGAGAGAAAAGTAAACCATTTGATGTGTACTGTATTTTACATGGAATAATTGCTAAAAATTCACAGGTCAAGTCAAGTCAGCGAGTCAGCACAGGTGGAGAAACACTGGTGTACCTGACGTCGTGCAGTCCGAAGGGACAGGTAGTGGTTGATGACCTCGAACGAGTTTTAAGTACAGGTAACTCAGCCACTACGGTAGGTTGGTAGGGTAGAAGACAGCAGGGGAAGAGGACGGAAGTTAGAAAGGGTCGTAGTCCCAGAAAAGTTTACTCAGTCAAGAAGTGTAGTCCACCGGTTTCCTAACCTCAAAGTCGGAGTCGTAGTCAGGAAGGTTGCTTATAAGTCCTGATGAAAGGAAATCCTAACTGACCAACCTAGAGGAACGTCAGTTCCCTGAGAGTTCTCAGAAGAGGTTGTGGTGTCAAGTTTTCGTAGTTAAGAAACTGTGAGTCGAAAGAAATACCAGGTCGAGAGTGTAGGTATGTACTGATGACCTTTTTGGTATCGGAACTTATCTACCTGGAAACAGTCGTTTCATTACAGAGACGAAAGATTATGTGATGTAACCAGTATCGAAAAGAAGTCAGGTCAAGTCACTATAATTCATGTAAGTGTAACAACACTTCGACAGTGATGACATGTAGGGGTATTCAGAAAAGTAGAACATTTTAACTTTGAGATATGAGAAATTTAATATTACGAAGTAAGAGGACAGGGGGGTCGAGGACCGTTGGTGGTAAAGTGGAAGACAGAAACACTAAAACTGATAAGATTCATGAAGTATATTCCTCTTAATATATCATAAACGTAAAAACACTAACCGAATAAAGTGAATCATATTACCGGAGTTCCAAGTAGGTACAACACGGTATCACGTCCTAAAGGAAAAAAAAAAAAAATTCGACTTCTTATAAGACAACGTACCTACCTGGTGTACAACCACAAGACAACTACCTGTGAACTCAACGTTTATTGCGACAATACTTATACCCATATGTTTATAGAAAAACTCCGGACGAAAGTTAGGAAACCAATATATGGGTCCTAACCTTAACGGTCTATTATACCAAGTATCTTTATCCGATCATATCAGAGATGAGAAACCACAAATTGAACGAAGACAATTTAAAACAACAACTCTACATAGTTACAACTACTGATGTCGATATCAAGTAAACAAAACCCTCAGATAATAAGGTAATATACTTGTACAATGTTAAATAGAAAAGATGAGAACTATCTAGACACTCAATAAACGTCAAACCCGATGTCATGATATTTGTCACAACGACATTTGTAAAACTGTGTAAAGAGATGACGTATGTAAAGATAAAACATATGTGGATCCTAACCTTAACGACTGAGTATCCCACACACGGAAGTCGGAATCAACTGAACCTACACAAAGTCACTTTTCTTACTCTTTTGGACTCAATTTATCTTAAAATACATTCAATTTAACTCAAAATTTAAATTTAAACAATTTTAAATTTAACTTAAACTCTCAATTTAACTTAATATAAAAATTTGAGGAAAGTTTTCTATTAAAGTAAAAAATCCAGAAAGTCAAAACACACTGGGGTACCTGACGTCGTGCGGTCCGGAGGGACAGATAGTGGTTGAGGACCTCAAATGAATTTGAGTACAGGTAACTCAGCCACTACGGTAGGTTGGTAGAGTGGGAGACAGTAGGGCAAGAGGAGGACGGAAGTCAGAAAGGGTCGTAGTCTCAGAAAAGTTTACTCAGTCAAGAAGTGTAGTCCCCCGGTTTCCTGACCTCAAAGTCGAAGTTGTAGTCAGGAACGTGACTTATAAGTCCTGACTAAAGGAAATCCTACCTGACCAACCTAGAGGAACGTCAGGTTCCCTGAGAGTTCTCAGAAAAGGTTGTGGTGTCAAGTTTTTGTAGTTAAGAAGTCACGAGTCGAAAGAAATATCAGGTTGAGGGTGTAGGTATGTACTGGTGACCTTTTTGGTATCGGAACTGATCTGTCTGGAAACAACCGTCTGATTACAGAGACGAAAAATTATACGACAGATCCAACCAGTATTGAAAAGAAGATTCCTCCTTCTTAGAAAATTAAAGTACCGACATCAGTGGTAGACGTCACTAAAACCTCGGGGGGGGGGGTTTTATTTCAGTCGGTGACAAAGGTGACAAAGGGGTAGATAAAGGGTACTTCACTAACCTGGTCTATAGTACTAGAATCAAAAGACTTACAACTCAAAATTCGGTTGAAAAAGTGAGAGGAGAAAGTGAAAGTAGTTTTCCGAGAAATCAAGAAGAAGTGAAAGACGGTATTCCCACCATAGTAGACGTATAGACTCTAATAACTATAAAGAGGACCGTTAGATCTAAGGTCGAACACGGAGGAGGTCGAGTGACAAATCCAGAAATCGAGAACCATAATTATCTACATGTAGGGTGTTAAAATTTCGTTTCAAAGACATACACTCGATACTGGGTATCCTGAGTCTGCCTACTGACGACTACAGAGGATCTATAGATCTTGTCCACGATCGTTTGATTTCGGACCATGAGACACAAGTATTTATTTTAAAATAACCGTGTGTCGGTGGGGTAGTAAATGTATAACGGCCACCAAAGAAAACACGGTGGCACTGTCTCAACTTACTAACATCGTCTCTTACATACCGGGTCTTTCGAGTGGTTTTTAAAGGATAGACCGATAACAAAGGTACTGTTTAATGGTTGTTATATTACCGAATTTTGTTGTGACTAAATAATAAAATGTCAAGACCTTCAGTCTTCTGAGTGTCCCAGAGTGACCCGATATTAGTTTCACAACCATTCCGATTACAAGAGGAGACCGTCGAGATCCCCTTTTAGACAAAGGAAAGGAAAAGGTCGAAGATCTCCGATGAACGTAAGGAACCCAGTACCGGGGGAAAAGGTAAAAGTTTCGGTCGCTACAACGTGAAGAGATACGGAAAGAAGTTATCAGTATATCGGGAGACTGGTGACGACCCTTTTGAAAAGACTAAAATTCATGTGTATACTAATCTATTCCAGGATCTGATGAGTCTATACACACACACACACACACACACACACACGTGTGAGTCAACGAGTCAACGCAGGTTGAGAAACTCTGGGGTACTTGACATCGGACGGTCCGAGGAGACGGGTACCCTAAGAGGTCCGTTCTTATGACCTCGTCCAACGACAAAGGAGGAGGTCCCCTAGAAGGGCTGGGTCCCTAGTTTAGGTGCAGAGGACCTAACAGTCTACGTAAGAAATGGTGACTCGGTGGTACCTTCGGGTCTGATGAGTCTATCAGGGTCTTATTCAAGGAAGAGAGTTCTAGGAATTGAATTAGTCTAATGACCGTAGGGAAGATGGTACATCCCATTGTATAATTATCTAAGACCCCTAATTCTGTATCTGTATAAACACCTGGTAATAAGACGGATCGTATGAACGGGAAATGTCTTTTTTAAAACGACTGAGGACTAGTCTTGGTTTTGCAACTCCTTAAAGATCAACCTTAGATTACATTAGATTATACTTACACCGGTTTCATAATCTCAAAGTCAAAGTTGTCGTCAGGAAGGTTACTTGTGGGTCCTGACTAGAAGAAATCCTACCTGATCAACCTAGAGGAACGTCAGGTTCCCTGGGGGTTCTCAGAAGAGCTTGTGGTGTCAAGTTTTCGTAGGTAAGAAGTCGTGAGTCGAAAGAAATGTCAGGTTGAGAGTGTAGGTATGTACTGATGACCTTTTTCGTATCGGAAGTGATCTGTCTGGAAACAACCGTTTCATTACAGAGACGAAAAATTATACGACAGATCCAACGAGTATCGAAAGGAAGGTTCCTCATTCACAGAAAATTAAAGTACCGACGTTAGTGGTAGACGTCACTAAAACCTCGGGGGGTTTTATTTCAGTCGGTGACAAAGGTGATAAAGGAGTAGATAAACGGTACTTCACTACCCTGGCCTATGGTACTAGGATCAACTTCTCGACTGAGTAAACTTTTCTGGGACTACGACCCCTTCTAACTCCCGTCCTCCTCTTCCCCTGCTGTCTCCTACTTTACCAACCTACCGTAGTGACTGAGTTACCTGTACTCAAACCCATTTGAGACCCTCAACCACTACCTGTCCTTCCGGACCGCACGACGTCAGGTACCCTAACGTTTCTCAACCTGTACTGACTCCCTGACTTGACTTGACTTGACTTATCCTTACATTGAAGGATCAGTTATTAAACTGTAAAGGTATTAGAAATCGAAGAGGACACGTTAGATGGATTTCAGTAGGACCGTTCACTCTGTTCACCGTCCTGATATAATACCTGTGACCTCACGACATCTCCTTAATTTCCGTAGGGAACTACGGAAAGAGAACGTTTTAAGACAGAAGAGACTGAAAGGGTCACCTGAAATTGTACTAAAAGTCGTAGTTTAAGTCATCGTTAGAGAGGGTTGTCCGATCGTTTAAAAGCAAGTAGAAAATCATAAGACTGTCCATAATCGTAAAAGGTTGAGTCGACTTTTATTGAAGTGACTCTAGTATAATCTTTCGGAATAATTTGTGCTAACCGTTATATTTCGTTAGTTCTCGACGGAAAGGTATATATGACTTACACAATTATCAGACAGTCGGAGAGAGAGAGAAGAATCACGTAAAGGAATCCTTAGTTTATAAATCCTTCGTGATAAACGGAGGGGAAAGTAAGTGAGAACGAAAAGTCGTTAGGATATACTATTAGTAGAATAAAGAAGAGAAAACTTAAGGTTCTATTATATGGACGATAACACAAACCAGGATTGACATCAGGGGCGTAACAGTCTAGAGTTTTACCAGGAAAAGGATGAAGGAATTTCGGAAATCACGAATTTCTACTCCTAAGTGAGTTTATAGTGAAATTTATAAAAGGACTTCTAGTGTCAAGAAATGAGTAAAAAAGTCAGTCATACAAAACTTACTGAACAATCGAGTAGGAAGACATATTCAAAGAAACTAAAAAGGGGTCTCCCTCTTTCAATATTTAATATTTCTTTTTACTTTACTAAGATTATAAAATCGATAAATATATAAGTTCCTATCCCTACCTATTATTTACAATCTCGTTTAAAAGCTTTCTGACTTTGTAATCCTAAAGTACAAAAACATATAAAATTTTATAGAGAACTCCCCCTCTCTGTTTAACCCTCTAAACCCTAACTGTATATGTATGATGATATATATTTTATCTATTGGTTGTTTTTGGATGATATATCGAGTTCCTTTGAGACGAGTTATGAGACATTACTGAATATACTCTTTACTTAGATTTTTCCTCACATATATATATATATATATTTGACTGACTGAACGACCTGTGGACCTTAATTGTGTTGTAACAGTTTGTTGATATGAGGTTGTTTTTAAAAAAATTTATTTATTTTTAATAGTTTCTTTTTTAAAATTTTTCGAGAGATTAACTTAAAAAGTTAGTTTTAGAACTTATTTTTAGGGTATGATCCATTTTGTTTAAGAACAATTTTCTGTCGGGTTCTTTATCATTGAGGGTTCCTTCAGTGATCACACCCCGGTTCCCTGACCGGTGACCCCGAAAGACACGAAATTATAAAACCGAATTTTACATCTTCCGTACGTATAGTCAAGACATGGACTGGACTCTGACACTCTCTAGGACTCCCTACATCCAAATTGTATGTCTATGGTCGACCCTTCGACATTGATATCGTATCCTACTACCAATCCCAATCGGTTTCCAACAGTGATCACTTAACAGATGGTTTTCGGGACTCACTATTTCCGAAACGACTTTCACAGAAAGTACCTTTCACCCTACACCCTAACCCGTCTATACTCGTGACATCTAAAGTCCTCTTCTAGCGTCAGTTTCTTCCCTCCTACTAATCGAACACCCGTCGTTAGTCCTCGACCGTCCCTTCTAACCCGACCTCTTCCGTAAACCTCTAATCAACTTATTCTCGTAGTTCCCTTACGGACTAGATCTAAATTTTTTTTTAGGGTTCCGTTTTAGTTTAGTAATAACGACTTATTTTGTTTTCCAGTTCTCCGGACTAACATACCTCTGGGGAGACTTTCAGGGAAACCTCCGTTGGTCGGGAGGGGTCTAATCTCGGAAGTTCACTCTTCTACAGGTCCTTTTTACCGTCGTAAATCTACGGTTGTGCAACTTTGTAACTTGATTTTATAAATTGTCCTTACTCACCTTTTCAGACGAAAATCGAGATTTTGTTAGTAAATATTTTTATCTCTTACGTCCTCTGAACCGAATTGTCGTCAAACATAATTTTAAGACTCCTTGAAAACAATTAGTTTTCAAGTCTCCATCGGTTGTTCCTACTTTTTTATAGGAGTCTGAGTTGGAATCGTAAAGGAACTCCCAGAGTGTTTTAAGAGAGACTTTTTCAAATCACCAGTATAAGTAAACCTTTTATGACGTACGAGAGAACCTCTAAATGTTATAAAAAATCAACCAATTTCCGAGTCTTCTCACGACACCAATTTTTCAGAACTATTCGAAATCAATTAGGTCACATAATTAGTCCTATCCTGTCCAATATGATATTCTTGTTTGTAGGGAGTTCACAGTCACCAAATTTTATTGTTTTGAAATAAAGAATGAATACGATACTTAGGGAGTCCCTAGTTAACTCCGAGACAAAGAACAGTAGTGACCTGGATCCAACTTCCCCGTTAGTGGTACATCTCGGGACTTTCAGTGACCTCGTCTACCTCTTCTCTTATACCGTTTTGTACGGGAACGGGAATTTCGAAAATATGGGTTCTGCTATATGTGGGGAGGATGAGTACAAGATAGTTAGTTTCATTCAGTGTACCGGTATGTAAAGTCCCTACATCAAAACTCGATCTATACTTCTTCCTAAAAGACTTTTAAACTTATTTCGGGGTAGGGTTAGTACCGTGTATTCCGGAGTGTTCTAGACCGGGGACAACCGCTGAGGTTAGTTTAGAGTACCGTAAGAAAGGATGGTTCGAACCAAAATCCGTAAGAATGGAAAGATTCTTACGGTCGTCGTATGGTCCAAGAAAAGACGGTGTCCTACAAACATGAAAGACAAGAGAAACGGACCTTCAAAGAAAGAAATGGAAAATATATCAATCGAGGAAGGGTAAGAAGGTTTGAGTCGAAGTCACAAAAGAGGTGTACGTCCGAAAGGAACTGATAAGTGAGTTTTAATTATGGACGGAGAACAGTGAATAAAAGAGAGGACCATAGGTGTAAATAGTCAGTATCGTAATCAGCATTCCACATCAATGACATAGATGGATAGATAGAAGACTGAGGTAGGTATACATTCAAGGTACACCCGTCTTTTGCATAGATAGTAAAGTGGTGACTTACTTCTCATCAAAAAAAATACCTAGAAAAATAATTCGTATATGTACTCTTTTATCACATTACTTCAGACTGTAGGGGTAGGGGTTCGAAGTCGTCAAAAGTTGAGTACCGCTTAGAACGAAGTAGATCTAGGGGTCGGTTAGGAGAGGACTTAATAAAACTTTGTTAGTGGTAATAGACGTTTATTATTTATAAAGTCATACATAGAGATTCTCTACTCCTAAGAAATTTTTTTCGTTGGTGTTATACTAAAAGTATGGAATTCTAGAATGGTCATGATTGCGAATCTCGATAAACCCTTGTCGTGTCCGACAAAGTCTTTCTCCGTTCACGGACCAACCGACTACTTACAAAGAACTCGAGGATGGGACACGGTCGGTATCTAAAACTTCACTTAGTATGTCTGTTCCAAGGTCCTCGACTACAAGACCCCTTCCCCGTTACCAGTCTTTGCACTTTACTCCAGGGGAAGAGGTGTCTCGACGGGTTGTACCCGACACAGGTTCAGTCAGACATACTTGTCCCTAAATTTCTACAGTACCTCTCCTCAAGACGAAATACCCCCCTGACCAGGTAGAAATTTCGAATACCTAAGAATAAAAGTACGACCAAACCGGGAGTAAACTGAGTTAAGGAATAAATACTGAGTTTTACAAACATACTTTTCGTAAAAGATACCAAAGAAAAACGTCTTTTTTGGAACTAAAAAGAGTAAAGAGATACTAAATGGGGAATATAAATGGTTTGTCCAGTGATTCCCCATCCTCCGGTACTGACGAGGGTCGGGTATACGGTATAGACACATTTAAATTTTCCGTACGGAACGGGACCTGTTTCGTTGGACATAGTCTCACGTTCCGAACCACACGTCTAGTGTCTCAACCCAAAATCTGGGGGAGAACGGGGAATTGGTTCGTGAGTGGGAACACACCATTTCGTGAGATAAAGTCATACCCCGTCCGGACATCCACCAATAGAGGAGTCCCATGAAAGGACTAACAAAATTAAGACACGTTGAATAAAAGAACGGGGACTTGTGTCCCGTTTTAGTGTAAATCTTAGTTTGGGGTATGGGCGGTCTTCACGAGTCTCCCGAATTTGTTTAGAACACACCTGGTCCTGGCTCTCTGGGGTGTCTCTGACTCTGTCTTAACACAGACTCACAGAGGACACCTCCATGTCCAGTCGTCACCTGACGACGTCCCCGTCCCCGAGACCCACGTCGTCTGGACCCATACCGTCTTCGGGAGGACCTCCTCCAGCGGTAATTGGGGTGGTTTCTCGGTGGTCTTGAATGTGTCCTGACCCTTTGTCTGAGAACCTACCGTGTGTGTCTTGGAACACGTGTGGTCCTGGGTCCTCTTTCCTCGTCACTGGGGTGTCCTCTGACTGGGTCTGAACGGGCATTCACAGGTCCTCAGAGATCTCCTCCGTACCCAGCCACCACCGGACGACGTCGCGACCCCCGTGACTCACATCGTCATGTATGTACCCTGTAAAACTTCCTCCACCGGTAATAGGAGTAATGGAGGTGGTATCAAATCTTTCTTTCTTTCTACGGGATTCAGTACAGGTCGATAACGTTAGGGTGCTTGACACACATCCGACGGTCAAAGGATACGAGTATCCTAAGAGGTCCGTTCTTATGACCTCACCTACGGTTAAGGAAGAGGTCTTCTTGAAGGGCTGGGACCTTGACTTGGGTCCAGAGGGCGTAACGTCCGTCTACGAAATGACTGACTGTTTGTACCCTTTGAAGAGATTTGAAAAGACTAGTGGTATCAAATAACGACGACGACGATTCAGCGAAGTCAGCACAGGTTGAGACACGGTCCGAGGGAGTAGGGACCCTAAGAGGTCCGTTCTTGTGACCTCACCCAACGGTAAAGGAAGAGGTTACGTACTTTCACTTTTCACTTTCCCTTCAACGAGTCAGTACAGGCTGAGAAACGCTGGGGTACCTGACGTCGGGTGGTCCGAGGAGGTAAGTACCCTAAAAGGTCCGTTCTCATGACCTCACCCCACGGTAACGGACCGGCGTCTATTTATTGTTCCTCCCTTGTGTCGGGTTGGGTACTTGTCTTCTAACCTAATTTCTAAATGACTTGTGTCGGGACGGGTAGTCTTGTTCTGGGTCATAGGGGGAGTCAGTTAGAGAGGGTAGTCCTTCGAAGGTATTCGGAGAATGAGAAGAGGTACTCTCCCGTCTGTCTCACTTTTGGTGTTAGTGTCCTTTGATTGGTTAGACTAGTGTACCTGGTGTCGGAACAAACTGAGTTACTTTGATGTTCGGTACGGTACATTCCGGTGGGTTCTACCTACCTAGTACCACCTCTCCAGACTGTCTTATACTAGGTGACCTCTTCCCTCACCGTTTGGTGAAGTTATAAGAACGGAACTCTTGGGGTACTTGTCGTCCTTTTTTGTTTTTCTATCCTATGACTTTCTACTTGAGGGGTCCAGCCATCCACGGGTTATACGATGACCTCTAGTCACCTCTTTATTGAGGTCTTTCTTACTTCTGTGTCTCGGTTTCGTCTTTGTTATGGGTCGACACCTACACTGACCACTACCTTCATTTCAGACTACGACATTTCTCGTTATAACGTATCCTTGGACCTTACAATCCAGATGCTTAGTTCCGTTTAACCTTCACCAGTTTATTCTCTATCGTTCTCACTTGTAGTTGTAAAATCCGTAGTCACTTGATTTTACCTGGTCTTACCCACTCAAATTGAGTCTACTGGTAATATAGATGATGACACCCGGTCTTAGGGAATCTTCTTTACCTTATCGGTAGTATCAGTTGTTTTCTCAGACTTTACATCATGAACCCACGTTAGGGGTTTTACTGTCTTACTAGAGACAAGTAAAGGTTCCGTTTGGTAAGTTATAGTGTCATTAGGTTCAGATATGGGACTGGTCATTATGACTTTTTCGATTTTAACTTGTGACTTCTACCACTAACGTCGGTACTTTAATTTTCTGCGAATGAGGAACCTTCTTTTCAATACTGGTTGGATCTGTCGTATAACTTTTCATCTCTGTAATGAAACGGTTGTTTCTAGACAGATCAGTTCCGATACCAAAAAGGTCACCAGTACATACCTACACTCTCAACCTGACACTTCTTTCGACTCGTGACTTCTTAACTACGAAAACTTGACACCACAACCTCTTCTGAGAACTCTCAGGGAACCTGACGTTCCTCTAGGTTGGTCAGGTAGTACTTCCTCTAGTCGAGACCCTAAAGAAACCTCCCTTACTACGACTTCGACTTTGAGGTCATGAAACCGGTACAGTACGCTTCTCAACTGAGTAACCTTTTTTGAGACTACGACCCTCCCTAACCCCCGTCCTCCTCTTCCCCTACTGTCTCCTACTCTACCGACCTACCGTAGTGACTGAGCTACCTGCACTCAGACTCACTTGAGGCCCTCAACCACTACCTGTCCCTCCGGACCGCACGACACTAAGTACCCCAGCGTCTCAGCCTGTACTGACTCGCTGACTTGACTTGACTTGACTACTTCTGGATGTTCTGGAAGATCTCGATTGTGGGTTTTTTCTACAGAAAAAGTAATATCCCCTGACCTTACGTTTTCGTCCCTCAGTTCTTTGTGGACCTTATTGTCCGTTTAAACCGGAACCTCATGTCTTACTTCGTCTCTTTTCCGATTATCTCAAAACAGTTCTCTTACGTGACCAGTATTGTTTGTGAGAGAAGGTTGTGGTGTTCTATTCTGACATGTGTACTTGTAGTGGTCTACCAGTTATGGTTTTAGGCTAACTAATATAATATACGTCGGTTTCTAACTCTTCAAGATATGTCAGTCGTTTTTGTTCTGCTCCTCGACTGACACCGTGTCTGATATTTAAGGAATAACGGTTTAAGTCTGAATTTAACTTCTTTCATCCCTTTTGGTGATCTAGTAAGTCCATACTGGACTTAGTTTAGGGAATACTAATATGTCACCTTCACTGTTTATCTAAGTTCCCTAATCTAGACTATCTGTCTTACGGACTTCTTGATACCTGCCTCCAAACACTGTAACATGTCCTTCGTCACTAGTTCTGGTAGGGGTTCCTTTTCTTTACGTTTTTTCGTTTTACCAACAGACTCCTCCGGAATGTTTATCGACACTTATCTTCTCTTCACTTTTCGTTTCCTCTTTTTCTTTCTATATGGGTAGACTTACGTCTCAAGGTTTCTTATCGTTCCTCTCTATTCCTTCCGAAGGAGTTCCTAGTTACGTTTCTTTATCTCCTTTTGTTGTCTTACCCTTTCTGATCTCTAGAGAAGTTCTTTTAATCTCTATAGTTCCCTTGTGAAGTACGTTTCTACACGTGTTATTTCCTGTCTTTACCATACCTGGATTGTCTTCGTCTTCTATAATTCTTCTCCACCGTTCTTATGTGTCTTCTTGACATGCTTTTTCTAGAAGTGTTGGGTCTATTAGTGTTACCACACTAGTGGTTGGATCTCGGTCTGTAGGACCTTACACTTCAGTTCACCCGGAATCCTTCGTAGTGATGTTTGTTTCGATCACCTCCACTACCTTAAGGTCAACTCAATAAAGTTTAGGACTTTCTACTACTACACTTTCACGACGGGAGTTATACGGTCGTTTAAACCTTTTGAGTCGTCACCGGTGTCCTGGTCTTTTCCAGTCAAAAGTAAGGTTAGGAGTTTTTTCCGTTACGGTTTCTTACAAGTTTGATGGCGTGTTAACGTGAGTAGAGTGTGCGATCATTTCATTACCTGTTTTGAGAGGTTCGGTCCGAAGTTGTCATGTACTTGACACTTGAAGGTCTACAAGTCGACCTAAATCTTTTCCGTCTCCTTGGTCTCTAGTATAACGGTTGTAGACGACCTAGTAGTTTTTTCACCTTCAAGGTTTTTTTTTAGATGAAGACGAAATAACTGATACGGTTTCGGAAACTGACACACCTGGTGTTGTTTGATACCTTTTAAGAAGTTCTCTACCCTTAAGGTCTGGTGGACTGGACAGAGAACTCTTTATACATACGTCCAGTACTTCGTTGTCAATCTTGACCTGTACCTTGTTGTCTGACCAAGATTTAGTCCTTTCCCCATGTAGTTCCGAGATATTACAGTGGGACGAATAAATTGAAGATACGTCTCATGTAGTACTCTTTGTGACCCGACCTACTTCGTGTTCGACCTTAGTTCTAACAGCCCTCTTTATAGTTATTGGAGTCTATACGTCTACTGTGGTGGGAATACCGTCTTTCACTTCTTCTTGAATTCTCGGAGAACTACTTTCACTTTCTCCTCTCACTTTTTCAACCGAATTTCGAGTTGTAAGTCTTTTGCTTCTAGTACCGTAGACCAGGGTAGTGAAGTACCGTTTATCTACCCCTTTGTTATTGTCTGAATTAAAACTCCCCGAGGTTTTAGTGACGTCTACCACTGACGTCGGTACTTTAATTTTCTACGAAGGAGGAACCTTCTTTTCAATACTGGTTGGATCTATCGTATAAGTTTTCGTCTCTGTAATGAAACGGTTGTTTCCAGGTAGATCAGTTCCGATACCAAAAAGGTCATCAGTACATGCCTACACTCTCAACCTGACATTTCTTTCGACTCGCGGCTTCTTAACTACGAAAACTTGACACCACAACCTATTCTGAGAACTCTCAGGGAATCTGACGTTCTTCTAGGTTGGTCAGGTAGGATTTCCTTTAGTCAGGACTTATAAGTAACCTTCTTGACTACGACTTCGACTTTGAGGTTATGAAACCGGGGGATTAAGCTTCTTGACTGAGTAAACTTTTCTGGGACTACGACCCTTTCTAACTTTCCTCCTCGTCTTCCCCTACTGTCTCCTACTCTACCAACCTACCGTAGTGGTAGAGTTACCTGTACTCAGACTCATTTGAGGTCCTTAACCGTTACCTGTCCCTCCGGACCGTACGACGTCAGTACCGCAACGTTCCTCAACCTGTGCTGACTCACTGACTCGACTGACTGACTCACCATACTTATATTTCGTACCATAAAATGTTTTAAGAGTCAATGTGACTGTTGGTTGATACACTTAATAAAGTATTTTCACACCATACGAACAGAGTAAGACTACACAAAGAGTTTTTACTATATATTTATTATTTAGGTCCCAAATATTCAAATGAAGGACAGTTCTTCATGTATAGTAATATTACAGACAACAATACCTTTATCAACCCTAAAAAGTCTATATTCCCGTAGAGTTATCCAACTTTTACACATCCACACAATGTGAGGAAGACAGGGGATTTAAAAGAAGTTTACAAAGGATAACCTCCTTCTTAGGTAGTGTTCTTCTATTTTCGGGATTTTGTACGACTCTATCGTATGAAAGTTAAACTCTTTTGATCAAAGGCGGTAATAAATTTGTTTACTTTTCCATCATCAAGAAACATAGTCTCTCGATCGACTTCACGACTTGAAACCAAATGACACCATATCGTACATATACGCTTCTACGACCTCCTTACGATACACAATGGAACGAGACATGGTCTTGACCGTTAAGTCACTACAAGACAAGACACACAATCGGTGTCGATACACCCCGACAACTCGTGAATTTTACACCGATCAGACTCCCCTCTACACGACATTCTTGTTTTACGTGTGACTTAAAGCTCTGAACTTTTTCTTACATTTTATATAGTGATTATTCAATAATCATGACTGAAGTACAACTTTACCATAAAATCTATGTAACCCAATTTACAATACTATAATTCTAATAAAAATGGACAAGGGAAAGTGGAAAATGTTACACTAATAATCTTTTGAATTTCCATTCATTTTATTTCATTTTTATTTTTAAATTTTTATTTTATTTTATTTTTTTATTTGTTACACCGAGTGTAATACATAAAAAATCTGTCACGACTAAATCTATATCTGTCACGATCGTACTACGGATCTACAGTTGACACTACTCCTTTTTCAGTAGGTAAGGACACTTATAAAAGAGGTAAACCGTTAGTCTGACGACCGGACCAAAAGAGATGCCCCCTGTGTCCGTCTCTCCTTCCATAACACCTCTACCTCACTATTCCCCGAACACGTAGTATTCTGTCCAAACGTTACCACATGAATAATCCATTCCCGAAGGGTCCACTGAGTCACCATTTCTTAGACGGACGGTTCGTCCTCAACACCCAAGTTAGGGACCCAACCTTTCTACGGAACCTCTTCCTTTCCCGTTGAGTGAGGTCATAAGAACGTACCGGGCAGTACCTGTCTCCTCGGACCACCCAGGTACCCCAATGTGTCCCAACCTGTGTCAACTGACGAAGATCGGTCTGGAGGTGAGTGCCACGGGACGGAGAGTCCACAAGATAATCAGAGAAACGTTGTTTAGTATAATGGGTTCTACAAGTTGATAAACCTTCTTAAAAAGTAATGTACATTCCCGACGTTATACGTGTACCTATAAAAGACACCTTAAAAACCTGTCCTTTTCTTGATTGGATTCAGGTCACTTAACCCTTTTCCACCGTTTCGAAACTGTCTCAGGATCAACTATAAGAAGTACCGTTTAGGTAAAAAGAAAGGTATACCACACCTTCAGGTCTGAAGAGAATAGTCCTAAATATTCCATATTTAGAGAACAATTTCTTTTTTTTTTTGGATGACGACTTTAAGGATGTACTATGGGTACATATATAAACCTAAGTCAATGACAAGGTGTAAAAGTCGTTACGGAGGACTTACAACCTAGAAATAAATATTCTTTATTTGATAAAGAATGGTATAAAAAGGTTACACCCATAAAACTAGGTTAAGATGTTTACTTCTTTGATTCTAAGTTTACGAATACATCCAAAGGGTTCCGAAGTTTAGACGAGTCACCATCCACCTGACTCCTAAACTTTTGTTCAGAAAGACCGAGGCTTCAACAAGAAACGAGGTCTTGAATGACGGAGGAAAATTTTGTGAATCCTTCTTAACAAGGTCTCGGTGTTTTAAGATGTACATTTAATTTTCAAACCCATACGAAATTCCCGACCAGAAATAAGATCTAAGATTCTCCAGGAGTTTCACCCTCATGGGTGACGGTTTCTATTTACCCGTTCCTCCTTAAGTCACTTGTGAAACCTTTTTTCCTTCTTTTTCTTGTTCTGACATTCGGTTTACCGTTTAAGAAGTAGTAACAGGAACTTTGGGACCCGTCTAGTACATTAAAGACTCCCAGAATGACGGAAATGGACTTTTTAGCTCTACCATAAACGGTGAGACGGAGGAAATACCCCAATATTATACGTGGTTTAAATCTATGACATACTTTTCTCGAAACATTTGATATTTTACGACATATTCAATCCATGATAATTTCATTTTAAAACAAAAGTATAACAATAATAAAAATTATACCATACTATAAACTAAGGAGAATTCACCCATTAACACTTTACTTACTTCTTTTCGATTAAACAAAGACATATAAAGTTCCTCTTGTTTGGATTTCAAGTAGTAGATCTTACCAGTACTCTCTCTTACTTAAAATTTACGAAACATCACCATTATGTTTTTCAATTTACCGGTCTTTGATTACGAGATACCGGTCTTACCTTGAATACCAGTGAAACCAGTTATGCCCTGTATTTTTTTTTTTTCTGGACTGACTTAATATCTGTGTATGACACAAGAACCTACCCTTCTAATCTTTTTATAATCAAGGTGGGTTTAATTAACTATGGTAATTGTATTAGGGTTAGTTCTAAGGGTGTCCTGTAACAACTATTAAATTAAGTTAATGAAATTTAAAATATACCTTTTTCTCGGTCCTATTAAGTTTTTTCTCCTCATCATTCACCTCCCAACCGTAATCCAATCTGAGGACAGGAGGAGAGAACCGGGGTCCGGGAGTGGAAGGGAAACATCGACGTAGTAGGCAGTACACTGAGACGTCGAGAAGAGTTCCGGGGAATTACTCCTCGAATCGGTACACTAAATGAAACCGGTAACCTTACAGTCGTCCTCCCCATTCAGTCAAGGCTCGGATCCGGAACACTCCGGAAGGTCCAAAGACGTACAAAGAATGTAGAGAGTAACTCGGCCAATCTTACGACCAATTTCCTCCTACTCCCTACGTACTCCGTCTCGGCGGAGTACACTGAGTATCTGGACGTCACTCTTCGTCTAAAGGAGTCGGTAACGTCGGACTTAGTCTGGGTTGATCTATTCAACTTAACGTAAGTTAAACTTCTACGGACTCACTATTATTTCCTAATAATAAAATGTAGGAATTCAAAATCCCACCGAACAATACGTCGTTATCGACTGACTAAACCGGGATATTGTCTACTTTTAGATAACATAACAATATTGGTGATACTCGACCTTTGTCGTAAGTTTAGACTCAGACAAAATGAGGTTTCTGGTGTAGAAGTAAAGGACTCTTTCAATAAGGTTCCAAAGACAATCCTCTGTTACCGGTATGATAGGTTTCGTTAGATATCTAAATTACGTTAGAGCCAGTTTAATGGGTACTGTAAAAAGTGTTTTCATCTTGGTTGTTGGGAATTTAATATTCTTTGGTATTTTCTGGGTCTTAACGGTTTTGTTAGGACTCCCTTTTCTTGTTTTGACCTCCGTATCGGAAGGGTCTGAAGTGTGTTATGACGTTTCGACGACGACAACGACGACGACGACGACGATTCAGTGAAGTCAGTACAGACTGAGACACGCTGGGGTATCTACTGTCGGGTGGTCCGAGGGGGCAGGGACCCTAAGAGGTCCGTTCTTGTGACGTTTCGATGTCATTAGGTTTATTGACTATGGTACCGTTTGTTTTGTTTTGTTCTATATGACTAGTTACCTTGTCTTATCTCTCGGGGTTTGTGTGGTTGTTAATTAATTAGAAACTGTTTCTTCCATTTTTATATGTTACTCTTTTCTGTCACAGAAGTCGTTCACCACGACCCTTTCGAACTACCGGTGTATATTTAGTTACTTCAATCTTGTGAGGGAGTGTGGTATATGTTTTTATTTGACCTTTACCGAATTTCTGAATTTATGTTCTGTACTGTTGTATTTTGAGAATCATCTCTCGTGTCTGTTTTGTAAGAGACTGTATTTTGTATCGTTATGAAAGAATCTAGTGAGAGGGTTCCGTTATCTTTACTTTTATTTTTATTTGTTTACTATTCGAAAACGTGCCGTTTCCTTTGGTAGTTGTTTTGTTTTTCTGTTAGAACCTTACCCTTTTATGAGTGTTGAGTATACTGACTGTTCCCGAATTGAAGGTTTTATATATTTGTCGAGTATGTTGAGTTCTTGCTGTTGTTTTCTTTTTGGTTTGTTTTTTACCCGTCTAATTTTTTTTTTTACCCGTCTTCTGGATACCTCTGTAAAGGGGTATGTCTATCTGTCATTCGTGCGCTTTTCTACGAGTCACAGTTATTAATAATCTCTTTACTTCAGTTTTGACGTTATTCCATAGTGGAGTGTGACCAGTCTCACCGGTAGTAATTTTTCAGATGTTTATTATGTACGACCTCTCCCACACCTCTTTTCCCTTGGGTTGATTTGACAACCACCCTTACGTTTAACTACGTCGGTGACATCTCTTGTCATACTTCGAGGGAATTTTCGGATTTTGAACTCAACGGTATACTAGATCGTTCAGGTGAGGACCTGTATTTAGGTCTTTTCTACCTTTGATATTAAGTTTTTTGATATAAGTGAGGTTAGAACTATCATTACGACAAATGTTATCGGTTCTGTACTTTCGTTGGATTTACAGATAGTTGTCTACTTACCTATTTCTTCTACACCATACACATCTGTGTGTGTGTGTGTGAGTGTGAGTGTGTGTGTGTGTGTGTGCCCCGAAGGGACCATCGAATCGACCATTTCTTAAACGGACGTTACGTACTCTGGGGCCAAGTTAAGGGACCATCTCTTCTGGAGGATCTCTCCCCTATCTGATCAGTGAGTTCATAAGAGTCCGAAGGGACCACCGAGTCTGTCATTTCTTAGACGGACGTTACACCCTCTGGACCCAGGTCAAGGACTCAACCCTTCTAGGGGACCTCCTCCCGCACCGTTGGGTGAGGTCATAAGACCGGACCTCTTAGGGTACCTGTCTCCTCGGACCGCCTGATGTCAAGTACCCAGACGTTTCTCAGTCTGTGCTGACTAACTGATTCGTGTATGTGTGTGCGTGCGTGTATATGCATATATATATATCACTTTCTGTTTATGGTATATTACAGTGAATACACACCTTAGATTTTATACTATGTTTACTTGAATAAATGTTTTGTCCTTGTCTGAGTCTATATCTTTTGTTTGAATACGAAAGGTCTCCCCTTTCCCCCACCCCCTCCCTATTTAATCCTCAAATCCTAATCGTCTTTGTGTGACGATATATATTCTATTTGTCGTTCCTGGATGACATATCGTGTCCACTGATATAAGTTATAGGACATTATTCGGTATTATCTTTGCTCATACTTCTTCACTATATATCGACTTAGTGAAACGACACGTGTTCTTTGGTTAAGTTGTAACAGTTATTTGATATGAAGTTAAATCTCTTTCTCTCTGTTACACGTATTATGTCAGTAACACGTGTCTGGGTCTGGTAAGAAATACCACGAATTCTTCCTATAGGTTTCTGGACGAAAAAGTACGTTGGATACTGTACTTACGGGAACGACACGATCCCGTTAGCTATTTTTTAGTTGGGTACACGGGGTTTGGAAGGTTCTGGTATTTACCAAATCGAGGGAACAATCTTTAAGACAGGTTCCGTTTACCCTGTTTTAATTTGAAAGAATACTTTGAGGGTGAGGCAAGAAAGGTCTTTTGATTGGAGAAGTCTACCATAGAAGAGGGGTTCTCCAGGACTTCCATAGAACCTCCGACACCTGGACGATCCCTCCCTATTACATGTTATCAAGTCCGTTATTAAGTCCTGAATCTTCCCGTTTCGAAAAATCAAATTTCTCTTTCTCACTGAAGATACAATGGTAAGATGTGTCTGACGTTCTTAGAAAGTCCTTCGAGGGTAACAGTTGAAGAGTTGTTGACCATTACTGAGAACCGAGGGTGTGATGTGTAAAGACACCGACGCGTCGTCATAAAGTCAGAGAAAGTCATAGAGTATTTTTAGTGTCGATTATTTGAGGTTAGCCGTGGACTTTCTTTCCCACGAACGAAGACTGACATTATATGACCGGAAACGTCGTGAAGTTTCCCGTCCGCCGACGAGTTCAGATGGAACGGGACCAAAGGTAGGGATCCACTTCTAATTGGTACACACGAGACCCTTTTAGACAAGACTCAAACGGCAGTTCACAAAACATAGGGAAATTTAGTCGACAAGTTAAACTGTCGGGTGATTGTGTCCGCGGAAAAAGTCAACTCCCTCCCGTGTATGAGGCAAAGGTAAACCAGGAAATCAAAGAAGTACAGGAGAGAATGTGGAGATTCCGAAGACCAAAGAAGAAAAGTCTTCTACTTCGTACATACAGGTACTCTTTTTGGACTATTAAATTTTCAAATTATTGTTCAGTTTTGATTTAAACCCTCAACAACCTACGGACTAAAGACTATGAACTTGTATAAAAAAAAACAACCCACAGTTTAAGTACTACTATCCTACTCACTATGTTAAAAAAATTACCTTAAAGTCAACTTTTTTTTAAAAGTCCCTGAAGGGACCGTCAGGTCACCAATTCTGAGACGTGAAAGTCACGTCCCCCACGTCCAAACTAGGGACCAGTCTCTTGATTCTAGGGTGTACGACACACCACGTCGGTCTCTTTTATTTGAACTTTTTTTTTAAAGTATACACAGGTCTCGGAAGAAGAGACTTGAAAAGGAACAATAACATCGAAATGTAACTCTAGAGTTTCAAACCCAAGAATCTTTTGTGGCACACTTTTACGTGTCTGATAAAAAAATTTATCCGATAAATTTTTATAGTTAAAGAAGAAAGTGGTGGGGAATCTTCACACCTCTCGTAACAACTTAGGACCGTTTTACCCTCTCGTTATAAATAACTGGTCTCATTTTAATGAGACTTTACGATACACTATATATAGTGTCTCACCCCCATAATGAATCGCTAAATCCTCTTTTGAAAGGGGATTCAGAATTGGTGTAAAGAGTAAGGAGAGTTCTCTTTTTGTATAAAGAGTTGAACGTAAGTGTACAAAAACTACTCCAGTTTTGTTGAATACTAAAGTACAAGTGTAAAATTGTAGAGACTTTATCTCTACGTAGATCAACTACCACGGAATAACAACAGTCGGTACGTCACCAGTAACAGACGGGGGTACGTTTGAATAAACTTTTGGAAGACACGAAGGAGGTCCATTTTCAGATCTTTCGTGTGTTTGTGGCTTTGAACGTCTTGTCCGTAATCACTGAACCTTCTTTTGGGGTCTCTGTTATCACCTCTGGTGAAGATACTTTCCGACACAGTAGTCGAGAAAAGTATTTTAGTTTTAACAACTACCAGTCATAATACACCCGTCACAAGAAAGAAGAACCACCATGTATTTTATTACCACATAGAATATTAGCAACCGTCTGAACGACTTTACGTATCACGGATACCCGGTGGAAGAAGGAACAAGGAGACTAGTAAACACAGACCGATCCCTTCAAACCGTGAATATCTAAGCTCAAACTACGACCACGGTCGGATACTAATGAGGACCGTATCAAGTGGGACATCGAATCACCGATTGTCCGTCATCCTGAACGGAGGACGACAGAACAGTAACGTGACACCCACGGGTTCAGTGACCTACACCCCATGTCTAGGGTGGTCGAGAGGTGTGTAAATAAACGGTGAAACAGTCCATAAAGGAAAAGACCGGTACGAAAAAATACATCTTACACGACAAAACCGGGTTTCTCAGAAGACCCTCCTCTCTTTCAAATCTCAGTCGGTGGTCATTAGTCTGTAAAGTGTCAAAGTTAACAGATTTTGTCTTGTGGTCTCGATCCTCACACACTTTTACAGGAAGTTCACCGTTTTTTGACAGTGTCCAAAGATGTTGTCCTCGTGTCTCGGAGTTCGGAAGAGAGTCTATTAATCAACATTTTATTCAATCCTCAAATCTTGTTAGTATATGTGTTTAACTTTTTTTCGTCTTTGGTTTCGATACTTTTGCACCTCGATCACCATTTCTTGGACGGTTTCGTCCATCTGTATTCTCTACGCCTAAACTAGGGACCCAGTCCTTCTAGGAGACCTCCTCCTTTACCGTTGGGTGAGGTCATAAGAACGGACCTTTTATGGTACCTGTCTCCTCGGTTCATCGCCGTCAAGTATCCCATTGTGTCTCAACCTGTACTGGTTTCACTGAATCGTATGATTCGACACTTTTCCTTTTTTCTTTTCTCGATACTCTCAATTACGTAGAAACAGATCTCAACGAATCTTTAGACTATCGGTCTCTGTACTACCTATTCAGAAAAGTGCGGAAATTCAGAGTCAAAAGAATAGACATTTTACCCTAGTTGGATGGAGTACTTCACTGACCTCCGTAATCTTACGAAAGTTTTATGAACACAAGTTATTTTAGAATAGTGTAACTTTGTTAAAGTACACAATTGTTGTGGTATACTGAACTATTAGAGACTTACATGTACTGGGAATTCATTTGTTACCGGAATTCAGTACTTCATTCTTAATTTATATAAGACTTATTAGACAAATTCTTTCACCAACGAACCACTCGCCTTCATTCCCCTTCTTACGTCCGGTATAAAATCTTTCTAAAGGGAGTTTTTATGAACATATATAACCTTGAATCACGTAAAATCAATGGACCTATTAAGTGTAATACGTTTTGAAGTAGAAGTTATTACGACTTATTTATTTCGTACCAACATTTTTATATGAGGTTCTAGAGACTAGAGGTTTAGTCCGAAACCTTCTGAAATCACGATGGTGACTAATTTTGGTGACATTTAGTAAATCGGTTTTTTTCAAGAAACTTTGACCCGGAAAAAAAAAAAAGAACCATAGGTACATTTGTTTCCTTTGGTCCTGACAAAATCGATGTTTAAAATCGTTTATGAATTTTATTTTCACATTCTCGTCTCGAGGTATTACCCGTGGAAAGATTCCAATGGAATTTCAACTTAGGTTTTTTGTTACAACTGGTGGACGGTAATAAATAACGTACAACCTTTCAACATATATTAACACGGAAGGGTTTTCACCGGTGGTACTTGAAAGGACCACCGAGTCTACGATTTCTTAGACGGACGTTACGTCCTCTGGACCCAAGCTAGGGACCCAACCCTTCTAGGGGACCTCCTCCCGTACCGTTGGGTGAGGTTATAAGAACTGACCCTTTAGGGTACCTGTCTCCTCGGACCACCCGACGTCAGGTACCCCAGCGTTTCTCAGTCTGTGCTGACTCACTGATTCGTGTCTTCACCGATTCTTTTTCACCTACTTATCTTACGTCTTTGTGTGATTCATTAATTTCTCATTTTCGGGATACACTAAGTCGAAGATCGTTCGTGTAAAGAGTCGAAGAGAGAGTAGGTACAATAAGTAATTTTAGTAGATTTGACTACAAGTGCGTCCAGTAGGTCGGGACGGTAGTAAGAGGTCACATTCAAGACATCCGTCAGACCGATTATATCCTTCTGGTGGGTATATATTCCAAGGGATCACGACTTATACAAAAAATAGAATCTTTAAATTCGTTAAACATTAGAAGACTTTGTTCGATGAGACTGAAAGTTAAATTTTCGTATTTTGATCTGAAAGTTTCTCACTTCTCATACAAAACGTTAAAAGGAACTCTCCGAAAGATCCCCAAAAGGTATTCTGTTAACGTCACAATGTATGTATGAGTCTGAAGTTCCTGAACCAAAAAAATTTTCAATTTATATAGTAATTATAAAATTATAATTATATATAACTTTAATTCTATAAACCCCAACTTATTTCATATACCAATATTAATTAAGGTAGATCAATACGGAGGGAAATTTTTATTCTTATGACCTTTTAAATACTAATGTATACGTCGGGTGTAAATACCGAATGTATTATAAAGACAACCTGTTTACCCAGATCCCTTACTATTCGAACTGAGTGGGACCAAGGGACATAGCTCAGGAAAATCCTGATTCTTTGATTCTCACTCTTTACCCTCTGTGACCGGGATCTGGTCCGAGATTGTGATTGGTACGGTCAGAGGGGACACGGAGTCTTAGATCTAGGCATCAAACCCCATCATATTGGATGGTAGGTGTGGAGTGCCCAACCGACACTTCTATTTTATTTTAGTACATACTCTTTTTTCGGTAACCGTGTGACGAGTCCCGACAACTAGAGTAGATCTTATGAGAGCTACGTTTTATCCAATAGCCGTCCAAAAAACTCCGATGAACAGAAGGGATAAGGTCTGGAGTCTCCTGTAGTATAATATAAGGGAAAATGGACCCTTATAGTGTGATGTAGGTGTTGAGTGAGTTAAATGACAGACGAAACATATCACCCGTAACACACTCCTGAACTATTTGTAATCGAGTAAATTAGGTGTTTTGGTCCGATACTCTAACTATGACAATAATGACTCGTAGTCTCGACACACCGTAAATGCTACTACCCGAGATCTCGGTTTGATAAACCTACGTATTGACTCTGGTTGGTGAATTATCCACATACTGCAACCCGGTCGATGAATTGGAGGGATTCGGTGTCGAAGGAGTAGTCATACTACCCCTTTTATCATTCTGACATAATCAATTCCATTACGATTGACTATATATAGTGGTCCTTTTAGTTTACCCGTAGTACCGAGTGTGTCTTGTCTTATAAACGTGTACATTTACCCCATAAGGTTCGTCCCTAGGTCCTTACGTTCGAAGAGATAAAGAGGAATTTTACTGAAAGCCTCAGTGACTCGAACAGACGTTGTTCGACATTCTCCTTTCTCATACCTTCTAAAACATACCGTCCTTGGACTCAAAGTCTCTCTGCGCAGGATCCAGAATGTTGAGCCGTCATCTCCGAAAGTATAACTGTCAATCGAGATAGATCAAGACCCCCGGTATAGTTGACGTGCCTAGTATTGGGATCATAATCCCTGTGGTCAAACGACACGTGTCTCGACTTGATAGTGGTCTTTACCCCCGTGTCAACTGGCGAACGGAATCTGCAATGTAGACTCTTCTACCTCTTCCTAGACTGGAAGTCGAGGTGACCGAAGTGTTATCTCCCATCTCACCTCTTACACGAGACGTGTCTCTCCTCTTTAACCTGTGGTAACGACCAGGAGGACCCGTAGCGGTGAAAACAACGATGGTAATGGTGTGGGAAAAAAGGGGGAGTAACGGACGGAAGTGAAGGAAAACCTTGGTAATGGGAAGTACTCGAACTATTTTTGTCGAGGATTCTGTCCCTTTGTTTTTGATAAGTGTCTGTGTCGACACGTTTACTCGACCTTCAGTTCCCAAGGCCAAGATTAAAAACGAGTCAGTGAATGGTTTACATCATCTAAATAAGTATCGAGATTAAGAGGTGAGAAATAACATAGGTACGAGAAACGATACACAAAAACATCAAGGATAGTGATCATCGTCTCTTATATAGGGACAGGACAGTCACAACCTGAACCAGTACTAGGAAAGAAACCGTTTACTCGATAATCGTCTGCACAACGTTCGTCTCCGAACTTCATACGAATGTAGTAATTCGAACAAGAGAACGGACGGAATTTAAGAGGTAATCTTTTTCTTTGAAACCGATCGGGTGACCAGGTTCCCTACACTCTGTGTACCTTTTCTGAACTTAGGTTGAGTGTCCAACCTTGGATCGGGTCAGATTTAGTTGGTTAGGGACCAGTCTCTTCTCACTTACAAAAAATTCCCTGATTTCAAACCCCATCAAACTATGTGAGTAACAAAACCATTAACGACTGATTATTCCCGAAGGGTCCACCGTGCCACCATTTCTTAGACGGACGGTTTCGACCTCTAGGTTCTCTGGGTCCAAACTAGGGACCCAGTCCCTCTAGTGGACCTCTTCCTTTATCGTTGGACGGGGTCATAAGAACGGACCTTTTGAGGTACCTGTCTCCTAGGACCGTCCGATGTCAGGTACTCCAGCGTCTCAGTCTGTCTGACTCATTGACTCGTGTATGTATAGTTGGTACTCATGGGAGTCGTTCAGTAAAGAGAGACCTTGAGTCAAATGAAGAGGTACGTTACTTTCGTAACTTGTTCTGTGGGATTTCGGGGAAAGTCGACAGGATTTCTGTTTCCGTCCGATAGAACGGTGTATAAGGGGGCTCCGAAACCCAAATCCATATCTTCACCCTGAGAATTCACTCATAGGAAATTTATACTATTAATTCGTTGAGATTAATATAAAAACTCGTTATAACGTAATTAAATAAAAGTATAAAATTACTGATCTTCTAAAGTAATCAAAAGTTTATGGTTTTCGACCGAAATGATCGGGGCAGAGGTATCGGTCGTTCCTGACAAAGACACCGGGAGGACCATCGAGTCTTTCATCTCGGACCTCCCACGACTTCACCACCGTCCACCGGAGGTAAGTTAGAGGTCGGAACTCCTCTATCTTCATATTGAACTTTCCATAATCTCTGTAGGTTCGTCAACACTTTCCTCCAATACAGGTAGGTGGGTAAAAAGTTTCCACGAATATAACCTCTCTCCAGGTTCCTCTATATGTCGGCACCTTACATGTATACACGGAATAACCAGGGAGTCTTTAGAGTCACTAACACCATCATCTAAATAACACGTATGGTGTCCAGTTCCAAGTATCCAATGAAAGGTTTATAGGAAAAGTCCACAGACTCTTAAGGATCTTTCTATGTAACACCATGTCTTATGACAACTTGTTTCAGTCTAGTGATGAACGAGGTCAACCTCGGGTTTACTTTTATTCTATTTATAAGAGAGACACCAGAGGTCCAGGACTACTTCAAAGACCGTGATTGACGGTCCCCGGTCTACCCGATCTTGAGATAAGACTGACCTCATCTATGTGGGCTGTAAGACATGGACTGTATAAAGAAGACTGTGAATGAATACGTCGTTTTATTTGACTTAGATCAGTCGAAAGGTAAACTAATTTTTCTTACCAAAGAAGAACGTGGGTATGTATTTTCATGTAAGGTCCTCTTTGTATAAGTGGAATGAAACTGTTCGGTTTGTGATCTTTACTGTCTTTAGAGGTGGTTATCTACTGATCAATTTCATCGGTGACTTCACCAAATCGCATCACGAATTATACTTTTATGGAATCCAGTTTCTGGGCTTAAGTCTAAGGTATCACAACTAATGCGTAAACCCCATGTCCCGATCAGTACATTATAGAGACATCAAGTCAAGGAGTAGACACTTTACCCCTACCATGTGGAGATATTTTTTACAAACCTCAATTACCCTTAATTTACTCGGTTCTATACATTCCGTGAATCTTGTTACGGACCATGTATCATTTGTATATTGATATACAATCGATAATAATATAACAATTTTTCTTTTTTCATTTAAATATACGAGATAACTTTACCTTATGAGTGGGGTTTTGAATCACCGAATTTTATTGTTGGTGGTAAGTAATAAAGGACACTAAGACTCTCAACTGACCCGAGTTGACCCGACAATAAGAAGAGATACCTCATTGTCGACAATAGTAGACTTCCGAGTCGACTCCGATCTTGTAGGTTTTACTGAGTGAGTACAAACTGACAACCACGACCGACCCCAAGAGCAGGTCTCGTGGAACCAATAGTAGAGGTACACTGAACCTTAAGAGTCGTACCGTAGACACTCTCAAAGACTTCACACTCTTCTACCTTCGACGTTTCGAACATTCTAAGTCGGAACCTTAACTGTGTGTCGAAACCCTCGACGAAGGGACCACCGAGTCTACCATTTCTTAGATGGACGTTACGTCCTCTGTGTCCAAGTTAGGGACTCACCCCTTCTAGGGGACCTCTTCCTTTACCGTTGGGTGAGATCATAAGAACGGACCCTTTAGGGTACTTGTCTCTTCGGACTACCCGATATCAGGTACCCCAGTATCTCTCAGTTTGTACTGACTCGCTGATTGTGAAACCCTCAATGTGTGAAGACGGCGTAAAATAACCAGTTTCGTTCAGTGTCTGTCCGGGCCTAAGTTTCTCTTTCCTTTTTTTAAGGCCGAGTGTTATCCTCTTTACCGTTTATTAAACGTTCGTAGAAGTTAAGTAGTGTATAATAATTCACCTCCCCTTTTACATCTCTTCCACACCTACATAATGATAAATACATTGTTCCCTCGAAAATATGTATATATACATGTACGTATATGTATTTTATTGTATATTTGGTATGGATTTTGTTGTATATACGAGTGCATATACATATACTTAATCATACACACGTATGACGTAACTTATTTACAGAAAACTGTCTATGTACTCTTTGACCGTTGATCCCGTGATCCTCTTACTTGACGTTCCGACTGAATTAAAGGTGACACTCGACGTAATAAACCTAATAAAAGTGGTACAGGTACAAAATAAGTTTTACTTATTTATTTTTACATTTTTTTCTCGTTATTATAACAAAGTCGACAATAATCATGTTCCCTTTTAGTCAGTGTTTCTTTCGTCAAGGTACTTTGGTCGGGAAGTGAGAGGAGGGTCGATAGTCATGACTTATCGAAACCCATTGAAACTTAACAGGAGTGACTGTTCTCTCCAGGGGGGTTGTATACGCACGTACACGTGCGTACGTGCGTGTGTGTGTGTGTGTGTGTGAGAGAGAGAGAGAGAGATGACCATAAAAAAAAAATTGGTGGTTTTGTCAAGTACACAGACAGTCCAAGAGTGAGTCTTAGTCCAATGACCTATAAACTTTTTGTAAAAAGGTAAGGCTAATTTTTACTAGTAAATAAACACTGATCGTATTGTAGAGTAAACACAAACTTTAACTTCTCGCCTTACTGAGGTGGTTTAGCCCTTAGACATTTGTGTCATAGTATAAAACTATCTGTGTATCGACACCTAAAGTCGCAGTAACAAACCATCGACACCAAAATACGATAAAGAGACACCATAATCTACCAACGTTCCTCCAAATTTAAGAAGAGAATGTTCTCTCATTTTTGTCTTTCATTTCTGTGTTTAAGGGTCGGTAGAGTACACGACGTCATTCCTTCCGGTATTTCAGTAAGGTTCCACTGTCTGTCCTTACAAGACAGATGAGACGAAGAACGACACACTCAGAAAGAACAGGATTCTCGATCGATCACTACGGTGACTCCATCTTTTGTCTACTAAGGTCCGAGGTGTCTAATACACGTAAAACAATAATACTACAAACCTAAAAGTAAGACCAGTACACTAACGGGTATTGTCTTAGATAACGTAAAGTAAAAATTTTCAGAATAAGATTCAAATACCTAAACCTTCGTTCACAACGTATATATATATATATATATATATATATATATATATATATATAAACTGGTACAAACTGGTACAGTACATCGAACACCCTAGAATCAAGAGACTGGTCCCTAACTTGAGCCCGGGAACCGTCACTGTCGTACCTCAGGATTGGTAACTTGGTAGTTCCTTAAGGGAGTGAAAGTAAGAATTAAAAATTTTTATAGGTAAACGTAAAGGTAGACACTGGAGTAAATCGTACTAGAAAACTTAGTTCCGGTCGGTTTGACCGGATCACTTAAAGTACGTGTTTATTTAGTTCGTTCCCGGTTTCACGTTAAGTATCTCTTAAAATCTCCAGTCTAAGTGAAAGAGTAAGGGGAAACGGAAATTTTCCCTTAAACCCCCATAATATTTATGAGTCGAAGAGAAATCAGTGACCCTAGTAATAAGTCCCGAATGTTTAATACACTGTGTCAATATGAATATCTGTATTGTAAAACTTCGACTTTCCCCGGAATCTCTAATATTACTTCTTTATGTTCAGGTATCTCCAGATTACTGTACGTTAGTGTCTTCGTCAATTACTTTTTAAGGTCTATTTTGAACGTCTAAAATGTCGAACCTTCGGTAACGAGGAAAAGGACATAGTACTATAATATCAATAATAGCATCACAAGTTACAGCGGGAACGGAAGTCGTACAAATGTCACAACACTTTACTTGACCTTTAACCATACGATGACCCGGTAGCCCGTTCTGACCCCATGTTCACCCCTCCCCTACTAAGACATTACTTCGAAGTTGTTTTTTGTACGACGAATGTAGGAATAAACAAACACGAAGACCGATTCTAAAGTAACCTTCTTTGTCAAGGTACTGATTTCGTAAACCCTTGGCGTAGTTGTCAGGTTAAGTTTATATTACGTCCCATATCCAAATTATCTTGTACATATTTCGAACGTATGCTTCACTTAATTGTACGGTTTTCTTCAGTCCAAACACTGATCCATGTCAGCACCTAGTTTAGTCCTAAGATTTAATTCATTCGTTCAGGAAAAAGTAATGACATTCAAGATTACAGGAGAAAGAGAAGGTAAATTGAGTCGTCAAGCGTTGGTCTCCCACTAAAACAGGGAGTCCCCTGTATGCCGTAACGGACCCCTGTAAAAACCAATACTATTGGTCCCTCCCCAATGATAACCGTAGATCATCCATCTCCGGTCCCTACGACGATTTGTTGGATGTCACACGTCCTGTCGGGGGGATGTTGTCTTTTTACAGACGGGTTTTATAGTCGTCACGACTTGAGTCTTTAGGACTAGATCAATTTGGGATGGATAATCAGTCCTGGTCGAATTTCGGGTGACGAGGAGAAACTACAAAAGGACCGGAGATGGTTGTGAAAGACGAGACTCTATAATACCAAAGATACGGGGTCAAATCGTCAATCAACAAATGGAATGTACACGTATTATAAAGTTCGGTTCTAATGAGTATCGACAAGTTGAACCAATATTCACAGAGCACTCTTCTCTCACAAAACACTTACATGAACAAGACCCACGGAATATTCGTGGATTGGAATCGGTTTGTACATATTTTACGAAAAGACCCCCTCTACGTTGTCCTCTTTCAAGTCTTCTTACAGAGTCTACGGGTCTCCTCGATGAATTTGTTTATAGACCTTAGTGATCATTTCTGTCAGTCATATAAAAAGATCAACCACACTCTCATACCTTCTTCTACCACCATTTTTCGTTCTTCCGTACCCCTTCTTCTACCTCCTTTTACCTTCTACTCAAACTTCAGGTGTCTCCTCAATTACTATCTTGTCCATCTATTTCCCTTGGAGATTTCTAAGTAAGTGGTGGTAAGTAGGTAAGTTGTTTATGAATACCTTGTAGAAACTCCATACCCATGACAACATCCGTATCATGTATCGTTACTTGTCTTGTCCCACATATCTCCGACTATATGGAATATGACCTCTCTCCCCATCTAGTAATTATTTGATTGCTAGATTGTATTACAGAATAGACATATGTATGATTGTATTACAGAATAGACATATGTATGTGTGTATACACGTACACACGTACCCCAAGAGGTCCGTTCTTATGACCTCACCCAACGGTAAAGGAGAAAGTCCCCTAGAAGGACTGGATCCCTGACTTGGGTACAGAGAATGCAGAGGACGTAACCGTCCGTCCAAGAAATCGGGATCACGACGGACCCTTCGGGTGTGTGTATATATGTCGAATATGTTACATTTTCGGTGTATATACCATATTTAGATCTAACACTATTAGTCGTGATACGATTATTCCCTATTAACGACTGAAATCTCCATCCCTCTCGGGTCTAAATATCACAAACGGTTAAAGTTACCATATTTATGAGACTACGGAAATTTGATGTTTACGCTCCAGTGACTTGTGTCTCAACCCTTCTCTACACATGTCATGATATTTCCTCTCTGTCGCGCCCCGACTCTGACTCCCGCTGTCTCTACCCTAAAAGAAAGGTAATTAACTCCATATTAACTACATATTATAACAAATTCAAAGTTCACATGTTGTATCACTAATTGTCAAAAATTTCCAATATAAGGTGACCATCAATAATATTTCATGACCGATATAAGGGACACAACATGTTATATAGTAACATAGAATAAATAAAATATGTATCATCAAATATGGAAAAGTAGAGGAGGGGACAGAATAGTGGGGGACGAAGGGAAAGGGAAGACCATCGATGATCAAGTAAGAGCCATAGACATACGAAGATAAAACAATATAAGTGATCAAAAAAAAATTAAAAAGTCTAAGGTTTGTACACTATAATATATCATAAACAGAAAGACAGTGAATGAAGTGATTCGTACTAAGGGAGGTTCATGTAGGTACAACAACGTTTACCGTAATAAAGTAAGTATACATATATATATATATGTGTGTGGTATAGAAGAAATAGGTAAGTATACAAGTATCTGTGTAGGCAACGAAGGTATAGGACCGTCGACATTCATTATGAAGATACTTGTAACCTCACATACATAGAAAAGTTTAATCACCAAAACAAAGAAATCCTATATATGGGTCCTCACCTTAACGACCCAGTATACCGTCGAGAGAAAAATCGACAATCTCTTTGGAGACGTGCTAAAAGGTGTCATACGTCATCTGACGTAGTTGAATGTAAGGGTGGTTGTCACGCGTCCACAATGGAAAAGAGGTGTTTGTCCCTATGATAAAAGCTACAAAGTCAATTTCTTTTAGAGAGACTCCTACACTGTAAACTTATCACACCAAAAACATGTTTCAACACTGAAAACAAAATAGTCATATAAATGGTCGAGTGTTATGATGTGGATAAAGTGGAAGAGGGACTTCCCGACACTTGTACTCATTTTAATTTGAAGACGGTCTAGAAAGACAGGGAGTCTCCTCGTCGACCACTCTACGGAGCCTCCACTTCCGACTTTTCTCGAGGGAAAGGGTGTAGTGTCGGGACCCAGATCGTACACGAACCTGCAGACACATTCTCATTTCTGATAGTGAGATAGACCCCCCCATGGTCCCAGATGGGTCTCGACCGACCTTTAAAACGGAGAAAGGGTCTCTATCTGACATCTAAAAAGATCCTCAGTGAGGTGTTGTGCTCGGACCCTATGAACCGTTCTGTCAGGCTGAAGTTCAGTATTGTAAGAGACGCACGAAAGACCCAACAACAACTTTCTTTTACGTACATTTATCCAAAAAGGTAAAAGTTTGCTTACGGGTGTCTTGAGGTGTTAATGTTTGACCACAACGGACTTTCTCACCGTTAAACCAACTCTTTACCCAAAGTCAAACATTGAAGGTTCCTATCTACTATTTAAAGGTCTTCATTTTTTTGACCTTTGTAATCCCATTACAAAAGTTTGATAAGAGTTCGTTCGGTGACTAAATTTACTTTTTTTTTTTTTTTTTTTCTTTAGGGCACTTACGGTTTTTTCGTATGAAGTCTACAGGGGTAGTTGACACTCTGTCAACGAAAGGGTACTTCTGGGTGGTATACCTGTCACACTCTTTAGAGTTTAATTTTATTTAACAATAAGTCTCTCTCGGAAAGTTAGCTCGGTTCTGAGGGTTGAAATGTAAAACGTCGGAAACGGTGTGTTAATACTCCAGGTCAAACCCAACAAATTTTAAAGACATCATAAATTAGAGGGTTCACGTCGTTAGCAACAAAATTAAAGAGGAGATGTCAAGTCACCGGAACATCGGTCACACTTTCTTTTGTCCTCGGCCCCCGGGGTCGAAGATCGGAGGACCGAAGGGAAGGGGCTGAGACCGAAGTCTGGAGTCTGACTCGACCCGACGAGTCGAGATGTCCCAGATCAGGAGGAAATTTTACGACCCGATCGTATCCGTCCGGACATCCCCTGTCTCCCCTTCGACCCAACTCACCCTGGGAACCAAGACAAACATGTCAGCTATATTAACGGTGTCTGTAACGGAGTCAGTGACTCCTAAAAATGGTCCCTCTGTCTTACCAGAACAAAACCACGGTAATTACAATCCTTCCCCCTGTGAAGTAAGAGGGGACAGTACGACGAACCACTAACATCCAGTTCGAGAAGGAGACCCTAAGAAGAGGAAACCGGGAAGTGAAGACTACCAAACCGCCCCGCCCTCCGCCTCCCCACAGGGACCTTTACCTCCGTCCTCCGTTCTTTCGGTTTCCTTTCCAATTTCAGTTACCACGAGTAAACGTCTCCGACGGTATTGTTCGATTCGACTACCGAGTCTTCTAAGAAGGAACGGAAAAAGTCGGAAACCATCGGGGTACACAAGAAACCGAACACTGTAGTATTAACGTTGAAGACGGAGGTAGAAATATACCGAAAGAAGGGAGACAGATACGGGACTAAAAAGGTTACTCTCGACTGTGTAACCTTTTCTGGGACTGCGACCTTTCCCAACTTTCGTTTTCCTCTTCCTCCGTCGTCTCTTACTCTACCAACCTACTACCGTAGTATCTGAGTCACCTGTACTTAAACTCGTTTGATGTCCTCAATCACTTCCTGTCCCTTCGGACCGTACGACGTCAGGTGCCTCTGCGTTTCTCAGTTTGTGTTGAATCGCTTACTTGTCGTCGGGACGGAGTCACACTGGAGTTGAATGACAGTCATTAATATAGACGTTGGTGGGATAAAGATTGTTTCCAGTGTAAAACTCCATAACCCCCAAACCTGAAGTTGTGTAGAAAACCTCCCTTTGTTAATTTGGATACTACGGTGACTTCTTTCCGATTAAAAAAGGGTTTCTACTGTGAAATGAGTATGAGGTGAGAGTTGTACACGAGTCACGGAACCACATCTACGTCGATCCTTTGCTCACGTACCCTCCTTTGTCGGACGGTCAGGACCGAATCTACCGTCAAGGGTTTGACGTAGAAACAACTTTAAGAAAAGAAAAATTTTTTAAATAAAATAATAAAATGTATAGAAAAGTAAAATACATAATTAAAAAACTGAGGGGAAGCACCGTACGCCCTAGAATCAAGTTAGAAGTAGGTCCGTAACTCGGGTACGGGGGATGTCACCTCTACACCTTAGAATCGGTGACCTGGTGGTCCCTTCAAGGGAAACAACTTTAAGAACGGGATTCAGTGTTTAATTCCCACAAATCCCGTTGGAGGATCAAACCTTTAGAATTGAGGTGTAAAGGGTTCAGGATCTCTACATCGATCTGGACATTACCGTAAACTTGATACAGTAAACACTAGATTATGTCAACTATACGTCACCGCACCTATAGACTTCACTATCCAGTCATCTGTCAGTTGAAGCCTACTTTGCTTCCATGCCCTGTCTGTTGGAAGTAGTGCTGCAATGAACATTGGATACAGGTGTCTTTTCAATTCTTCTTTTCTCGGTGTATGTGCCCAGTATTTCTATTGCTGGGTCATAGGTAGTTTTAATCCTAGTTTTTAAAGGAACCTCCCTAGTGTTCTCCATAGTGGCTATATCAATTTCCATTCNTCAATTTCCATTCCCACCTTTTCTTTAAACTCTCCCCAGCATTTACTGCTTGTACAAATTTTGATGATGACCATTCTGACCTGTATGAGGTGACACCTCATTGTAATTTTGATCTTCATTTCGTTCATGATGAGCGATGTAGCTCCTCTTTTCAACTATTTATGTGTTTGTTGCCCCTCTGTATTTCTTTTTTAAAAGAACAGATTTAGGATTGGAGAAAATTCAGCAGATAGTATAGAGAGGTCCCATACAGCCACTGTCTTCCTCCACTTGGTATCTTCTATTATTAACATCTTCTAGTGGTTCAATGGATACAAGTTCAATTTTTACAATTGACGAACTAATGTCAATATGTTTCATTTACTATTGTCCATTGTTTACAATACATTTTACTTTTGTGTTTTACAGTTCTTTAGTGTTTGACAAATGCATGATATTATCAACTCAGCCAACACGGCGTCGTGCAGAGGAGTGCGAATGCCCTATGGATCTCCCATGCTCCATCTGTTCATCCCTCAAAACATCACTTGGAACCCATGACAACTACTGAACGTTTTAAACAGCAATAAATAAAACTGGAATATCATTACCAAACCAATATTCTGTAGAAAAGGAATCTACTAGAACTAAAAATATTCGATAAAAATGAAATAGATAATATGCAGAAGTTACTAGTTTAAATCAGGAAGAAAATAGAGATCTAAACTTGGTTTGCTCGACCCCTACTAACCTGCACAATCTAGCAGCTTGACTACTCTTTGAGAAAATTCTATTCCATTGTCATCTCACCTTGTGTAGACGGTGAACAACATATTCAATACGTTCAATGTGTTTTACATATACCAAACCTGTGGCTTTCAAAACTTTAAAAGAACAAACCATGTGATTTATATGATTAATCCATTTGTATTCTGAAGCACAATAAACCTTATGAAAAGTAATTAACATTTGAAAATACTAAACTCCTCCCTCATCTCCTTAATCTAATTTAAATCAACTTTCACTAGATATTTCTGCTATGGATAAAGGAAAAAAGATACATATTTTTTAAAAAATGAGTTGTACCTAAACACGTTTTGTGTTCTTGCATTTGTTAGTAGTTTCCTTATATAAGGAAAATCGACAGTCTTAAAATGTGTCCTCATGAATACACATAACATACTATTCTGTTTGAGATTTCTTTTTCCTAAGGGCTCAGGAAATTCTTCTTGTTGCCTTGGTGTAGACTGCATACATTCTTCTAAGGTTTCTTTGTAGCTACGTTTCCATATTGTTGCTTTTGTTTATGGTGTGTTTTCTATTACATGGTCTGAGTATTGTTGTTTCTTCCAGACCAGTGTCTTGATTTTGCTGTGTTGATCATTTTTATGCCAGCTTTCTGAAGGTAGTTTTATGTGTCAATATTTTCTGTGCCTGTTTCCTAAGAATTTTAATTCGAGAATCAAATTCTTACCGTGATAGTTTGCTTTTCATTAATGCTGACTTTTATTCATTTTGCATTGGTGCATGTAACTCTGTGCTGGCTTTGTGTTCTTATGATATTTTTTCTAGTTTTAAATTAGTAGACTTTTAAAAGATTGTTTTAATCGACAGATACTTGCTTTATAATGTTGTGTTGTTTCTGCTATACAACAGGATGAATCAGTGCTATGAATACATATTCCTCCTCCCTGATGAGACTTCCTCCCAAGCCCTCATCTCACCCCTCTAGGCTGGCACACAGCACCAGGCTGAGCTCCCTGTATTATATAGCAGTTTCCCGCCAGCTATCTTTTGTATACATGGGACTCTATATTTGTCAGTGCCATGCTCTCAGTTCGTCCTACCCATGCCTTCCCTTGCTGTGTCCACAGGTCCATTCTCCACATCCATGTCACTATTCCTGCCCTTCAGATAGGCTCGTGAGTACTGTTCTTACTTTCCATGTATATGTGTTAATGTACATTACTTTTCTGTTTCTAACTTTCTTCGCTCTGTAAACAGGCTCTAGGTGCATCCACCTCCTATGGTTCCTTTTGTTTATGGTGTATTTTCTGTTACTTGGTGTAAGTGATTGTTGATTCTTCCAGACCAACTGGATGGTTTTGCTGTCGTGATCTTTTTTTAATTCCAGATTTTTGAAGTCTCTTATATGTTTGAATATTTCCTGTCCTGTTTTCTAAGAATTTTAATTTGAGAATCAAATTGTTACTGTGATCTTTTGCTTTTCATTATTTCTAAGTTTTATTCATTTGGCATTGTTGTATGTAACTCTAGTGGCTATGTGTACTTCCATAGATTTTTTTTCTAGTTTTAAAATTCATAGATTTTTTTGACAATTGTTTAAATTAGAAGATAATTAAATGGTGTGTCAGCTTCTCTTGTATGAACAGCGATCAGTATACATATATCCCCTCCCTCATGAACCTCCCTCCCACCCCCGACCTCACCTCTCGAGCTCTTCACAGAGCTGATCTTTGTGTCACCCAGCAACTTCCCCCACATGCCTGTTGTCCACATGGTAGTGCACATTTGTCCATGCCACTCTCTCTATTCGTCTCACTGTCTGCTTCCCCCGATGTGTCCACACGCCTGTTCTCTAGGTCTGTGTCTCCATTCTTGCCCTGCAAATACATTTGTAACTACCCTTTTGTGGCCTTTCTTTCTCATTCTCCTAATAGTATATTTTGCGGATAGAAGTTTTTAATATTAACAGGGTTCTGCTTATTATTTTCTTTCATGGACTGTGCTTTTGGTGTTGTGCCTAAAATCTCTTTACCAAACTCAAGTTTTGCACCCATGTTTTCTTCTAAATTTTTTTGCCTATTCCATATGGCATGTGAAATCCTGGTCCTTGTCCAGCAACTGAACCTCTTCCCCCAGCAGTGGAAGTGTTGAGTCTTAAACACTGGACTGCCAGGGGTGTCGCTGCAATCTTTTTTTTACTTGTGAGTTTTTCATTTAGGTCTGTGATTCCTTTTCAGTTAATTATTTTGACAGGTTTAGAGTTTGTATGTGGATTCATTTTTCTTAGATATGGATGTCTAGTTATCCCAGGACTGTAAGTTTAAAAGACTGTCCTTTTCCATTGAATTGCCTTTGCACCTTTGTTAAAGGTCAGTTGAGTGTTCGGGGTGTCTGTTTCTAGATTTTCTGTTCTGTGTCATTGATCTGTCTATTATTCTGTTAATAGCATACAGTCTTGAGTATTGTAGCTTAAAGTAAGTTTTGAAATCCAGTAATATCAATTGTCTGGCTTTGATCTTTAATATTGACTTCAGTGGGTATTATGGATCATTTCATTTTTGACATAAAATTTAAATTGTTGGCTGCTATCTACAAGCTAACCTGCTGGAATTTTTAACTGAATTGTATTAAGTTGGAAATAAGTGACATCTCAACAATATAGCATCTTTCTATCTAACAACATGGCATGTCTATTTATTTAGATCTTTAAATTTTTTCAGTGCAGTTTATGAGTTTTTCTCATGTAAATCTTATACATATTTTTTAAAGAATTATTTCTAATATATTTTGGTGATAATGTAAATGGTGTTAAGTTTTTAATTGCAAGTTCCATCTCTTTATTGGAAAAGAATTGACTCTTATGTATTAACCTTATTAATATGTTAATTATATAAGTTATATATTAATAATAACCTTATTAACTTATACTCCTTGCTTATTAATGCCAGGTGTTTTCTTGTTGTTGATGATTATAATTCCATTTTTCTCTTCCAAATATCTGTATCTTTTGCTTCCTTCTCTTATCTCATTGTATTGGCTAGGCCTTTCAGTAAAGTGTTGAATAGGCATGGTGAGAAGGGATATCTTGCCTTGTTCCTCACCTTAGTGTGACAGCATCTGTCTTCTCACTGTGAAGTATGATGTTTTACCTGCATTTCTTTTCAGATGTTGTATATGAAGCTGAGGAAATGCCTGTCTGTATCTAGTTTGCTGAGAATTTTGATGATGAATGGTTGTTGGATTTTATCAGATGATTTTTTTCCTTCACCTGTTGATCTGATCTTGTGATTATCTTCCTTAGACTATTGTTATTATGATTTATGATTACTGATTTTCAAATTTACACCTCTGAAACGCATCCTACTTAGATACAGTATGTAGTTTCTTCTATGGATTGTTAGGTTTCTTTTCTTATATTTTGTTGGGGATTTTGCTTCTATGTTCATGAGAGGTATTTGTGTGCAATTTTTTTCTCTTAATTTCTTCATCTGATTTTGATATTCGAGTGTAATACTCACCTCACAGAAAGGAATTAGGAGGTGTTCCTTTTGCTTCTATTTTCTGGGAGAGATTGTAGAGAACTGTTATCATTTTTTCCTTTAATTTTTGTTAGAATTCATCAGTGGAAACCTCTGGGTCTGTTACTGTCTTTATTGGAAGCTTATTAGTTAAAGATTAAATTTCTTTAATAGATACAGAGAGTATCTATTTTTCTTTGTGAAAGTGGTGCTAAGTTATACCTTCAAGCAGTTTCTCAACTGAACCTTTCATTTTTGTAGGCACAGAATTGTTTAAAATATTCACTCATTATCCTTTTAATGTCCATGGAATCAGTAGTAATGGCCCCTCCTTCATTTCTACTATTAGTAATTTAATTTGTGTTTCCTCCCTTTGTTCTTGTTTAGTCTGGGGAGAATTTTATCTTCTTTTTATTTTGTATCTTTAAAGAAACTTCTTTGGATTTTGTTCTTTTTCTGCATTACCTTCCTTTTTTCAGTGTCATTTGTTTCTGCTTTGATTTATTCTTCCTCTGCTTTTTCTTTTCCTTTACAAGTTTACTAATATAGAAGCTTAAGTTATTAATTGTAGGGTTTTTTTTGTTATAGGCACTGAATGTTGTGTAGACCTCTTTACTGATTTTGCTGTATCACATAACTTCTGATAAGTTGTAATTTTGTTTTCATTTGTAAAAATATTTTAAAATTTCTCATTAGATTTTCCTTTGGCCCATGTGTTATTTACATGTTTATTGTTTACTCTGTGAATAATCTTTAACTTTCCTGCTCTCCTTTTGTTATCAATTTATAGTTTATTTGTCACACTTTTCTTGTAATTGTGAGGGTTTTTTTTTTTTTTGGTCTTTGTTTTAAATAGACACTGTCAGTAAAGGAAGATGCGGGGCCTATGTCAGATATTGGGTGGAACAGATCCTTTGGTAGCCTTGAATTTTTCTAAACAGGAACTCCAGGGTAACCAAGTTGTCCTAGAATGTGGCCTTAGGTTGCTGCTAGAAACCATGCTAGAGGTCAGTCAAGGTTCTTAATGCAGACGTTTGGACAGAGTTGTTCATGCCAATAGTTTTTGCAGTTCTCTGTTCCTGACCTCAGCTTGCAGTTCCATGACACATTGCCCTTTTTATAGGTAACGTCTGCTTGAGATCTACAGAAGGGTGGGGATCGCCCACAGTGTAAGGTCGTGGTGCAGAGAGGTATGCCAAAAATCTAGAGAAGGATGCAGAGTCCCCCAGTTTTGGCCCCTGATGCAGTTCTGGTCCTGGAAACACTCTCAGATTAAGAACGTGTAGGGAGGGAATTGGACTCGAGAACTTGCAGAGAAGAATCTCACCCAATCAGGTCCCTGATTATTTATTTGGTCTTAATTTGAATGTCATGCAGTTTTCTCAGTTAAACTTCTCACATCAGAATGGATAGGGCCATAGAGGAAATGACAAAGATGAGAGGAGAAAAGTCTTGGCCTCAATGGGCGCCTTCACCATTGGAAATTCTGTGTCTACCAGGCCTAAGGACAGTGTCAACTGCCACCCAAGCGTTCTTTGGGAATGCACAGCCTGGGCGTCCTGCTTGCAGCTCTTAATTGAGGGGAGCCATGACGCAGTGAGCTGACCCAGATCTTGCCCTGTGGCTCATGGAACAGAAAAAAGCAGAGAGTGACAGGAAGCAAGTTTTCATGGGAGAGAGAGAGTGAAAGTCAGGGGTCTCCAGCCAGCAGTTTGGGCAAGACCACTGGAGTTCACCTTGGCAGCAATCCTAGTCACGGTACCAAGTATGTCACTGGTGAAAAGAGATTTCCTCAGTTCTTGCTCTTGCAAAGAAAGGGAAGGACTCTGGACTAGTGCACATCAGGGCACTTGTCTGATAAAGGTCACTTTACCAGTCTTGTGAAGTTGAGACAATTGCAAGTTATCCATCTATAAATGGAGTCTGCTAAATCCTATCCTGCATGAATGCTAGAATGCATGTACTACATATAAAGCAGAGTCATACTGATTAAGAAACACTGGTCTTCAATTTAATGCAAGTTATGATTATTATGCACCTCCAAAATACCACCTTCTTGTCAAGGGAAAATACAGATCTTAAAAGTCTTCTCCACAAACAAAGAAAAATACTTTATCCATCTGAATGAGTATACTTAATTAATTCCAGTTGCTTTTATAAACCAGTGAGTTTTGTACTGTACCTGATTCATGACTAAAGTTTTACGGTGAAAACTTTGAGCTAATTGTCTGTATGTCTATATGTATACACTATAAATATGGTATCTTTCTACTTCCAGATTATGTTGCCAAAGTCATATTTGTAAAAAAGCTCTATTTAATTCTCTTAAAAAAATTAGTGCTTATATAAAAATTCTTAAAAGTTTAATAAACAACAACCCAGATATTTTTCGAGTTCACATGAGCTAGAAAATCTTCAGTAAATAAAAGCTAAATTTAAGCTTACTGGATTAATATGGGTATATCTTCAGAGTTAGCATAAAATAAAATATGGATAACCAACTTTTGTTCTACTGGGTTTACTAGTCAAATGAACTAATGTCTCTGTTGCAACATTTGTCTGGAACAAACAAACAAAAAAGAGTCAAAAGGTCTTAAGATAATGACTAAATGCTTTAATGAGGTTTTCATGAGTAATCTAAGTATGATTATTAAGGACAAAAGAATTAAATAGATATAAATGAGATAGGAGTTTTTAGGTGAACTTTTTAAAAATAATCGTTTTGTGATATGTCTACTCAAATTGTTTCCTAAATCTCTTTGGTAATTTATACTCTTAGAGTTTTGCTAAGTTAAATTAAGTGATGAAAATTTGTTGACTGTTTAGTCATTCCCAAATAAGATAAAATACTAAAACATTCATTGTTGAACAAGTCTAAGTTTGCATATATTTCACCTCTTACTACAAGAGACTAAGTATATTTTGGTTTATTAATAAATGTACCTTATGCTTTATTGAAAGATTATTCTATTTATAGAAATTATAAAGTGTATTTTTAAGCTTGCCGAGCCACAAAGTATTAATACAATGAAGAATTGTTTACTTCTTTATTTTCACTAAAAAATTAAAAGTAAAAGGATTAAGAAGTTTAATATGTGGTTAAAGCTACTGAATATAATAACAGAAATAGAATGTGTTTGGTGGTAATAAAAGTTATANCTAGAAATTATAAAGTGTATTTTTAAGCTTGCCGAGCCACAAAATATTAATACAATGAAGAATTGTTTACTTCTTTATTTTCACTAAAAAATTAAAAGTAAAAGGATTAAGAAGTTTAATATGTGGTTAAAGCTACTGAATATAATAACAGAAATAGAATGTGTTTGGTGGTAATAAAAGTTATATGGTATGGAGATGTTTTTGTTAAGGAAAAAGAAAGTAGTTTTTTGTAAGGCTGATTATTCCCAAATGGGAAAGAAAACAAAGGCACAAACTAAAATGGACATAGAAAATTGTAAGTTTTGTGAAAAACTAAATCTTTGGAAAGGAATTTTATGTGTGGTCAGGAATAAATAAAATTGGAATCAATTTAATTAGGTAAATGAGTTTAAGTATTAAAAGTAACCTGGTATAAAATTGGAATTTGGTTTTATCTCTGTTCAAAGGACAAACTGTCTTTTTTCTATGGGTTTGTTCTTGGTAAGAAGAAATTACAAAAGTTTTTCTTTACCTTGAAGGAATCTGACCATATACATACATATATATATATAGTATCTTGTTTTATCTTTATCAGAACATGATTGCTTAAGTAAACCTAGTCCTCTGGATGGTAAAAGAGCTAAATTTTATTCAGAACCATATAACCTATATTTGCCTATGAAGTCTTTAATTGTTATTTTGGTTAAATGGATAACTAAGCATTTTTTCCCAGTGATCTATGTGACTAAATGTTTTAAAGCCTCTTTGATATTTTTGACAAGCTTCTTCCAAATCAAATTCTACATGTCTTTTTGACTTAGAAGTAGCTTTGAGGTATACATTATTTCAGAGGGCCCCTGAAATATCTCAAAGATTTGTTCTCTCTCCTTATAAAAAGAGAGATATTAAACTAATTAAGAATATTGGTTATGTTAAATTACATGGGAAGTGTTGCCAAATAATAGGTAATGTTAAGCCTTTTTTACATTGTGTCTGGCTTACCAGGTGGCTCAGACAGTAAGGAATCTGCCTGCAGTGCCAGAGATCTGACTTCGATCTCTGGGTCAGGAACATCCCCTGGAGAAGGGAATGGCTACCTACTCCAGTATTCTTACCTGGAGAATTCCATGGACAGAGAAGCCTGGTGGGCTACAGGGCAAGGGGTCGCAAAGAGTCAGACACAACTGAGCAACTCACACTTTCAGACTTGTATAGGTGTGTATTATAAGTGTTTCAGGAATTATTATAAACTTTTGGAAGTCTTATATGTCCTGTAGTAGAATGTTGTCTGTCATCAAAATTGAAGCTCACACTAAAAGGACTAANTCCATGGACAGAGAAGCCTGGTGGGCTACAGGGCAAGAGGTCGCAAAGGGTCAGACACAACTGAGCAACTCACACTTTCAGACTTGTATAGGTGTGTATTATAAGTGTTTCAGGAATTATTATAAACTTTTGGAAGTCTTATATGTCCTGTAGTAGAATGTTGTCTGTCATCAAAATTGAAGCTCACACTAAAAGGACTAAACCCAAGTATCAGAGAAACACTGAAGCTGACTTTTATGTACAGGCAGCAACAACAAAAGAATCTGTGAACACTGTGGCATGTGTAGATAAAGTCCATTTTGCTTCTGCCAAAAAATTGACCCTTCATTGCCAGACTTTTGCCATCCTGATGTCTATTTAATATGGCACCAGTCAGCTCCCAAATTGGAGAAAGTAAGTGGGTAAATAATAGCTTTAAATGAAACAAATAGTTGGGGCTATGAGAAATTCAAGGTGACCCCTTGGTTCCTCCCAGCTTTCTAGCAACTCTTTCCCTGACCATCAGTTAAGATGACTCAAATTATAGACACTGGTAGGAAGATTTTTATAAAATTGTGCAAACAGTCTACCAGCAATGTCTATCCTGTCAGGTCCATAACTCTGGAAAGGAAAGGAAAACAGAGTTTTGCCTCAGAGGCCTCAGACCTCCTTTCCCTGGACACTTTGAACACCTGCAACAAAATTTCATTTATTTGCCACTTAGTATGAGTCACAAATATTTGCCACTTAGTATGAGTCACTTAGTATTGCCATAGCCAGTCCCTCCCATCAGGAAGCTTCCACAAGCCTCTTAACCTTATTCATCAAAGGGCAGACAGAATAAAAACCACAATCACAAAACTAACCAAGCTGATCACATGGATCACAGCCTTGTCTAACTCAATGAAGCCGTGTATCGGCACCAAGACAGACAGGTCATGGTGGAGAGTTCTGACAAAACATGGAGAAGGGAAAAGCCAAGCACTTCAGTATTCTTGCCTTGAGAACCTCATGAACAGCATGAAAAGACAAAAAGATATGACACTGAAAGAGGGACACCCCAGGTCAGTAGGTGCCCAATATGCTACTGGAGAAGAGTGGAGAAATAATTCCAGAAACAACGAAGATACAGAGCCAAAGTGAAAGCAACGCCCAGTGGTGGATGTGACTGGTGATGAAAGTAAACTCTGATGCTTTAAAGAACAATATTGTATAGGAACCTGGAATGTTAGGTCCATGAATCAGAGTATGTTGGAAGTGGTCGAACAGGAGATGGCAAGAGTGAACATGAATATTTTAGTAATCAGTGAACTAAAATGGATAGCAATGAGCAAATTCAGATGACCATTATATTTACTACTGTGGGCAAGAATCTTAAAGAAGAAATGGAATAGTCTCATAGTCAACAAAAGAGTCCAAAATGCAGTACTTGGGTGCAATCTCAAAAAAGACAGAATGATCTCTGTTCATTTCCAAGGTAAACCATTCAATACAACAGTAATCCAAGTCTACGCCCCAACCATTAATGCCAAAGAAACTGAAGTTGAACAGTTCTGTGATGACCTATGAGACCATCTAGAACTAAAACCAAGAAAATATGTCCTTTTCATCATAGAGGGTTGGAATGCGAAAGTAGGAAGTCAAGTGATAACTGGAGTAAGAGCAAGTTTGTCCTTGAACTCCAAATTGAAGCAGGGCAAAGGCTAACAGTGTTGCCAAGAGAACACACTGGTCATAGCAAACACCATCTTCCTACAACACAAGAGAAGACTCTACACATGAACATCACCAGATGGTCAATAACAAAATCAGATTGATTATATTCTTTGCAGTCAAAGGTGAAAAATCTCTATACCATCAGCAAAAACAAGACTGAGACCTGACTGTGGCTCAGAAGATGGACTCCTTATTGCAAAATTCAGGCTCAGTTTGAAGTAGGGGAAAGCAGTAGGCCATTCAGGTAGCACCTAAATGAAATCCCATATGATTATACAGTGGAGGTGACAAATAGATTCAAGGGATTAGATCTGGAAGACAGAGTGACTGAATAACTATGGACAGAGGTTTGTAGCATTATACAGGAGGTGGTGATCAAAACCATCTCCAAGAAAAAGAAATTTAGAAAGGCAAAATGGTTGTCGGAAGAATCCTTACAAATAGCTGAGAAAAGGAGAGAAGCAAAGGCAAAGGAGAAAAGGAAAGATATATCCATCTGAATGCAGAGTTCCAAAGAATAGCAAGGAGAGATAAGAAAGCCTTCCTAAGTGATCAGTCCAAAGAAATAGAGGAAAACAATAGAATGGGAAAGACTAGATTCTCTTCAAAAAATTAGAGATACCAAGGGAACATTTCATGCAATATTGGGCACAAAAAGGACAGAAATGGTGTGGACCTAACAGAAGCAGAAGCTATTTAGAAGAGGTGCCATGAATACACAAAAGAACTATACTAAAACGATAATAATGATCCAATAACCACGATGGAGTGATCATTCACCTAGAGATAGACATCCTGGAATGTGAAGTCAAGGTGGCCTTAGGAAGCATCACTATAATCAAAGCTACTGGAGGTGATGGAATTCCAGCTGAGCTTTTGCAAATCTTGGAAGATGATGCTTAAAGTGCTACACTTAATATGCCAGTAAATTTTGAAAATTCAGCAGTAGCCACAGGACTGGAAAAGGTCAGCTGTCATTCCAATCCCAAAGAAAGGCAATGCCAAAGAATGTTCAAACTACCACACAATTGCACTCATCTCACATGCTAGCAAAGTACTGCTCAAATTTCTCCATGCTAGGCCTCAATAGTACATGAATCAATAATGTCCAGATGTCCAAGCTGGATTTAGGAAAGGCAGAGGAAACAGAGATCAAATTGCCAACATCTATTGGATCATAGGTACTCTTGCCTGGGAAGTACTCTTGCCTGGAAAATCCCATGGACGGAGGAACCTGGTAGGCTGCAATCCATGTGGTTGCGAAGAGTCAGACACGACTGAGCAACTTCCATTTCACTTTTCACTTTTATGCATTGGAGAAGGAAATGGCAACCCACTCCAGTGTTCTTGCCTGGAGAATCCCAAGGATGGCAGAGCCTGGCGGGCTGCTGTCTATGGGGTCGCACAGAGTCAGACACAACTGAAGCAACTTAGCAGCAGCAGCAGCAGCATTGGGTCATAGAAAAAGCAAGAGAATTCCAGAAAAGCATCTACTTCTGCTTTATTGACTACCCTAAAGCCTTTGACTGTGTGGATCACAATAGAATGTGGAAAATTCTTAAGAGATGGGAATACCAGACCACCTAACCTCCCTCCTGAGAAATCTGTATACAGGTCAGGAAGCAACAGTTAGAACTGGACATGGAACAATGGGCTGATGACAAATTGCGAAAGGAGTACATCAGACTGTATATTGTCACCCTGCTTATTTAACTTGTATGTAGAGTACATTATGTGAAATGCCAAGCTGAATGACGCACAAGTTAGAATCAAGATTGCTGGGAGAAATATCAATAATCTCAGATATGTAGATGGCACTACCCTTATGTCAGAAATCGAAAAGAAACTAAAAAGCCTCTTGATGAAAGTGAAAGAAGACAGTGAAAACCTGTCTAGAAACTCTGTCTAGAAAAGAAATTCTGTCTAGACACTCAACATTCAAGAAACTAGGTTGCCTACCTTACCACATCTACCTGTGGTCTCTCAGGACAGAAAGCTGGGACTGGAAATTGAGGCCTTCTGATGGCTGGCTGCACCTGTCCTCAGTCAGGCTCCTAGGAAGACCTGTATTTCCTCCCTCTCTTCACTATTACTGTCCTCTCTCCAGGTCCTCACACTGACTTCCCATCTCCTAACAAGACCTGTCCTCTCATGCTAGAGCCTTAAATTCCCTGAGACCACCTTAGAGGATGTGAGGGCTGCCAACCTGTGGTCACTCATGGCTGACCCTAGGGGAGGGATTCTATAAAAGTGGTATAGTGTGAGTGGTTCCTTTGGTCCTCATGGTCCAATACTTGACTCTTAGCATGACCTGGAGTTCCTCCTGAGGTTGACCCCTGAGTCCCAGCACCTCACCTCCTGAGATGCTCTAAAAGGAAATGTGTGGGGTGCATCATGTCCGCATTCCCAAATTTGTCAGTGTGAGGTGTAGATGGGCAGGGCTGTGTTCTAGGTGTAGTCCCTTTATTCTTATCTGGAGTCACTAGTTTTCCACTCTGTACTGAAGTGAGGCTTCTCCCAGTAGACCAAGGCTCTCACCTCCCTGAGACCTCTCCACCAGAAAGAGAAGCACTTCAGCCTGAAAGCTTTCTCGTGGGTCTCATAAGGCTGACATCAGGGGTGGGCCTCCACAGTCTCCCCTGTTCTGGGCTGAGCGGTCCTCTTGCCCCTCATTCTGGGACCTCATCCTCACTCTTGACCAGACCCAGAATGCAGCCTCTGCTCACCTGAGGCTGTGCTCTTCAGAACAAAGGCATTACTTTCTTGGAAGTTCTTGATTGGAAGACAGGATGAACCAGATGTGTGCAAAGCTATTAGGACCCTCTGAGGAGAACATTCTAGGGCTCCACTCTCTTCTGGAGTCAGTGGTCTCCCAGTCTAAGATCAGGTTTCTTACCCTGACTTCTGGTAGCATATGGGAATCCACCCTCTCTACTGGCTGAATCAGCTGGCCTGTGGCCAAGGCTTTCGCCTTCTTGAGACAACAGACTGGGAGTTGAGAGAGCAACTACCTGGCTACCCTTGCCTGTTCCTCTGTGCCATTCCCCTTGCTATGGGGGTCCACTCATCAGAACCCAGTGTCCTCACTGTAAATCTTATGAATGCCTGTTAGGATCTCCTACTTGGGCAGAATTGGAGCTGCTGCTGCAAGACCAAGGCACTCAAGTCCCTGAGAACCCCTCCACCCTTGCCCTGCAGGAAAGGAAGGCACACCTCAGACAGACTGCTCTCCCCATGACCACACAAGGCAAGAAGCAGGATATAGTCTGTGGGACACCTAGTGTTCTAAAATCTTCCCCTTGATAACTATCAGAGGCTGGGACTCTTCCATCCATTTACCTGAGGACACAGCGCTTAAGCTAAGGCTTTTATATCCCTGAGAATCAGGAAGGATGAGGGCATATTGATCTTTTCAGGGTATCTGACATTGCATGTGTTCATGACCACCTTGTCCCTGAGTAGTTTTGTCTTCTTTCATACCATTCATTTATCAGCATTTTTTAAACTTTATTCCAAAACAATTCTTTGGGACCAGGCCCCATGTATCCAACAAGACACATTTTTTGGAGTGTTTGGAGGAAAACTGAATGAAAAGACGATGTCTGGCTTAGGCTGGGAGAAGTGGCACATTGTGGGCTCTGCACAAATACAGATCAGGGGACTAGTCCCAGGAAGGTCACTTCATCAGTTTGTGAACTTGAGAAATTGGCAAGTTATCCATCCATAAATGGAGTCTGCTAAATCCAATCTTGCATGAATGCTGGAATGCATGTACTACATATAAAGCAGTGGCATACTGATGAAGAAGTATTGGTTTGTAATAAGTGAAAGTTATGATTACTATCAGAGAAGGTGATGGCACCCCACTCCAGTACTCTTGCCTGGAAAATCCCATGGACGGAGGAGCCTGGGAGGTCAATTTCAAAAATATAAAATATTACGTTTAAATCTTTGAAAAGTAACGACACACTAGAACTTGTTCTTTTGTGTCGTTACCTTCTCCCTAAAAGTTCGTTTAAACTTCTCTGAGACACCATTTTATTGAATCCAGTTCATTTTTTCTTTGCTTTTTCATTTAAAACCATTCAAAATCCAAAACAATTTAAGAAAATTATGAGGAACAATCATTTTCATACAGGAATCAAATAAGTTCTACCACCCTCTTTAATTTATCTTTATTTCATCTGTTGCAATGGTAACAGTGAGGATAAAGGTTCATGATTAACTCATAGATGAGGAACCTTACGAGGTACCGTCTTGACCCCTACCATTATTTTTCTTCGGACTCGCTGACAGGTAGCTTCAAGTCACAGATATTCAACGGCGGTATAGTTCGTCTACCACTCCATGGGAAACTCTGGATTTGTACACTGTTCAACTTTGTTCCCTACTCTTACTCTCCTCCAAAGTCTACTCTCGTCAGTTTTCATTTATGAAACTCCACTCCTTACACCCGCGAAACCTTGTGACGTCAAGGGAACTCCTACAATGAACTTCAATCCACCCAACCACCGGATTTACTTCGACTCACTTAACTCCCGCCCCCCACTGGGTCTTTACCCCGCAAATTGAACTCTTCGACTTCTTGTCTTACCTTCTAATGCGAACTAAAAATGAAACTCTGACCCATTTGTCTGTGAGAGGTGGACCCTGTCCTTATGTTACCCAAGACACGAGGACGGGGTCATATCCCTTTGTGTCACGTGTTTGACCCCTAAATTGGGGTGACGGAGGTCCCACAAACCGTCTTTCTTCCTACCATAAAGGAACTTGACTCTATAGAGTAAGGGTGACATTGTCGTGAGAGGTGTGACGCCAGTCTCCGGTGATACAATGTCTTTACAGGATCACGGATAAAATTCGTATTAAACCCCTTGAAGTTTACTTCCGACGTGAAAACCACCACCACTTTAATTACTTTTACCCCCCATCACCATACCTACTTTTGCGTCGACCTTCCCTTCTAGAAGCAGGAACTGTGTTTAAGATCTTCAAGACTCATCGTAGGTCCGTCCTCTCTAAGGAGATGTAAGTTTACTGTATTAATGTTTACCCCTTTAAAATATATCAAAATTATAAATTTGTCTTGAAACAAGTGAGGTCTTAACGGTGTATAAAGACTATAGAGTACGTTCATTTTTTTTTTAAGAGGTTGTCAACTATGATACCAGTATTAATAGTCTCCTTATTTACAGTAAGAAACTTTAGATAATAACGTCCTCGAAATATTTATAGTGTATATAATGGGATCAAGATGTTTTATCCTAAATCTTCTGAGTGAAACTTCTAATACTTAAACCATTATAAGAGTTCAAGTGTTCTGAACACTGTCTCGACCTTTATCTGTAAACCAGACGTATACAGCTGTCCGGTGTGACAAGGTGAGGAGGGTCGGACTCCGTCTGGATCACAGGAAGTCAAGAGGACAGTAGAGTGATGAGGTTTTACATAAAGTCTCCGAAGACAAAGTTCGACCGCCACATCCTCCTACAGACAAGCAGAGAAGGACGTGGTATTGACGTTGATCGACAACCTGTTGATAGTTGTCCTCCTACGACCTTGTGTGGCTTTTACTATAGGGTACAAGTTTATTTTTGACTTTCAGCGTTGTTCTATTATCCTCCCCATGTTAGTGTTACTTAAGTTTAGGTTATTGGTGACCCACCCATTGACCTCTTGTTTTTATGGTTTCTTCAAGAGGGTGCTAACACTTTCAAGACGTGGAGTGTAGTTCCTTGGGTCGGACGTCAAGACTGTTTCCCTGAACTTTAAGGGACCAGTAGACTGGAACTTCCCGTCTACCTAAACCAAAGTCCTGAGGGTGCCTTCATCCCCTTTGTCTGTGTGGTCAGAACCTCCCGTGTTTGTTTCAGAACGTACGTGGTTCTGGGTCTCTTTTCCTCGTAAATGAGGTGTCCTCTGGCTTAGTCTGGATGGAGGTTCACAAGTTGTCAGAGGACACCTCCGTACTCAGTCGACCCCGAGTGGTGTCCCTACCCCCGTGACCGTCTTCGTCAGGATCACCAGGAGGAACCGTATTCGGAAGAATGTCCAGTCGTAATTGAGACGGTAGCTGTGGTGTCTGGGTATTAAGTTTTTGTCTGTTCGTGAGATTACAAGTGACGTCCTGACGAATGTTGTTGGTCGTGTACCTTCTGTACAACTACAAGTGACTGGCTACGTTCATCTCTTCATCACCTTCCATATACCCTAACTTATAACAAGAACAATAAAACAACGATTCAACATAGACTGAGAAGACTCTGGGGTTCCTGACATCGAGTGGTCTTAGGAGACAGGCACCCTAAAGGGTACATTCTTATGACCCCACACAACGGTGAAGGAAGAAGACCCATAGAAGGACTGGGTCTCTAACTTGGGTACCGAGGACGTAACCCTCCGTCTAAAAAATGGTAACTGGGTGGTCCCATTGGGTCACCTTATAATGAGTCAGTATTTTTACTTGTTTTAACACAGTAACAATCTCTCCACCTACCTGGATCTCTCCCTGTATGTCTCTTCCTTCAGTCTTTCTCTTTTTGTTTCTAACTTATAATTACATATACACACCCTAACTCTTCTTACCGTGTCCACTGGGATAAACGTTTCGTCTTTAGTTCTGTCACTATATCTCTGGTTTACATACCACGGTTCCCCCTTTCCCAATCCCACCCTCCTTAATCTTATAACCCTAACTGTGTATGTGTGATAACTATGATACACATTTTATCTGTGGACAACCCTTATATGACATATGGTGTCTCTTGAGAGGAATTAAGTGTCCCTACAGGAGTTACGTCCCCTTTAGGTTTCACTCTCCCATATACATATACATATAGACTAATGAAAATCATACCTTATCTTCGATTGTGTTACAACATTTCGTTGTATGACGTTCTTTATAATTTTTTTTTTATCTCATTCTGTTTATGTAAGAAAACAGAAACGACGGTAACTGAGATTTGTCACTGACATTTACATGAAAAGAAATTTGTGAGGAACTAAAAAGTTTCTTGTTACGTTTCATTTAGTCTAAAAAGGAAGTATCCGATAATAAATTGTGTCACAAAAATGTACAATTGTACATGGAAAGTTTTACATTTACAGTATGTTTCCTTTGATCCTAATTACTGAAACATTTAAAGAGAAGAAATGACATTAACAAAAATGAAAGGATCAATCATACCCTCTCGTTTTGTACGGTAGAGTTTTACAGAGAAAACTATGTATCCAATAAGATTGTCTTTTGTTAGTTCCGGTTTTCTAAGTCTTTTCCTTGAACTGAAACCCGGATTGATGGACTTTCATGAATCTGTGTCCAGGACAAGGGACTTCTCTTAATACTGGTCTCTATCGACGTTTCTAATACCCGTTCCCCACCACCGTTTTAGAACCGTCCCGGATCTCTACTGTCAGGTGAGACACCGGACCCCAGAGACGGACCGTGTCTTTTGTAAGTAAATGGTTGTAAGGAAAGGGGAAGAGGTACACTTGACGGAAGGAAAGGAAAGTTCAAGGTTTGTTGACGGTAATTGTAAAGGAAAACATATAACGAGACCCGAACCGGTACAATTACTCAATAAGTCAAAAGGACCCAGAGAGAGTACAGATACACAATAATATGAAAATAAAATAGGATAATTAGACAGAGTGTAGTTAAATTAAGAAGCTGGTGGGTGTTTTTTGGATCTTCCCGTCTCCCTTTAAAGTAGGAGGACGTATAATCGATGTAGAGTGTCTAAAGAAAGACACAAGTTTTAGGAATCACTGCATAAGTTATTGTTTGATTACCGATACTTACAGTATTTACTAAAATGAGTATCACTATATTCTTGTATAAAGAAATACAAAAAGATTAAAAGTAAATAAATAAATGACTCGTAATGGGACGGGTTATCTCGTACTCGGTCCAAAGGAGTGTCGGTCAGGGAGGGTAGTTGTTCGAAGGTGTTCGGAGAATTTGAGTAAGAAGTCTCCCGTCTGTCTTCTGGATGTTACGGGATAGGAGATCTTGCTTTTGGTGTTAGTATGTTTCGATTGGATTTGCTAGTACAACTAATGTGGAAACACATTGAGTTTTCGATGCCCGGTCCGAAACGTCCCGGTGGGTTCCTCCTGCCTAGTACCACCTCTTAAGATTGTTTTACACCAGGTGACCTCTCCTCTTATCGTTTGGTGAAGTCATAGGAACGGAGCTCTTGGGGTACTTGTAGTCCTTTTCCTTTTTCTTTACTATGGTCCTCTAGTATGGTCCCCCTCTATGGACTCGGGGGGTCCAGTCATCCACAGATTATACGATAACCCCTTCTCGGGTCTTTATCGAGGTCTTTCTTACTTCTCTGACCCGGTTTCAGTTTTACTACGAATCGACACCTACACAGACCACCATTTTCATTTCAGGCCACGACATTTCTTGTCAGGATGTTCTTTGGAACTTACAATCGAGGTACTTAGTTATCTTTAACCAGTTCGTCCTCTACCGTTCTCACTGGCAGTTGTAAAATCTTTAGTCTGTTGATTGTACCTGTACTTATCCACTTAAATTAACTCTAATGGTAACATAGACACCCTTTTTCAGGTAACCTTCTTTACCTCGTCAGAGTATCAGTTTTTTTTTTTTTTTTCTGACACTTGACGTCCATGACCCACGTTACAGGTGTTCCTGTCTTACTAGAGCCAAGTAAAGGTTCCGTTTCGTAAGTCGTAGTGTCATTAGGTTCAGATACGAGGTTTTTGACTACAGTTTCTTCATTCTCAAGTCACCACGATGCTTCTACATGTAGTATCAGATCTTGATTATAGGGGGGTTTTATAGGAAAAGTATTATCCCCTGACCTTACCTTTACATCCTTCATTTCCTTATTGAACGTCGACTTCTACCTCTTCGAGTGTGTCAGACGTATTTGTTCTGGGCCTCGAGTGAGACCGAGTCTAGTATTCGAGGAATGACGTTTTCTGTCTGAATTCAACTTCTTTCATCTCTTTTAGTGATCCGGTAAGTCTATACTGGATTTAGTTCAAGGAATACTAATATGTCACCTCCACTCCTTATCAAAGTTCCTTATACTAGACCATCCTTCTGACGGACTTTTGATTTCTACCTCCAAGGCTTATTCAATATCCTCCACCATTGGTTTTGGTAGGTGTTCTATTTCTTTACTTTTTCCGAATTACCAACAGACTCCTCCGGAATGTTTATGGACTCTTGCTCTTCTTCGTTTTCCGTTTCCTTTCTATGTGGTTAGACTTACGTCTAAAGGTTTCTTGTAGTTCCTCATTATTCTTTCGTAAAAGTTCACTTGTTACGTTTCTTTATCTCCCTTTTTTGTCTTACCCTTTCTAATCTTAACGAGTCAAAATTGTTTACTGGAACATAGTCAACTTGGTTAGATTCTCCAATTAATGTGTTCTACGATTCACCTCATTCTCTGACCGAGATATCCTTGAGACATCTGATACGATTTAAAAGACATTAGGATTTAGACAAGAAATTTTTTTTACGTCTCGGAGTGTTCTATTCTACAAGTGGTGAGTAGTACTTTCTTTACGTTTGGTTTCGGTGTTACTACGTAGTGGAGTGTGGACGGTCTTTCCTATAGTATTTTTTTTTTAGATCTTTGTTATTCACGACTTCACCGTACCTCTTTTCCCTTGGGAGAACGTGAAACTCCCCCTTACATTTAACTATATCGGTGATACCTCTTGTCATACCTCTCAGGAAAGTTTAGATCTTTATTTTGATGGGATACTGAGTCGTTAGGGTGATGACCCGTATGTGTGACTCTTTCGGTACGCACTTTTGTAAGTACCTGACGTGACAAATAACGTCGTGATAAATGTTATCGATCCTGTACCTTCGTTGGTGGAGTTGAAGGTGACTGTCTACTTATCTATGTCTTCAACACCATCGATATATTTACCTGATAATGAGTTGGTATTTTTCAGTGTTTAAATTCAGTCAACATCCCTCCACTTACGTGGATCCCAGACAATGTGCCTCACTTCATTCGGTCTTTCTCTCGTTTTTATAACGTATTATTGCGTAAATATACCTTAGATCTTTTACAGTGACTACTTAGATAGAGGTCCCATCCTTATCTCTGTGTACGTCTCTTTTCTGCACCTGTGTCGTTCCCTACCTCTCTCTCCCTGTTTGACTCTCTCCGATACTGAAGATACGTGCCGGTACACCTGCTCTCTATCGATCACCCCTCTACGAGACCTTGTCTTCGTCGAGTCTGACGACAGACACTGTTGGATCTCCTGACTCTACCCCCACCACACTCCCTACGAGTACCTCCCCCTATATACATATGAATATCGTCGAAGTATCACAACATGTTGTCTTTGATTGTGTGATATTTCGTTAATAGGAGGTTAATTTTAAAAAGTATTTACGAGATGACTAAATTTTGTATCTTTCTCAGACCTGTTCCTGTGTATCGGTCATCTCTCAACATATGTTGTTACGGTTTACTTATTCTTGTTACTTTTGGTTTTCTATTGTATTCTTAAATGGGAGTTTAATTTTTAGAATCCTTTGTGTGTCTCCTTTATAAGTTTGTATGTTTCTTGAAGTACATAGACCATATTTTATCTAGTGGTATCGTTTTAGTTCAGACCGGACCTTCTTAGTTGTTAATGAATCCAGTGCTTTATCTTTTATGTGGTATTTATTTTCGTTGGTATGTTTTTTGTATGGATGTTTCGTTGGAGTCTTGTTACATATGTAAGGTGTGTCTCCGTTGTTCTTGACGGACTGTCGGAATCCTCTTTCTTCAGAGTTTGTCTTATCATACAATACACATAAGGACTCCTCGTGTATAACATTCTGACAGCTACAAGGAATTGAGGACATGTCTAGATGAGGTCAGTCTGGTCGACTCTGGTGTTAGTTTGTACCCGACGACAAAGGACATGGGTCTTATTTGGTACCTTGTGAATATGTTCCTTATTTCTGTTGATAATTGTCTTCGTTTTTGTGTTTTGATGTATTAGGGGTTCCGTTTCATTCAGAGTTTACTTGGACTGGGATACTCACGGTTCCACTCCCTCATGAGCTGACTGTTCCACACACGTCGGATGTTCCCTTCTTCTGTTGTCCTAGTCGACCTTTTCCGAAATTTCGAGTCGGGAACTAAAAAGGTGACACGGGAACCCCGGTACTTAGCGATGTCGGAGTGACTTCCTTAGACTCCATCGTAGAGTCTCGAGGGTACGGTTCTGGTACCCCTTGTCTTCAAACTCAACCTACACCGTCATACCCGGTCTCCAGTACGTTGTTGGTCGTGTTTGAAACGACCACCTACTGTTGACCGGGAAAATTCACTAGTGGAATTATCTGATAGTGTGTCCCTGATTCTCTTTTACATCATGGTGTTTTCAACATGGTTTCCTGTCTTTAAGTGGAGTCTTGAAACCTCGTTACGGGGACGTCAGCTGATTCTCGGGTGCCGCTCTTGGCAGTCCGATTCCTCGGGTAAGTGAAGAGATGACCCTAACACACCCCGTACCAACCCCTGTCTCCACCTCAGTAGGTCCGGGACGGTCGTCAGTTATACTTCTAGGACTCACTCTACACTCCCCAAGGTGTGGTGTCTTCCGTCAGAGGGTAGGAAGGGAGAGTCGAGTAGAATGGCCGTCGTCGGTAAAGGACCTTCGGAGTCCGTCTTCACAGGTCTCCTCTACATACACGTCAAGAGTGATCCTCAGAGCCCTGCACTACAGAAGCTACACTCCGGAACCGGAGTCCAGTCGTCTACCGTGCATCGGGTGGTGGATGTCCCCTGTTCCCTTCTGTGCCTCTAACCTGCCTCGTAGTGAGTCGGGGCTTCTGCCCCGGGCTTTCACGGGAGTGACAGTAAGAGTCCTCTAGGTCCTTCGGTCAAACCGGTCCGGTCTTTGTTAAGGACGACCCCACGACTGCCTTCGATCTCGGACTCTCCCTCCGGACACCTGAGGCGAGTCATGTCCCTTCCACAGTCGTAGACGATGCTAAGTTCCTTTCCACGTGTCCGGTTAGGAGACCCTTCAAGGGGTCCTTGGGACGGGTGGGACCGGGGCGGAGACGACAGACAAACCTTGTGTCTTCGTGTACTGTCCTTCACTGCTGGTGTGTGTGTGCGACGCCGACACTTCGGTAGAACCTCTCGACGACAGCAGAATCTCTTCACGGTACATCCCACGGGTCTGTCTCCTGAGGGTCCAGAGTATTCCACAGGTTCACACTCCACTGCACTCAATGTTCACGCCCCTGAAACAAACCACGGAAAACTGGGTATGGGTTAGAGGACCCGGTTTCAGTACACTCCCTTATCAAGGGAATAAAGCTGGGTGTACATAAAGGACCTCGTCAAAGGTCTGTTCTCTCACGTGTAACGAATTCCGGTAGTTCCGGAGAACCTTAACAGGGTTGCACCCTCCGCCATCAAAGCAGGGAAGTTTATAACCTGTATGTCCCCCTCCAGAGGGTATGTCTTAAAGTTTACCCCAGTCTAATTCAACTATTCCTCGTAATGTGTGTGCCTTCACCCACTTCCCTTCCTCCCAGTGGGTCAGGGGCGGTCAGAAATATCGGTTAAATCAATTTCAAAGAAAATCTCAGGCTAAGTAAGAAAGATGAACGGGACTCGAGACACCTGACATAAGTGTTACATTGAAGGCAAATCAGGGGTCCCGATCCCGTTCCGAGACTTGATGAACTGAGTGTATTCGTCCAGGTAATAGTGTCGACTACCAGTGACCGTCCGGTTTGGACCCTTGATAAAGAAGATTTTAGAAAAAACGGTGATAGTAGCGTCAAAGAGGGAAACATCCTTTTCGAAGGTGGGTGGGACTCTTCCATAGATGGTTGTGATTGTTCATGGCCATTGGTATGAACGGACCGGAATGGAGCCACTTTAGATAAAGGGTCACAACGGGACCAGGAAGAGGAACTATGGAGTCAGGACGTACAACAGGAAAAGGTCCGGAGTAAACAACTGTGCGGAATTTTCGTACGTGATACAAGAAATGTCAACAGACCACGGCCCCTTTAGCGTCCGTGCGTCAAACTTTCTCGTAATCTCAGAAGAAAAGAGGGTCTACTCATCTGTTCACATTTACGAGTGTATCAACGGCAGGGTTGACTCGTCCCTCATAGTTCATCGGCAGACTCGGAGCCATGGTAGGTAGAAATAGAAAAACTTCCAACCACACAAAAACCTAGGTTCGTTCCAGACACCTACTTATGAGTCCCCAACCCCCGTCTCAAGGGTATGGACCTCCACCTTCAGGCTAGCGGTTGTGTCCCCACTACTTTAGAAGTAGTCGATGAAAAGCTCGACGGTCCAGACGCCGTGCTAAGGGAGTACGGCACCCCGACAGTGGGAAGACTACAGGTCCATACACATGATAACTGTGTCGGGCTCCGTAGACATGTCGGAGATTTTCAGATACCTAAAGTCCGTTCAAAAATTAAATAAAAGGAAGTCGACAGTTTTTGGGGGCAAGGGCTATATAGCCCGGGACCTACACATGGCACGGTTTTCGTATCACTGACAGTCACTTTTATCAATAAGAAAAAGGAAACCGAGAGAGATTACGAACTTAGTCCCGTTAATTGAGACGGAAAACACGACTCCATAGGCCCCCTTCCCGGAGACGGGTATAGCAGACAGCTCTCAGTAGATGATGACGTCGAGGGTGGGCAGAGACAAGTAGAAAATGTATTGACGACGGTAGACACTTGGTAAAATCGAGTGACAATAGGTCACCTCATAGCCAATTCAGGAAAGTGTAACGACAATGGGGCCGGTCATAGAGTAGTGTTAGTACCTCCCCCGATAAAAGGAGGCCTAACCCGTTTTCTCACCGGCCTAAATCTCACGTCCCGCAAACCTTTACTTAGGTACCCCACAGTTCATCGTTCCGGACCATCACGCAGTTCGCCCGTAATCTTTAGGTAAATGGACCCCCAACGAAATTTTGAGAGAGATACCGTACTCCTCACATCTGGTTCTCAGAGACAGGTATTCAGTCAAATAGTCGTAGCACCTGACTCACGTCACCGGTGCTACTATGCCTTCGTTCCACCGGTAGGTCGACGGTGACCCAGGTCAGAGAACCTTTCCATTCGATGTCCAGCGAAGGTACCAGGGGTAGAGACACAATCATGGGGAAAAGGATAGGGGGCGAAAAGTAGATGTTTATTAACCTTTCCGAATCTACCTAGTCCCTCCCGTTCCCGTCCTCGAAGATCGTTCCGAGCGGACTCAAGAACCTTCCGGAGAAAGTAACCGAGTCAGGTAAAGGTCAGGAACAAAAGAAACCAGGGAAGTATATCCCCGGACCGGAAAAGACGTTTGGGGTTCTAGGTATTGGCCGTTATAGGGTATCAAGGGTCTTTAAGAGAGTGAAAAGATCCCAATCGGCCGAGTCCCTAGACCTCCTACCAAAGAAAGTATCGGACACAATCGGTGGAGACCGGGACAAAATAGAATATTGGCTCCATACATTGGAGAACGAACCGTTAGACCCGGAAAAACCGTGACCGGGACATTGGATTTCAGGGGTTCCAAACCTCTTCCAGTGGACAACGGAGAACCGTGAGAAAGAGACATCGGCGACGGTCGTATTCCAGTAGTTGTATAACATTATTTTGTTACCATCCCACAAGTTGGGTTATGAGTGCCTCCAGAAGCAGGTCCCGGAGTAATTTATTGCACCCGCTCAAAAACTTTGGGACACCATTCGCTCAGGGACAGTCGACGTGTCCCCAGACTGGTGGCAGAAGGACGGTAAGCTTCCGTTTCTAGAGAACCGAACGCCCCCGTTCTCCGTTTGACTTTTTCCGTAGAAAATTTAGATTTTGTCACATGGTTTACATCAAACCTCCGTTCAACAAATCGTTACATATTCCCAATCCTTGGTATCCTACTTATAGTAAGTGGGCAAACAACTGAAGAGTATCTAGAACTTGGCCAGATTTTAGTCAAGGGGGTCCGAAAAAGTGTCCGTTGTCCCCTCACAAGGTACCCCTGTCCGTGGAAAAATCCTGGGGTCTCAGATACTCCGCAACATATACTCCTCATTAAGGAACATCTCGGAGAACTGAGTACCCTATGACAGCATGNTATACGTACAAAAGGAAAATAGGTATACTTATGATAGATCAGTTTTTATCTACTAAAGTCATCCATCCATCTCCACAAAATATTAAAATTTACAATGACGAGAAGTATTCCAAATAAAACGAAGTCTTAGATCCAAATAATTACAGTACTTCAGTACAAATGACAATGATCCAAATACTGATCTCCAAGCAATAAACATTTGTTCAACTTTTCTGAAGTCATAAAAGAAATACCAGGCCTTACTCCATGATATCGTGACTTTATCCTAAAATGAACCTTTACACATTCTTAGGATCTTTATTTATAAACGCTTGTCTATCGAAAGTCTCATTTGCGTCCAAAGAAGAAGTAAACAGAATAGACAGGAGAAAGGAACATTTTCGATTATTGTACCTGAATCTAAACACATCGAATAAGTTTGACATACTGTGAATTTAGTATTATTTTATCTCAGAAACGAGTAATAAAGACAAAAGACGGTTTACTTAACTGGTAGAAGAGAAATCTTCCGAAAGAATATCATGACCCAAATATTCTTTTACCTCTGGTTCGGTGACGGGTACCTTAAAACTCAGATCGTCGTCCATGGTATATTCCTTCCACCACTCGATTGAGAATCCTTATTTGTTTAGTATGTAAATTTACCCCCTCCACACCTTCTCCTCCAAGGTCGACTCTCGTTCGTACAGACCCAATGGACTAATTCCGTCGTAACCCAGAGCCCTTTGGAGCCACCCTCCAGTAAAAGTCAGGTCTACGTACTACCCGAGCTACTTCGATACCCTCTCTACGGTCTTGAGTATGGTACCAAGAGTCTCCACTCCGCCATTTGGACCTTATATAGAGTTGGTATATATATGGTAATAAACCCCTATAGACTTTTTGTATCCCTTAGAGTTGTATTCCTTACCTTACCCGGGACACGTGAACTCGGTCCCTTCACTTGTGAGTGTGATGCATGCAAAAAAAGTAGTTTCGACAGGTCTCTCAAAGACTCTTTGTTCCTACTATGGGTAACTTCGCTCTACGGTTCTGCAGTGGTCTGACAGAGAGAATAAGACCCTACCCTCGTGGTCTTGAACGAGACAATTTACCCGTCAAATGAATCCAACACAAATCACATTAAACCGTTTGAAATTCCCACCCGAGTTAAAAATGACAGTCACCCGAATTAAATCCCCACCAAACCTGTTTTTTGTCGTGGACTCTCCCTGCAACAACCAGGAACTCTGTTTACTTGAACATGAACGTAGGTACGCCTCTTCTATTGGGGTTTGTGTATGATTTTGTCCACGAGTTTATCCCTTTATGGTGAATCAAAATGAGTGAACCCTCGTAATCACGACTACACCTAAACTAATAACAAACCTCAACGTATAAGATATTATATCCGACCTTTCTTTTAATACACTACCTTAAAACACTAGTAAGCTCCAGTTTTAGTGGAAGCATTATTGGAGGTAAGTAAGTCGCATGGTTTCGAACAGAGTATGACACGGTCCACTAAATGTATGTAGTGTGTACAGACACCAGGATGTGATATCTGAAAAAGTTTGTGTTAAACGTCTATTTCTTCGACCTTATTTCTTCCAGTTTAAGTTTCGAGAATTTAGTATTCTCGACCTGACTTCGGGTCGTGACTTAAGGAGGTCTCGGGTGTGACACGGTGAAGAGGTCCTACTCCAGTTGGAACCCAGAGAAGGAGAAAGAATTGTATTCAGTTTTTTGCATGAAGTGTAGGATTTATCGTCTTAAAGTATGGGTTTGTGCCAAAAACTTATTTTTCGGGGTCTTTATTCATTGTTTTTATACTTTTATTTTCACTTCATACTTATTTCTACCTCTGTCGTAAGTCACTGTTAAATAGATGTTTCCTTTGTAGTCATTTAGTGTTTTCTAGTCCCTACGTGTTTTACTAAATTAAGTCGGGGAAGGAAAGTCTCTCATTTACACAGTCTCACTTCCAACATGTTCTCCGACACAGACCAGTCACTTCTCTTCCTTCTCTAGTCGCACAAAAGAGACTATCGTGTGGTGGATACGACCCCGGGGGAGGGCCTGACGTCGAAGGGGTAGTGAGGACCCAGAGTTGGGTAACAGACACTCTAAACCACGTCCGTCTGATTCTGAAAAGTTTCTTCACCGTAAAGGGTTCTTCAGAAAGTATCTTCTCTGTCCTCAGTTCCATTTCTGTCTACTTACTCCTTGGCTTCAGTGTCTCTCTGACCGGACACAGACGAGAGTCTTCCGGTTCTGTCCCGACGGTCCGACGTGTAAGGGAGTGAAGAGAAGTCCCGAACGTTCCTGTACCAGAAACGAGATGTACCCAGTGGAGTCCGACTTCCTTTCACCTTTAGGTCTCAGGGGGTCCTCAGTTCCACTCCGTGGACTCAATCCAGTATGGGTATTTAACTTTTGTCTCCCGGGGTTCTTCGGAGTTAGGACAACAGAAGGGACTTCCGTGTCCATCCTCGTCTGAGGACAACGTAAGGGTCTGAAAGGGATAGACCGTAGTGTCCCTCCCTCCTCGAATCAGACTCCTCTCGAGGGAATGCATTTGTTTCCTCGGGGTGTGGGACGGTCCTCAGTTCGAAACCTACATACTTTGGGGGACTGGAGTCTTGCGACTCCTTTGGCGTGTCTTGGGACAGGAAGGACCGTAGGGAACCTATGGACGAGTAACAACTGTACTATACGGGTAAAGGAAGATACTACAGTGTTCGTCCTGACCCTGTACCAGGGTCCCCACATCGGATCCCGGTCGTCACCCTAATAAAGGTCCAAAAGGTCTTTGGTTGACTTATGGGACTTCTGCTTCCCTTGGTGTGTGGGGTATTGGTATACTAAGTCGAGTAGGAGACGCGGAGTCTTCTGGTCCCTGTCCATACCTGCCTACTCCTCTTAGAATGAAAGAGGATCCCCAGAGTGCCTCTACGAACAGGATGATATTCTTTCATATCATCATCTTCCCCGCCTGGATTCCCCTTCCCTCCCATCTTAAAGTCCGGTGTCGTCTCCAGTTTCGTTCCTGACTCCCTAGTAGATGGTTATTTTTCTTCACTATTACTTAGGTCGAGACAAGGAATATCGGGAACTTCTTAGTCCCGTCTTGATAGTTCGACTTCAAGGTGGTTGTAAATGAATATAGTCCACACAGCCTCCACTTTGGGAATCATACTTCCACGTCTATGGTAAGGTTCTTTCCCCACCCCTGTGGTCCGGGATGCCCCTTGGTTTCCTTCGTGAGAATTAAGCACAACTCCTGAGGTCTCCGTCCCTGTCTTTTTCGTTCACTCAAGGTCTTTTTGTAGATAAAGACGAAATAACTGATACGTTTCGGAAACTGACACACCTAGTGTTATTTGACCTTTTAAGACTTTCTCTACCCTTGTGGTCTGGTGGACTGGACGGAGAACTCTTTGGATATACGTCCATTCCTTCGTTGTCAATCTTAACCTGTACCTTGTTGTCTGACAAAGGTTTATCCTTTTCCTCATGCAGTTCCGACATATAACAGTGGAACGAATAAATTGAATATACATCTCATGTAGTACCTTTTGCGACCCGACTTTCTTCGTGTTCGACCTTAGTGCTAACGACCCTCTTTATAGTTATTGAAGTCTATACGTCTACTGTGGTGGGAATACCGTCTTTCACTTCCCCTTGATTTTTCGGACAACTACTTTCACTTTCACCTCTCACTTTTTCAACCGAATTTCGAGTTGTAAGTCTTTTGCTTCTAGTACCATAGACCAGGGTAGTGAAGCACCCTTTATCTACCCCTTTGTCACCTTTGCCACAGTCTGAAGTAATAAAACAGTAGGTTTAGTGACGTCTACCACTGAAGTCGGTACTTTAATTTTCTGTGAATGAGAGACTTTCTTTTCAATACCCGTTGATTCTATCGTATAACTTTTCGTCTCTGTACTCAAACGGTTGTTTCCAGGAAGATCAGTTCCGATACCAAAAAGGTCACCAGTACATACCTACACTCTCAACCTGACACTTCTTCCGACTAGTGGCTTCTTAACTACGAAAACTTGACACCACAACCTCTACTGAGAACTCTCAGGGAACCTGACGTTCCTCTAGGTTGGTCAGGTAAGACTTACTCTAGTCGGGACCCTAAAGAAACCACCCTTACTACGGTTTCGACTTTGAGGTCATGAAACCGGTGGAGTACGCTTCTCAACTGAGTAACCTTTTCTGAGACTACGACCCTAACCCCCGTCCTCCTCTTCCCCTGCTGTCTCCTACTCTACCGACTTACCGTAGTGCCTGAGCTACCTACACTCAGACTCACTTGAGACCCTCAACCACTACCTGTCCTTCCGCACCGCACGACGTTAAGTACCACGGTGTTTCTCAACCTGTGCTGACTCACTGACTTGACTTTCCGGGAACAAGGATTAAGAATATAACGATCTCACGTCAAAAACATAATAAAGACAGTTAGGAGGGACTTCAAACAGCCAGTATCCCTGTTACTATTAAAGTTCTTCGGGCGTTCCAAAACCAATTTCGAATATATTAAACGGGTCCCTTTACATACGGACCTAGTGTGAACTATTTGGTTCGTCTCTTGTGTAAAAAAGTGTGTAAGAAACGGTGACATTCCCTTAGTAGGAACGTCGTTCCCTTCCGAAGTTGAGTAGGTCTTTTATATCCTTACTGTTCTTATAAAACTACTGAGTAGAGAAGACAAGTCAGAGAACCAGCACAGACTGAGAAACGTTGGGGTACCTGACGTCGTACGGTCCGAAGGGACAGGTAGTGGTTAAGGGTCTCGAACGGGTTTGAGTACAGGTAACTCATCCACTACGACAGGTCACTAAAGTAGGAGACGGGAAGGGAAGAGAAGGACGGAAGTTAGAAAGGGTCGTACCCCAGAAAAGGTTACTCAGTAAAGAAGTGTAGTCCATCGGTTTCATGACCTCGAATTCGAAGTTTTATGTACCGTCAATCTCCCAACCTTAAGTCGGTATTAACAGAAAACTTCAAGTCCACAGAAGTTCTATCTTTTAATTTTACGATAAAATCCGTTTTCATATTTTTTACATGAATATATGTAAACATTTTGCATACATTCAAACATATATGTAAATATTTTTACATGAAAATATTGGAACCTTATTCATGTAATTTTTCAAAAAGAAACTTTAGAGAGAAACAATGACTCAGGGTCAGGTTCGAACGAGACGAGTGGTGTGCTGTCCGGTTACTTAGGTTGACTGCTCCACAACTCCGTTCCTTTTGTTGAAATAAGCCTTTCTTCGACTGGTTCTTCTGCCGTCAGACCGTGGAGATTTATAGGTAGAAAAGATCCAGACCTACGGTTCAAGAAAACATGTCAGTGTCCTTTTCGTTGCTCCTCGATTTCAGTTTTCCATCTTATCTCTCCCTCTCCGTCACACCTTCATTTTACTTTCCTAGAAGTAAGAACGTTTTGTAGATGTTTTCTATCTTACATAATTAGAGAAGACAAGTGTCCACCTATCCCTGGATACTTGACTTCTTTCCGAGAAATCAAATGTCAGTTCGTCTCCCTGTCCCAGGAGACTGAGTTCGATAATTCGTACTAATATTGTTGTTTTCGTTTTTCCTTTTCGTTCAGTTTCCCTGTCAAGGGTTGTACGTCAGTCTTAACCGAAGGAAGGACGTTGTAAAAATTTTCCATCTTCTTTTACACGTACTTATTACCCGTTCATCTCACAAGACTCTAGAACCCTACCACAATTTAAGTAATCGGTTTATTATGACCCAATGGTTCAAGTATACCTTCTCAGTTTTTCGAAATAAAGACTGTATTAAAAATACATTTCTTCTGGACAAATCAATCTCGGTTGTTTACATCCTTCTCCCCACATCGACCGTTGTATGAACTGAAGTGACTTCGACCACTTTCCCTCGTCTTATCGTGGGTGTTGATACAGAGAAACCGTATTCCTAATAAAACGTGACTAAACAAAATTCGTCGATGTCTGTCCTTTTCGAGACCTTTACTATCATCCTCATTGGGAAAACATTCTCTGTCGATGTAATTAATCCCTTTAGAGGTAAACATTTCCCTAGACAGAATGACGAGGTCCTTCTCTTCCTACTGAGATTTAGGGATCTTTGAGAATAGTTACCTCTTTTGTTATTGAATTTAGACGTATTGTTGGTATGGGATAAAAGACCCGAAACGGACTTTTGACACGTATTGACCGGTTGTAGAAAGAAAACGAAAATTGACATCTACCATAAATTTCATCGTCGAACCCAGTATAGACCCTCAATAACACAGGGACCCAGAGAAGGTACACATGTCCTCCATATGTACAATAATTTGGACAAACAAAAAGAGGACAATTAGGTAAAAAATAATGTCGTCCCCGTAGTCGGTCCTCGGATTTTCTCATCTTCCTTTTAATACAGAGGAGGGACGATGACCCTTGGAACCCTAACAAAACAGAAAGGGAACCCTATAAAGTTTCAGAGTTCAACTCCTTCACCGAAGACTTGACTTTTTCTTATGTTACAGTCTCAAAGAGAGGGAGACACCAAAGAATAACATTTCCAATGTCTTTACGACATCTCCTATTTCCCCTCGACCCCATTTAGATTTTTATTATTTACCTGTCATGAGTCATCCCCCACGAAGGGTCTACCGAGTCGTTATTTCTTAGGTGAACGGTTACGTCCTTTACGACCTCTGTACCCAAGGTGGGTCCACTCATTCTACGGGACCTCCTCCTTTACCGTTGGGTGAGGTCATAAGAACGGACCTTTTAAGGTGCCTGTCTCCTCGAACCGTCCGATATCAAGTACTCCAACGTTTCTCAGTCTGTGCTGACTCGTACCTGTGTGTGTGTTCATCTCCCATTTAGATAACGTAACCTCTCGTATACCTCCTTGGTGTCTCTTTCTTCTGTCAACAAATTCTTCGGTCACCTCATACTTCTTTTCCAGTCTAAACGACGGTCCAGTAAGAGGGAGTGGGCACACTTACCGATCGACAGTGACCCCTCCGACCTTGAGTAAAAAGAGAAATCTACTTATCGACAACTGATTACTACTTTCTTAACTGACCTATCCACACGAAACTTCGGTCAAGATCCTACAATCCACGTTCTCAGTTGTTTAAAGTTCGTTATCTTATCTAATTTGTGTACTAAAAGATACTATTACATATTACGACGACGACGATTCAGTGAAGTCAGCACAGGCTGAGACACGTTGGGGTATCTGTCGTCGGGTGGTCCGAGGGGGTAGGGACCCTAAGAGGTCCGTTCCTGTGACCTCCCCCAACGGTAAAGGAAGAGGTTTCGTACTTTTACTTTTCAGTTTCACTTCAGCGAGTCATCACAGGCTGGGAGTCGGTGGGTTACCTGACGTCGGAAGGTCCGAGGGGGTAGGTACCGTGAAAGGTCCGTTCTCATGACCTCACCCCGCGGAAACGGAAGAGGGCTATTACATATTATCCCGTGGAGTTTCACTCATCCACTTCCAGTCCTTAATCTAAATTAGTTGAGTGGACAATCTTGTTCCGACGACGACGACGATTCAGCGAAGTCAGCACAGGCTGAGACACGCTGGGGTGTCTGCCGTCGGGTGGTCCGAGGGGGTAGGGACCCTAAGAGGTCCGTTCTTGTGACCTCACCCAACGGTAAAGGAAGAGGTTACGCACTTTCACTTTTTCACTTTCACTTCAACGAGTCAGCACAGGCTGAGGATCGCTGGGGTACCTGAAGTCGAAAGGTCCGAGGAGACAGGTACCCTAAAAGGTCCGTTCTCATGACCTCACCCCACGGTAACGGAAGAGGATCTTGTTCCGTTTTTCCATCTTTACTGTCCCTTCCCCTTACAAGTACACTTGACTACTGGAGAACTCTTTTTACATTAAAAAGACTAGGTCGTTTCACTAATGTTATATAAGTTTTCCTTGTCCTCTTCTTCTGGATTACCTATTGGTACCTCCTAATTTTTAATTGACACCACTGGGTTCCTGTCTTTTCGTCCATTTTGGTTCCTCCCAGAACCTTACGTCCTTGTCTTTTTGGTTCGGAAATAGTAGGAAGGGAGGGGATACAACATTGATAATTACTTAAAGTCCAGGAGGACTCGTCATATTGGACAGAGGGGAGGATGACGTGTCCCTCTTCCATAAACGGAATGAGTAGGGAGGTGGGTCATATACGCGGAGTAGGTTAGTCGTTTACTGGGTGTTCTGGGGATAGCGTGAGGAACATGGGACCCATATTTTCACCTGATTCCTGGGGGTAAGTTACAACCAAGAGGGAACTCGACCGACTGACAAGATTGTCGTAGAGGGTGAGATTATTTGAAATAAGAAGAGAGTCAGACGGAGTACAGAACTTTAAGAAAACTCACAGAAACTCACAGAGGACACCTCCATGCCCAGTCGTCACCGGACGGTGTCCCAGTCCCTGAGACCCACGTCGTCTGGACCCATACCACACATTCGGGAGAATCTCCTCCAGCAGTAATTGGGGTGATAGCTCGGTGGTCTTGAATGTGTCCTGACCCCTTTGTCTGAGAACCTCCCGTGTTTGTTTTAGAATACGTGTGGTCCTAGGTCTTCTGGGTCCTCTGGACGTGGGTCTAGTACTGTAATTTGTTGATCACTAGAAAGAACAGCTTTGTGTTAACGTAACTTGTTCAATTTGACCGTTCCTTCTGGAATGGGTTACGGTACCTTTGACCCAGTTCTGATCGTGTTATCCCCTCTGTCTAGATTAAGTTAACGGGACTTTGTTTTCCGTCCTCTATAAAAGTCACGACCTCACTCGATGATCAAATCATGACCTCCTGTAATCCCTCTCCAACAAATTGTACTAATGAGGTGGATACTTCAATCCAAGAATGGGAGGGTTAGCTCTAATAAAGTTTCTCTACTGAGGGTAAAGGAACTCTTTCTATAACAATCGAGCTTTTGACCTTTCTTCTCAATAGAGATTTCCTCTTCTCTTTCTTAAACAGTAAGGTTTAAAAGATTTCAATTACGAGATTCTTGTCTTTTTAGTTCCGGATATCCATACATCTGCGGACAGATTTCAATCAATTCGAGTCCCCCTTTAATTCCGTTAGAACCAGTGAGATTTTTCTTAAGTCGTGTATAAGAAATGTCTCACCATTGTGAGATGTTTATTCTAAGTAAAGTTACAAGACATTATACAGTGTATATTTCTGTCATACAATGTTTTTCAATTGTACTATTAAGTTTACGATTGAGGACTAAAATTGTGTTTTTTCTAATATTTTTATCTTTCACTTTCGTATTGTTGATTTGAATTTTGAAGGCGGGTTTTGTTGAGTTTGGTCAGTATCTGTCAAATAAGATCCTACCGTTTTAATCAAAATTTTTCTCTTTTAACACTTCATTATATTTTAACTTATTATTTTCTTTTCTTTATTGACACCTCTGTGTATTGTCATTTTTATTTTTCTATTTTGATGGTTATGAGTATATAAACAGTTCGATATAATAAATACTTTCTATATACGTTTTACGGTTTTGATAAGATTCTTTCGTTAACTTATCTGGTTATTTATTCTATGTTAAAAAAAAAAACGGTGTGACGTGGGTGTTGTACACCCTAGGATCAAGGGACTGGTCCCTAACTTGGACACGGGGGACTTCACCTTCACGTCTCAAAATCAGTGACCTGACGTTCCTTTCATGGATTTATGACGTGTTAAAAATTTGAAAACCAACTTTGTATATCATATTGTGTATCTGCATGTTTTTGGAATTCACCTATCATTTAAAAGTGTTTCCTTCTTGGTGTGTCTAGTTCTTTATGTACAATAGTCGTAGGGTCTACGGAGGTAGTACCGGGAAGGGTGACTTTTTGTGAGTAGAAGGCTTCCTTAATGAGAGGACTGACTAGTGACATCTAATGAAGATAAAAAGTGAATTATATCTTTTATTTGGTATAAAATATAAATATATATACCGAAAAAGTATGACAAGTACCCCAAGAGTTCCGTTCTTATGACTTCACCAAACGGTAAGGGAAGAGGACACCTGGTGCAAAACAGTCTTGGGAGGTACTACTGGGTAGTCAGAACCCATAGGAATGTGTCGTACCGAGTATCAAAGTAACTCTATCTGTTCCGACACGAGGTACACTAGTCAAACTAGTCAAAAGACACTAACGTCAAAAGTAAGACAGACGGGAGACTACCGATTCTCCGAATACCTTCGAAGGACTACCCTCTCTAACTGACTCTCCCTTGGACCCAGAACAAGACTATCCGTCCCGGTACGAGTCATTTAAAAATTAGGTTAAGAGACTACCCCGACACAAGGGAGGGTCAACAAACTTCACTCCGGTTTGCTACCACCTCCATTACTTCTATTACCGTTGAAGTTTTGTGGTGGTGTTTGGTTTCGGAGTCGGTCTCTGAGGACCCGTTAGTACCCGTTCAGACTCAGTCAGAGAACACTATAGTGACGAGGAAAGAGGACCCAGGACCATACGTATTCTAAGACAAACACGGGAGGTTCTCAGACAAAGGGGTCAGGACACATTCAAGACCACCGAGCTATCACCCCAATTACCGCTGGAGGAGATTCTCCCGAATACGGTATGGGTCCAGACGACGTGGGTCTCGGGGACTGGGACACCGTCCGGTGACGACTGGACATGGAGGCGTCCTCTGTTTGTGAGTTTCCGTCTAGACCGAGTCAGAGACACCACGTGTGTTGCAAAATAAACTCGGTAGACCCACAGAGACCGTCCATGACCCAAACTAAGATTGTACTAAAACGGGGAGGACGGTTGAACAACCCCGAAGAGGAAACGAGAACCTGCACCCCTTAGAAAAAAACCACCCTAGGTTGTAGGAGGACAGCTACCAACAAGTCGTCGATCATTATTCAAACCTCAAGAACGTCCTCTTCTACTCGCATACAGGAAGATGAGGTGGTAGAAAGCAGACCATCGACATTCACAGGTCCTCAGAGGTCGCCTCCGCACCCAGTCGTCATAGTGATACTTGTTTCGATCACGTCCACTACCTTAAGGTCAACTCGATAAAGTTCAGGATTTTCTACTACAGTTCCGACATAGAACAGTGACACGAATAAATTGAATATAGGTTTCTTGTAGTACACTTTACGGTCCGACCCACTTCGTGCTCGACCTCAGTTCTGACGACCCTCTTTATAGTCATTGGAGTCTATACTTCTACTGTGGTTGGAATACCGTCTTTCACTTCTTCTTGATTTCTCGGAGAACTACTTTCACTTTCTCCTTTCTCTTTTTTAACCGAATTTTGAGTTGTAAGTGTTTTGATTCTAGTGCCGTAGACCAGGGTAGTGAAGTACCGTTTATCTACCCTTTTGTTATCTTTGTCACTCTCTGAAATATAAAACCCCGAGGTTTTAGTGACGTCTACCACTGACGTCGGTACTTTAATTTTCTGTGAACGAGGAACCTTCTTTTCGATGCTGGTTGTATCTGTCGTACACTTTTTCGTCTCTGTAACGAAACGGTCGTTTCCAGACAGATCAATTTCAAGACCAAAAAGGTCACCAGTACATACCTACACTCTGAACCTGATATTTCTTTCGACTCACGGTTACTTAACTACGAAAACTTGACACCACAACCTCTTCTGAGAACTCTCAGGGAACCTGTTGTTCCTCGAGGTTGGTTAGGTAAGATTTCCTTTAGTCAGGACTTCTCAGTAGCCTTCCTGACTACAACTTCGACTTTGAGGTTATAAAACCGGTGGACTACACTTCTTGACTGAGTAACCTTTTCTGGGACTACGACCCTTTCTAACTCCCGTCCTCTTCCCCTACTGTCTCCTACTCTACCAACCTACCGTAGTGACTGACCTGTCTGTACTTAAACTCATTCGAGGTCCTCGACCACTACCTGTCCCTTTGGACCGTATGACATCAGGTACCCCAGCGTTTCACAGCCTGTACTGACTCACTGACTTGACTTAACTTGTAACGAAAAGGGTAAGTCATGACATAAAGACCGTAAGCAGGTTCAAAGTCTTCGACAGGTGACCTCTCCTTTTATCGTTTGGTGAAGTCATAGGAACGGAACTCTTGGGGTACTTGTCATACTTTTCTGTTTTTATATACCATGGTCCTCTACTCGGGGGGTCCAGTCATCTACAGATTATATGATAACCCCTTCTCGGGTCTTTATCGATGTCACAACACCTACACAGACCACCATTTTCATTTCAGACCACGATATTTCTTGTCAGGATGTATCCTTGGAACTTACAATCCAGATACTTAGTTACCTTTAACCAGTTCGCCCTCTACCGTTCTCACTAGTAGTTATAAAATCTTTAGTCTGTTGATTCTACCTACCCTTACCGGTTTAAATTAACTCTAATGGTAACGTAGACACCCGTTTTTATATAATCTTCTTTAGTTCATCGGAGTATCGTTTTTTTTCTCATACTTGACGTCGTGAACCCACGTCACAATTGTTCCTGTCTTATTAAAACCAAGTAAAGGTTCCACTTTGTGAGTTGTAATCTCATTAGGTTCAGATACGAGGTTGGTGACTACGGTTTCATTGATTTCAAGTTACCACGATACTTCTACATGTAGTGGAAGATCTTGATTGTAAGGGGGTTTTATAGAAAAGGTAATATCCCCTGACCTTACCTTTTCTTCCTTCGTCTCCTTATTGAACGTCGACTTTTACCTCTTCGAGATGTGTCAGACGTTTTTGTTCTGGACGTCACGGCCCCAGGTCGGGGTCACCTAGGTCCCTTAAGCTTCCCACCTGTCGTAACCGCACTCTTTTTGAATAAATAACTAACTATATTCTAATCATTCTTTGTTATCGCGTCATCCTTTTAATTCACCTCTTTCTCCCGACTTATTGAACCCAATGCACCTTCCGGTTATTTTAAGGTCTGTTCCTTAAACGTGGTAGATGCAACCCGGGGGTCACGAGCGAACTTATAAATTCCCACGGAGCGGAATCCGAGGGAAAGCGCGCCCAGAATTGTCGGTCCCGTTCATTCATCTGAACCGTTCGGAGGCACGGGGTCTACCCTTAAGTCGGACTTCAATTTCATTTGTCGTCTCCCTCCCTTTCCCTTTTTTCCTCTCTCTCTGTGCCCCCTTTGGTCAGGTCGCTGACCGAGGCAGGAGATAACAAGTCTTCCGAAAATATGAAAACTATTTTGTACCTCTAGTTACCCATTGTGTTTCAATAGGTCGCAATCGTCAGGTCTGAGAATAGTTTTGGTCCGAAAAGAGAGACGTGTGGATTAACATATGTGTTCAGAATCCATTAAATGTAGTAGAAGGTCGGTTTTCCCGGTTAATTGTAAAATGTCGGAAAAAAGACTATTCCCAAACAGTTGGTCTTCTGAATAAACACAACTAGAAGGGTTCCAGATCACGGTGAGAGTCTTTCGTGATTTATGTCAATGTAAGAATGTGTCGTTTCTATGTCGTTGGATATTGTTCACCTCCCTCATGTCACTAAATGTCGTTTTCTCTTCGTTAATTGAGTTTTCAGATCACAACGATTGTAGTTTTGATGATACATAGAAAAAGATGTAGGACGAATGTAACTCATTGTAGGAAGGTCCACGGATTTTCTATTTCTTATACCTCCGGCCCGTCGTCAGTAACTCAGTTGTCACTTGTGGGAGATGGTTATATTAAAAATTGAGAAATCTTTTCCGAGACATAGAAATTCTACGAAAGTTCGAAACACGGAGAGCTCCAACCCCCCGACATTCGTTAAGTGTTCGAAATTCTCCCGACCCCTTGGACAATCCGTTCGATCTCTCGATAGTCTCCCCCAATTGACTTTGTAGGGAAAGTTTACATCTTCTGATTTCGGGACTCAACTGAAAAAGGTCTCTTATAATCTTTTCACCTTTTCGTCAGTCTAAGAATAAAAAAAACCCCCCCACCTACAAGTCCTTTAAGGTCCCCCCTTTGGACTCCAGACTAATCGGAACGGTAGTCTCGAGAACGGCGTACTGGAACAGTGCCCACCTTAAGGAGTGCGACCGAGGGCTGTGACCTCGAATGAGACCGAGTCTAGTATTCGAGGAATGATGTTTTATGTCTGAATTTAACTTCTTTCATCTCTTTTAGTGATCCGGTGAGTCTATACTGGATTTAGTTCAAGGAATACTAATATACCACCTCCACTCCTAATCATAGTTCCCTATACTAGACCATCTTTCTGACGGACCTTTTGATTTCTACCTCCAAGTCTTGTTCCATATCCTCCACCATTGGTTTTGGTAGGTGTTCTTTTTCTTTACTCTTTCCGATTTACCAACAGACTCCTCCAGAATGTTTATTGACTCTTGCTTCCCTTCGTTTCCCGTTTCCTTTCTATATGGTTAGACTTACATCTAAAGGTTTCTTGTCGTTCCTCTTTATTTTTTCGTAAGAAGTCACTTGTTACGTTTCTTTATCTCCCTTTTTTATCTTACCCTTTCTGATCTCAAGAGAAGTTCTTTTAACCTCTATGGTTCCCTTGTAAAGTACGTTTCTACCCGTGTTATTTCCTGTCTTTGATATCCCTGTCTTGTCTTCGTTTCTTAAAATTCTTCTCCACCGTTCCTCTATGTCTTCTTGACCAGTTGTTTCCAGAATTACTGGGTCTATTGTCGGTACAACACTAGTGAGTGTATCTCGGTCTGTAGGTTCTCACGCTTCAGTTCCCCAGGAATCCTTCGTAAGGATCCTTGTTTCGATCACCTCCACTACTTTAAAGTCGACTCGATAAAGTTTGGGATTTACTACTACAACAATTTCATGACGTGAGTTATCCGGTCGTTTAAACCTGGTGAGTCGTCTCCTGTGTCCTGACCTTTTCCAGTCAAAAGGAAGGTAGGACTTCTTCATGTTACGTTTTCTTATAAGTTTGATAGTATATTAACGGACCCTTTTAAACTCGGAGCCTTCCTCTGAGCATCTGGGTCGAGTCGTGTCACAACAGTGGCCTAGATGATTCTAAGTTCCTTTCCAGGTTTACGGTTAGAACGTCTTCGAGGGTGCCTTGTGACGGGTGGGACCACGACGAAGACGACAGACGGATCTTGTGTCTTCGAGCACTGTCCTTCACTCACGGAGGATGTGTACGACACCCACTCTACGGTAGAAGTTCTCGACGACACTAAAAACTCTTGACGTTACATCCCACGGGTCTCCCTCCTCTGGGTCCAGAGTCGTCTACAGTTTGACACTCCACGACACTCAATGTTCACGGTCCTGTCTTCAGACCGTACTGGTTCGGGAAAGGGAGACTTCTCCCCCGGACTGTTGAGGGCCGGTGGGACGGTGATGAGAGGGGACCTTCTAGGCCCGAACGTAGAATTCGGGATACAGGTAGGCGAAGTGGGTCCACCAGAGACTCTCCTTCCGAAGTCAGACCCCGACCACCTGAGGTCAAGACGAGTCATCTCCCTTTCGGGACCTGAGACACGTCACTACCTACCTTGAAGCCCCCTTGACTCCCAGAGGTGTGGGGTTTTTCCGTCGGTGCGGATTTGGGGTGGGTGACACTGAACCGACCCCTTGTAGACCCGTCGTAGGACTGTTGAGATTTCCGACTCCCCAAGGGAGTGACGTAAGAGTCTACGTCCTGTGAGTCCCTCCTCCCCTGGAGCCAGACTCCCCAACCATCGACCAGTCATGTCCCTCCTACAGTCCCGAGTCCTCCTCGTTCCCACTACTGGTAGGAGGGGTTGTGTACCCGCTTAGTCTTGGGAGGGGACGCCAGTCGTGAAGGAGGACCGGTTTGTGTCCCTTCTCTCCGACGTCAGACTCACCCCTCCAATCTTGTACGAATGTCTTCCCGCCCAGGACCCTGGGAATCCACCCTCCGACTCGCGAGGGAGGAGAGGAAGAGGTCTCAGTGTCCCAGTGTATGTGTGTGTATGTGTGTGTGTGTGTGTGTGTGTGTGTGTGTGTGTGTGTGTGTGTG